>JANEYF010001353.1:0-289440 GCA_029963845.1 Rhamnusium bicolor
TCTTTATTTGAGTATACATATAGGTATATTATACAATATACACACATATAAATTTATATTAGATGTTGGGGTGTGCGCGGCGAAGTTTAGCCAGTGGGCTACTCTTACACTTAACTGCCACATATATATATATATATATATATATATATATATATATATATATATATATATATATATATATATATATATATATATATATATATATATATATATATATATATATATATATATATATATATATATATATATATATATATATATATATATATATACATAGTGCCAAAAGTTTTGCATCACCCAGTTTTAGTGACAAATTTGATTCCACGAAGATTTAAACTATTGTAAGATGGTTTAATAGCCTTTTCTCACAATCTTTTTTGGCAAAGAATGAATTTAATGCGTCAATATACAGAGTGATTTAAAAAAGTGTACATTGGATATGTTTTATTAAACTAGTTAATTACAATTACCACATCAAATATTACTAATACAACGTATTACCACCTCTCACGTTAATGCAAGCTTGAATTCGTCTCTCCATGCTCATAATTAACTCATCGATGGTCTGGAAGGGTAGGTTTTGCCATTCTTCTATTGCAACTCTTATCAGCTCCTGCCGGGTCAGTGGAGGCTGTGGACGTCGAGCAATTGTCCTCTTAAGCACATCACAGGCATGTTTGATGGGATTTAAGTCTGGAGACATAGGGGGCCACTCCATACGGTCGATTCCTTTCTTCTCTAGGAAATTACGGACAGCATTAGTTCTGTGGGGAGGGGCATTATCATCCATAAAAACAAAATGCTCTCCAACTGCTCCTCTCCATAGTCGAACATATCTCCGGAGAATATGTTAGATGTAATTTTGTCCATTTAACGTACCTGGAATAGGAACCAGTGGCGTTCGTTCACCAATCATGATACCGGCCCAAAACATAACACTCCCTCCACGATATAGAGCAGTTTCGACAGCATATCCGAGTCGATTTTGATCTCCAGGCTCTCTCCAAACACGGCTTCTGCGGTCATTGGAAGTTAGACAAACACAGGTCTCATCCGAAAACATCACATGTCGCCAAAAATCCATACCTCGCCCTTGGAATGTTCGGCACCACTCAAATCGAGTCTGTCGGTGTCGCAATGTTAATTTCGGCACTCTTGTGGGCCTCCTACGCTGTAATCCAAAGCCAGCTAATCGCCTCCGTATTGTAGTAAGGGATAACGCAACACCAGTACCTCGTCTAACTTCTCCCTGAATGTTACCAATGGATGAAAATCTGTTCCGGTGGGCCACCAGTGACATGAATCTATCAGAATTTACATTACAAACACGGGGCCTGCCACTTCTAGGACGATCCTTTGTAGAATTCGTTGCTCTGTACCGATTCCAGGTTTGGGAGACATCACTTTGATTAATTCCCAAATGCGCGGCAAGTTCTCTTTGAGAATAACCCTCTTCGATCAGGATCACTAGCCTGGATCTGTCCAATTGCGAAATTACATTTCGGACCATTTTTGCACACTTTTAATCAGTGCTGATAGCAGCAAAGTAAACACTACTTGAACACTGTCAAACATGAAACAATTCAAATTTGTTTACACGGCCAACTGTAACGTTTATTTGACATTTCTATCTTGCATGATAGTAAAAAGTAAACAAAAAATCATGGCCTCCTTTACTCTTTCTTGATAAAAAATTCAGAGAGCTTAAAACTGGGTGATGCAAAACTTTTGGTACTATGTGTATATATATATATATATATATATATATATATATATATATATATATATATATATATATATATATATATATATATATATATATATATATATATATATATATATATATATATATATATATATATATATATATATATATATATATATATATATATATATATATATATACTAAAAGCTAGAAACATGTACTAGACTACACAAAAGATTGGTCTAGTTTTGAAAATATTAAAAATAAATAAAATAAGTATACACCTAAAAAAAAACAGAAACTAAATTTCATATTGTCATAAAGTGAAGGTAAACAACTGACAGTTGTACTTCAACATAAGAAAAAAGATTATGTTTAATTAATTATAAATATAGTTACAGACCTGAAAACGAAAAGAGGACCTCGTAAAACTATTTTTTTTCTAATGGCTTAAGGCTTTACTTCACCATGTTCATCTTTATATTCAGATAAAAAATTCTTCATTTTAAGGCTAATTAAAGACACCTACCAAAAATATAAAAAGTTATAACATAAAAAGTTATAACAATACATAACAATCATATTTCTAATTTGATAGAAGATGTGACTTAATTTTTTTCCTGAACTGATTTACAGAAAGATCTTTGAAATTAGTGGGTGTAGTGTTGTAAATTTGAACGGCATTGAAACTGAATGATCTGGTGAACATAGCCGTACTGTGTAAGGACATTGTAAGTGTGTTGGGAAATCTGATATTTAAATTGTATATGGCAGTTCTGAAAACAAGCTTTTCTTTAAGGTAGGCAGGCGACGAATTTATTAAAAGCTTTTGAATAAAAACATGATAGTGGTATCTAACCATTTTTTCCATATTTAAGATTAGCAAAAGTAGCGTAAATGTGATTAAATTTTCTCAAGTTGCAAATGAAACGGCAACATATATTTTGTACTTTTTGTATACGGTTTTTTGTCATTTGATCCAAGCAGGGATACTAAATCACAGTAACTGAAAATAGGCAACACAAGTGATCGCAGAGTTTTTTCCTAAATTTGTAATTTATTAAGTGTCTATTAGCAAATAAAACTTTCATTTTTACGAAGAACTTTTGAAGCAGTTTACTAACATGAGATTTAAATCTGAGGCTATCGGCGAAAACATTTATATTCATGTGACAGAGTTAAGGGTACGTTATTTATGTTAAGGCGTAATAATTGATTTATACCTTCCCGTTTAGTCTCTGCGCAAAATAGGAGAATACTGGTTTTGTTTGGATTTAATTTCAAATTATGCTGTGTTGCATAGGAAAAGATAGACGCAAGTTCTTCATTAATTTGTAATGAAATCGTTTGTACTTCCATTGCCTCGAAATTATATTGAAGAATCATATCACCTGCGTATGCTTAAAAATTTGCAGTTTCCACAGATTTTATAAAGTCCGACGTATAAATTAAAAACAAGAGCAGGCCCAATATTGACCCTTGTGGCACTCCAGAAACAACAATTCTTGATGTAGATATTTGATTACAAATTGATACTTTCTGATATCGAAGAAATAAATAGGATTTAAAGAACATTATTTCGCTTTTCCCAAAGCCATAAAAGTTTAATTTGGCACAAAGTAAATTGTGATCAATGGTATCGAAGGCCTTTGAAAAGTCCAAAGAGATTAATACCGTGGCAAACTTTTTATCATAATTTCTTAGTATACTGTCAGATAAATTGAGAGGTGATGTGGTAGTACTATGTTCTTTGCGAAAGCCAGATTGATGAGCACAAAGTATGTTATTTGCTGGCAAATTTTCTGTTATCTGAATGTGTACTGTTCTTTCTAATATTTTGGGTAAAACTGGCAACAGACTAATGGGACGTAGATCGGAAACAGTTTGTGGATCATTTATTTTAGGTAGAGGACAAATCAGCGCCTGTTTCCAGTGTATTGGGAAATAACCTAACTCCAGGCAACAGTTTATGATGTTTGTAATGTAGGACGTAATTATTGGAAGACACAATTTTACCATATGTAATGATATTTTATCTAGTCCACAAGCATTCGATTTTAAAGATAGTATAACTTTAATTTATATCTTCAACTGTAACTAATTTAAAATGAAATGATATATTCCCATCATATTTTGTATTGTTATAATAATCAATATTATCCGTACAGTTGTTAGATTTTACAAAAACAGATGCAAAAAAATCATTTGCTTCTTCAGGATTTTTTAAGTGTTGTGGTATAGAAGGGTTTGTTTTAAAACGAATATTTAGGATTTTTAAACCTTTCCATAAATTTCTATGAGAATTTTTATTTTGTAAAAAAAAAAGTTTAAATATGCAGCTTTTTTTCGCCAAGGTGAAGCCAATGCGAAATTACACAAATGTTTATAGTTATTTAAGTTCTTACTGGATTTATTTCTTTTATAAACATTAAGGGCTTTATCACGTTCATTGAAAATTAATTTTAAATTGTCGGTTAACCAAGGTGCATGAGGTTTTCTAACCCGAACAGTTTTTAATGGCGCATGAATGGAATAGAAGTATGTAATATTATTTGTCAAAATTAATACCTTTTGGTCTATATCGGGGTTATAAACAATATTATCCCAATGAAAATTTGACAAATCTTCTTTGAATTTTTCTAAACCGAATTGCTTAAAATCACGAAATGTAACCATTTTTTGAACAACTTTTATAGAAGCTACTTTTATTTTGCAGTATACTAATCTATGATCTGATATTAAATCTGCATTGAATGTACCAGCCTCGGCTATTAAATTGGGATCACTAATGAAAATAGGATCTATCAGAGATGCGGTGTCTTGAGCTATCTGTGTGGGGTCATTTATGACTTGTATGAAACCTAAATTGTCAAAATAAGTAGCAAGTGGGTTGGCCATTATAAATTGGTTAATATTTGCATCACTTACAAGTATCACTTTATCGTTGGTAGTTATAATGTGTGGTAATATGTTGTCTAAGGCCTCGATACATTTTGTAACAATGCCGACAATATATCACTCCTAAAGCTAGGTTAGTTTTTTGGATTTTAATTTGAAGCCAATATTAATACATCTAAAAATGGATGTTGTTTCAATTTCATATATGAATTTAACTGACGCGAAACGACTGTTTAATTTTGAAACAAAGTTGTCAATATCAATGACTTTTGTATCAAACACTGCACAAATATTATTCACACACCTAATTCAAACTCAGGAGAAATCAGAATTCTTCTTTTGCTTATGTTTCGAATCTGTTTATGAAGAGACTGGCAATGAATGGTGACAAAAAGATGCCCATTGCTGTTCCTTCATGTTGTTCTAACAAAGCATCATTGAATTTGAAAGCAATTTTGTTTCATGCAAAGTTTAGTAAGTTGAAGACATTCTTTTATTACATCTTAAGTGTTTGATTCGAGTATATCCTCAAGGTCTGTGGTATTGCAACATTTGGAAACAATGAACAAACGTCATAAGAGATCAAAATTTCACCTTGCATTTGAATATTTTTCATCTTTTTAATGAAATCATTGAAATTATTCACAGAGGAACTAGGTGGTGCAATGGATAAACTTTTTAACTTCTGTATTAACCATTTTGATAGGTGTTAGTTGGCGATCTAATTGCTGACACCTACATTCCTGGTTTATATATCTTAGACAAGCCGTACATTTGGGTTAGATACATGCATAACATAATATTTAAAACTGGAGTAATAAGATTGTTACATTCTGAGTAAGTCGTATACTATTTTATTATGTTTTATAATATGTGACAATTTTTGCTAATATTCTAATGTTTTAACAGATATTTTCTGTATATTTTTTGATAGTAAATCAAAGCAAATGCACATGAACATTAATGACATGAGCAGTTTATTTTCATAAGCTCTTTTTGCGTCATAACAAATGTACAAGAGACAGTTACGTCAATAAATCACAGAACTAGATAGTGTACAACTTGTTTATTCATATTATAAACTTTTGAATTTCGTGTGCAATCTTTTAGTTCCAGTTCAGATGTTTACTACCTATTGACAAAATAAAATGCCAATTTATAACTTAATGATGGTCATAATTCAATTCAATAATAAGTCAGACCAGTCTCGTGGCTTCTGTGAATCCAATAGAAGTAGAATGTCGTAAAATTAATTTAAAAAATTTCTTTTCCATTTCTAAGAAGGAGGTGTTTTCAATTTTACGATTAGTCTAAAATATCAACTCTTAAGTAACACACCATTACGGTCCTAACTAGAAATAATACACCAGTTAGGTATATTTTTGTGGGACAAATTCAAACATTCCTGTATTTGTATATTGTACCATAAAAATAAAAATAAAAGAGAAAAAAAAATAAAATAGAATTGAATGCAACTATGTACTGTGTTTTTAGTCGAGGAAATAAAGCACTGAACCTCCGAAATTTCCGCAGCAAGACGGATTTTAATGCGGTTTTTTGCATTCGATTTGTGAGAGCATCAGGAAATTTTGTGAACTAATCTGATGAATAGCAAATGAAAAATTCCATATTTGCATTGTAAAAATGCATTGTTCAAAGTGCATTTAGAATAATTAATTTTGCAACTCGGTAAAAATTGATTGAAATGAGTCCAATTTTGTTGCTCAGAGGTTTTCGGGGTCGCTGAACACGAATATCACGGTGGCAACGGCCTCCAGATACCTGGAGCCCAGGGTGGACACTATCTACCTCATCTCCTGGAATTTCATGTGAATTTGTAATATATTTAGTTGAAACTCATTACTCGGGGGGTTTTCGGGGTCGCTGAACACTAATATCACGGTGGCAATGACCTCCGAGGTACCTGAAGCCCAGGGTGGACCTCATCTCCTGGAACTTCTTGTGAATTTTTAATATGTTTAGTTGAAATTCGTTACTCGGGGGTTTTCGGGGTCGCTGAATACGAATATCACGGCGACAACGACCTCCGAGGTATCTGGAGCCCAGGGTGGACCTCATCTCCTGGAACTTCTTGTGAATTTTTAATATATTTAGTTGAAATTCGTTACTCGGGGGTTTTCGTGGTCGCTGAATATGAATATCATGGCGGCAACGTTCTCCGAGGTACCTGGAGCCCAGGGGTGGACCTCATCTCCTGGAATTACCTTGAGTATAGCATTAATCTGCATTACATTAATCTGCAATGTTGCTTGCAAAAATTGTGCTGGCTGCAATTGTTCTAATGTAGAACATTATTTAGAAGAAGAACAATTATCGGTTGGAATTGGATTTGCAGACGAAGAGAATGAAGAAGAAAACTTCAATGTGTAATTAAACAATAAATGTTTTTCATTGTATAAGTTTTGTGGTATTTTTTTTAAACAATAAAACATTACAAATACAATTGGAGTTTTCAGAAATTATTTTTGAAAAATATTGTTTGAATCTACATCTTCATTATAATAAATAAATAAATAATTTTGAGTAATATATGCAAATTCGTATAAAAATGATGCTATACTCAAGGTAATTCCAGGAGATGAGGTCCACCCTGGGCTCCAGGTACCTCGCAGAACGTTGCCATGATATTCGTGTTCAGCGACTTCGAAAACCCCCCGAGTAACGAATTTCAACTAAATATATTAAAAATTCACAAGAAGTTCCAGGAGATGAGGTCCACCCTGGCGCCAGGTACCTCGGAAGGTCGTTGCCACCATGATATTCGTGTTCAGCGACCCGAAAACCCCCGAGTAATGAGTTTCAACTAAATATATTACAAATTCACATGAAATTCCAGGAGATGAGGTAGATAGTATCCACCCTGGGCTCTAGGTACCTCGGAGGCCGTTGCCGCCGTGATATTCGTGTTCAGCAACTCCGAAAACCACCGAGTAACAAATTTGGACTCATTTCAATCAATTTTTACCGAGTTGCAAATTAATTATTCTAAATGCACTTTGAACAATGCATTTTTACAATGCAAATATGCACTTTTTCATTTGCTATTCATCAGATTAGTTCACAAAATTTCTTGATGCTCTCACGAATCGAATGCAAAAAACCGCATTAAAATCCGTCTTGCTGCGGAAATTTCGGAGGTTGAGCCGTTTTTAGTGCTTTATTTCCTCGACTATTTGTGCCTATCTAAAATTTTGATTTTTGTTCAAGATACATTTCATTACATTACTTGTATTACTGTGAAGAGAATTAATCATTTCGAACCCAATATTTGCAGCTTAATAGTTGTCTAAACTTCAGAGTCGTATTTATTCATGTCCATAGGTAAAGAATAATAAAAAATGTAGTAGATACCCAGTTGCATGGTACATATTTATTATTTCCAATAATAGAAAAAGAGTAACCTGGAGGCAGATGTCCAATCTTGCAAATTGACTTATTTTTTATTGAGTTTCTAATTGTATAAAAAAACCTGCGAGGAAAAAGTAATAGATTTTTATTTTTATAAAATCATAAGAGCAAAAACAATGTTTAACTAAGTCCTTCAACCCTCCTTTCAATTGTTTTACACAAACTAACCCCCAACAAACCGAAACCTTTATAGACGGGATACCATTCTGGTCTGGCGGCTTGCCCTGCTATTATTAGCTACATGCAAGGTTTTCTAGAGGTTGGATTACTTCGACAATAATAATTTCTAAGCGACGAGAGTATTGTACAACCCTCTCGGGTTAGCATTCAAATGTCATATAGTCAGATCAAGTTTAATCTTTAAATTTGACGGGCTGAATGCTCCTGTATTAATTACGATATTGTTGTTTTACAATTTTTAAAACAACAAATCGAAAAATGTCGTTTTAGTCGGTATTCGGGATTATTTTATATTTTCAATTTATTTAATGAAAAATTACACTGACAACGAGAAAATGAGTGCCAATTTCAGTTCCGACGGTTTATCATTTTAATTAAAATCTGAGACACGTGTTTAATTATTGTTAATATACCGTGTGTAAAAAGAAACATACCGCAGCTAGGAACATCGGTGTTTCGCAATTACTGTTCCTCATCAGTATAACATGGGGTAGCTTGCTGATAAAGAACAATAATTATAGCGCGATTCCCTTTTTTTTTAATTTCTTATCTACCTATAGACAGTAAACGTATTGGCATTGTGAAAAAAATCTAGCTCCAGATTATGCTAAAAATGAACAGTTTGACACTCGAAAATAGAAACTTTTTCCGAATCGGCATACCGTATGCGTTGCCTTAATCTGAAATGATTAAAATCATTTCAGGCAATGCAGGAATTTATTTCAGATTTGATTGAATACCATCTATTCCAAAAAAAAAAGCTATTCTCATTTAAAACGTACTAACTCCAGAAAATTATAAAACATTGAAATAAGCAAAATGATTTTAGTCCACACATAGGTTAAACTGTAATGAAAAAGAAAAAGTCGTATATCCATCAATTGCAATGTAATGATGTGGTGGTCATAAGCAAATTCATTGAATTTTAATAAGTTTAATAAATTTTATAAAAATTTTAAAAGGTGGTTAGAGGAAATACGATATTTTCCATTCTTAGAATTAAACAAATTATGAAGTTGCGACATTTTCCATTTTTCCGGTTTTTGTCTCTTTTGTAAAATTTTGAATTTTAGACTCGCGGATTAAACCGACTATGACGCCAATTCATAAATTCACACCTTATGGGCATGGAGCTGAGTGAGTGGTTAAAGCGCTTATTCGGTTAAAAATTTTTTGTTTCCAAATTACGTAAGAAAAAAATCACTAAATTGTTGGACATTATCTATACCTATACTATACAAAAAATATTTTACTACGGAAAATTAAGCGGAGCTAGATATTCCTGCTCCCTAAAACTTCATTCATAAAAGGATTTCCAAATTTCTAAACCACTTTAATATCTTATCAATAAACCAACATGACTTTAGAACAAATTTTTCGACTAATACCTTTTCACTGTTAAATAATATTTATGAGTCTCTTGACCAAGGTATACTTATAACAAGAGCATTTGATTGTGTCAAATGTGAATTTTTAATAAAGAAACTAACTATTTTGGACATAAGAAAGCCTTTAAACAAATGAATTTTTCTCATTTCTAACAGAAAAATTACTGACAGCATTTAAAAATAAAACAGTACACTTTTTCATCTATATAGAAAAAGTTTTGGCGTCGTGAAAAATATCGGTGTCCAGATTATGAAGATATGGACGTTTTGAGGCCCGAAAATATAAAAATTATTCGAATCGGCAGGCCGTCTGTGCGTCTGTTAGTCGTTGGTCATTGTTTTGCTATCATTTTCTCAAACACGTTTCAACGAAAAATTTTTAAACCTTAAATGAGACATATGGAAGGTCCAAGGAAGAACCCTATTAAATATCAGTGAAATTGGTGCACCAGGGAGAGCACGTCTCAAGGGGGGCAAAAAAAATATTGCGTTAAATCAAAAAATGTTCCAAATTAGAATTGTTCGGAATGAGTAATAGTATCGAAGAGAACTCTCGAAAATTTCTCATCAGATTAACCGTTATTGAGAAAAACGATCTAAAATGTTTGTATTCAGTTAAAGTAAATCGGTGCTGACAGTATTTTTTTTTCATATTATATAATTTGAAATAAGTGAGAAATTTATTTCTCTCGTTTGTCTCGTTTACTTGAATTATGTCACTTATTTCGTTTATCGCATTTATCTCATTTGTCCCATTTGTCTCATTCGTCTCATTTGTCACATTTATCTCAATTAGGTTCTCATCTATCTCGTTTACATTATTTATCTCATTTTTCTTGTTTATCTTATTTATTTTGCTTATTTTGTTAATTTTAATTATTTCGTACAAATAAATAAAATAAATGAAAATGATGTTTTATTTAAAATTATTTATTTCTTTCATGTCCGATTAAATATTATGAGAAATTATTGTCGATTTTTTAATAAAGACAATGGTCTAATATTTGTCCTTGATTCTTCTTATTTTCACAACAAAAACACTCGTGAGGTCGAAACAATTTTCGGAATTAATTCATATACTAGGCATATTACAAATGCGAATTTTTACTAATCTCTTTTTTTAGTTCACAATTTTTTTACATTTCTTATATAAATAATAACATAATAATAAACTTTCGAAATGTCATTAATCACTTTCTTAAATTTGTATTGCAGCAGTTTGAGGATACATTTTTTAACTTAAAAAAATTGGGTATGCACATATTATCTCAAGTTATAAATTTTCTGAAGTAATTTCTTTTAATAATTACTTTAAAATAGTTTAATGGAAATAGTAAAAACCAAAAATGGCAATAAACAAAAAAATACAACTAATTATATTTAGTAATCTGAAAGTCGTTATTTGTTAGAAATAATTAATACATTATGTTAGATATTATTGAAAATATAAATGGAAATCTTTAGAAGCTAACTAGTTTGGACATAAGAAAGCCTTTAAACAAATGGATTTTCCCATTTCTATCTAACAGAAAAATTACTGTAAAATTAGGAGTAAACTCTTCAGCTACATACAACGTCAACTTTGGTGTTCCCCAAGGTAGTGTACTTTCTCCATTACTATCCTTGCTGTTTTTAAAAGATCTAAAATTACATTTATCAAATGACATAATGTTAGTAATATTTGCGGACGTTACTACACTAAGTATAACAGCGGATCCACCCAGTGAACTAGAAAGAAAAGTAAATATAGTTTTAGAACAATTTTACAACTGGTATCATCGAAATAAATTATTAGTAAACACTTCTAAAACAAGATATATATTATTTCACTTAAGATTATATCAAAACTCCACACTAAAAATAAAAAATACAATTTTTGAAAAAGTAAACAACACGAAATTTCTCAGAATACAAATCGATGAAAATCTCTCATGGTCTGTACAAATGGAATATTTATTTATTTATTTATTTATTTATTTATTTATTTATTTATTTATTTGTTTGTTTGTTTGTTTGTTTGTTTGTTTGTTTGTTTGTTTGTTTGTTTGTTTGTTTGTTTGTTTGTTTGTTTGTTTGTTTGTTTGTTTGTTTGTTTGTTTGTTTGTTTATTTATTTATTTATTTATTTATTTATTTATTTATTTATTTATTTATTTATTTATTTATTTATTTATTTATTTATTTATTTATTTATTTATTTATTTATTTATTTATTTATTTATTTATTTATTTAATACATATCCAACAGGCAAAAGCCCAATTACAGGATACGGGGATAACTTGATTAACGGTAGCAGTAAAAACAAAAATGATAATAATAAAAATAGCAATACAAAAAAAAAATGGAAATGAAAAAGAAAGATGGTAATAAAAATGGTATAAAGAAAATAAGCACATATGCTTATACAAACATGTATGCACACATATACATACACATGCACATACATATACACATAAACCCATATACACACATATATACGCACATACATACATACATACATACATACATACACCATAAATACCCACACATATACACATACATACACACATACATACATATACATATAAACACATATTATATATACAAATTATTATTATAATAGTAAATGACTAGCTGTAAACAATTTTTAGCAGCCTGATAGTACAAAAGAATATATCAACCCTATCCTCCACGGTGCAATCATTAGAGATCATTTGATAAAGAGGTGATGCTTTGAGAATATTGGTATTAGCTGTAGGAAGATTAAAAACATTGTTGTTCCAGTCAAAAATATTATTAACAATTTTATATAAAAAATATAATCAGATGTACAGATTTCCGTTTTGACAATTCTATGATGTCAAACCATGTTAATAACAAATTATGAGAAAACCCTCTTGGCGGATATATGCCATCTAATATGTATACTGCAGATTTCATAAATCGTCTTTGTATTCTTTCAAGCGTCGATACATGAGTAACATAGATTGGGTTCCAGACTATCGATGCATATTCTAATTTCGATCTAACGAAGGATGTATGTAACAATCGAAGTGTAAACATATTAGAATACCCTTTTGAGTTTCTAATGACAAAACCTAAACATTTAATTGCAGATGAAGTGGCAACTTCAATATGTTTTAAGAATGTTAGTTTAGGATCAAAAGTTACTCCAAGATCTTTTATATAATCAGGCCTATTAAGTGATGCACCGTCCAATTTTTAATCAAAATCAACAGGATTTTTTTTCTTGTAAATGACATAACATTACATTTGGAAGCATTTAGTGGTAAATTGTTATGTGTACACCACGAATTTATTTTATTAAGTGCAACTTGCAACAGGTCACACTCCTCGCAAGAATTCACTTCACACATTAGCTTAAGATCATCTGCATAAATCAGATAATATACACATAGGTGTGACACAATATCATTGATAAACATGATAAAAAGGAGAGGTCCAAGGGTCGAACCTTGTGGTACCCCAGATAACTGCAAAAACTTCTTCGACCTGTAAGCACGGTACTGAACAAACTGATACCTGTTTTTCAAATATGAAGAGAAAAGCTGCAGAAGAGGGTTAGATAGTCCAAAATTATCCAATTTGTTCAATAGAATTCTGTGGTCAAGTCGGTCGAATGATTTAACCTACCCCGCAATAAGAAATCTTAAACATGCTATGGAAGAGCAGTATCTCTTAAAAATTTACGTCGCTTTAGTATACCCCCACTTAAAATATTTAATATTATACTGGGGCATATCAACAAACGCACAGCGGATATTTACTTTGCATAAACGTATAATAAAACTAATTTTCTCATTGAATCCTCTTGACTCGTGTCGGCCAGTATTTCAAAATAGTATTCTAACGTTTTTTTTTTCCATACTTATTTACGAAACAGCATTAATCGTTAAGTTAAGCGCGAAAATCTGCATGATCATAATACCAGAAATGCAAAAACTCATTCAAATAAATAATTTGAATCTGAGTTCTTACAAAAAAGGACCATTTTATCTCTTTAGTAACATTTATAATAATCTTCCCAACAATATGAAGAAAATCATAACTGTAAACAAATTTAAAAAATCAGTTGCGTGACTTTCTCTGCGTGAATGCGTTTTACTCTATACATGTAAGAATTTTATGATTTAAATTAAAATTGTAAAAAATAATTAATGTATTGTTACGCCACTGCACTGTGTAGACTGGTTAGTTGAGACTGGAATTGTACTAGAACGGTCAGGAGTGTTCTGGAATATTCGAGACCGTGTGAATGGATGTATAAATAAGACGTACGGTGGGCCGAGACTCAGTATTAAGTTGAAAGTGAACGAGTAAAGAAGAAATAAGAAAGAGACTTATAAGTGTTTAATTGTGATTATAGTTAAGACATTAATTAATCTATTGTTATTAATTGTTAATTAGTAAATAAAGTAGTGAGAAAATGTTACCTGGATTTCAATTAACGAATCTATGGCCTGTAATATATAATTTAAGTGCAATGGCTAGAACCATTGCTACTATTTATTTTGTTAAATTTTCTTGTGTGACCATATTATCCCGTATGGTTTTCATGAATCAAGTGCTATCTATCTATCTATCTATCTAACTTGGCACTGTTTGAAGACGAGCTTTTTACTGTTACAATTTGGATCGCAGTTGTGTATCTAAATTCCAAATTTATACACAAAAAAATTATACTCTATACCTTGTTTTAAGCATTGTTTCAAAGTTTTTGTTATCGACGCATGCTTTGCCAGCGTCGTTATTTTATTTTAAGTCGTTATTATAAAATTGAAATTTATTTTAATATTAGGTGTTGTTAATTGTTAGTTTTAAGCCTGAACCGGCCCCGCTCCACCCGATCAAACAATTGCCCCGTCGATAACATACGCGGGGATCCTAGGTCGGCAATGGACCTGATGTCCGGCGAGGGCCATATGCACATTATTTCATATTTTAATTGTTAAAGAAATCTTCTGTAATTGAAATTTGAATTGCTTATTCGGTACCGAAGGTAGGTAGTTCGATTTCACCCTGAAACAAGTTAGAAATTTTGTTGTAATTTGTTTGGACTATGATAGGAGCCAGGTCTGTCGATATCGTAAATGTCGTTCGGATTCCATATTAAACTGTGGTACCTCGTCTCTCTTTGGCTAACATAGAATCCTGGGATTTTCAAAAAATTACTTCAGTAACTTGAGATTTGGTTAAAAAACATTTTAGCATATTTTAAGAAAACATTTAGAAAAACATGTTAAGAAAACGTTTTTTTGTAATTCGGTGATTCCAGTCCAGCTGAAGATACAGATTAATTCTTGTTAACTATAGGATTTGCTGATTATGGACCTCGTTTAGTGTTTAAAAATAATATCATTTAAGTAACCCCAATTCGTCTCAATACACTATTGTAGCCTACTTCCCTAAAATTATGCATCATCGCTACAACATCGTGACTGGAATTGCCTGTGTCTTTCTGAAATTAAATGAAATCTTTAAAGTTTTGAATTGTTTGTGTATGAATTTTTCGAAAACTTTATGTTTAGATAGCCGAACGAAAAGTCTGCTGCTGTTAGATCGGGAGATCTTGGGTCATTTAAAGTCACCAAATCTTGAAATCAATCCGGGAACGTGGCAATAAATTAAAATTTTTCGTAGCTGTATATGCCATTGCCCTAGCTTGCTGTAGGTAAATGTTTTCAACCTCCAACGTCTGCAATTCTGGATGAATAAATATGACACACATGAACTAATAACAATTAGCATTCACAGTAACCGTTACATTATTTTCGTCCCAAAAGTACGGCCCTATTATTCTAAATGCTAAGATATCATACCATACCGTATCGTGACTTTTAATCCATGAAGCGGCTTCTCATAAATCTGTTATGGTTTTTCAATTGACCAGTAGCAGCTGATCTCAGTAGACTTTTTTTGAATACACATTCAAAACTTGCAGGTGTTCTAACTATACGACTACCACTAGTAAATTTTGATAAAACACTTCCCCTATAATTAAGATCTGTCCCCCATATTAAAATTGTTTTCTTTATAGGAATCTTTCCATAACCCTGTACGTTGAGTTTTCGCCGAAACGTTTCTGGGTTTGTACAAATACTGAGTAAAATTAGACCTCACAACGAAAACTCGTTGGTTCACATAAGGCATAAGATTGCACACAGTGACATTCACTTTTGTCAAAAAATTAGTACAACCAAAATATTACATTTTCCACAGTACACCGTTAAAAATGGATTATACCTGTTGATTAGGCTGTGAATATGCCTACACCTCTGTGTTACCTCATGGCATGGAAACGGAACAATACATATTTTTACAAAGACAAATTATCACGTGCGAAAAATTGTGGGTTTGTAGGCGAAGTAACATCATATCTCCTCAGCTAACAGCATCCTTAAAGACATAAACTTCAACGACTTTTGCATAATCTGTAATTTATCAGAAATATTTGAATTTATTATTATACCAATATGGCATCATCTATCATCTAAACCCGGTTCGTTTTAAGAAATTGGCATGTGTAACTTACAAATATTTATTCTACTATATCATATCAATTAAAAGTTAGTTGTTTATTGTTGTCAGCATACATTTGCATCATTAATATACCTTCTGTAATATCCTCTGCTGAACTTTTAAGCCGGGATGTAAGGCGTATTTTGAAAATGAACTTTTTGCAATATTCTACATCTAAAGACGTAATATTTGCATAGGTACGCATAATATCGTTCCAAATCACTTGCACGTTCATTACTTAGACACTTGTTAATATTAATCAATTTGCCAATATCAGGATTATTAATTAAAACGTCTTTAAATTTCTCGGCAACAAGAACACCACGGTCATCTGTTAACGTATATGTCACCAGATCAGCTGTTAACACACTGATGTATTCCACATACACACACACACACACACGCTTATTATGAAAATTAAGTTATAGATAAATTTCCAGTCACGGATATTTTTGAGTACGATATTTTTATGGCTTGCACTAGCAACATATTGTCTGCTGTTATGTGCACTCCAACCTATCAAGTACTTTTCAGAGACACGGCAGTATATAACCTATCCGGTATATTTTAGGTCCGGAAATTGGAAGATAAATTTGTATATTTGGGGAGCGAAGGATAAAAAACATGTCACATTTGACACTGTATACGCTTGCGAAAATATTATAATCTCCGTCCGCACGTAGGTATCTCAATAGCGTCTGTGCTTGACTGGTCGATAGAAACCTGTTGATATGTTTAGTTCTCGACTCATGTACGTCTGCCGTCTATCGCCGCTCGGTTGACTGCATTCAAATGAACTTCAATCATCCCCATTTCATTTCCAATATATACGTTTGCTCATAACATGCAGAAATAAATTATTTTGTTTCCTTTCCTGTTCTAAAGCGGTGTAAAAAATTATTGATTCATTTTTTATACGTTATCCGCTCGCTCGCTCTGATAATATTGCTTAACTCGAGTGAACCCACCTTTCCTTCGAGACACCCTTGTTGTTTAAAAGTAGCGAAAAGGGTCCACACAGCTTCCCTGTGCTCAATATGTACCCCCTAATGTTCCCATTTCCCCTGCACATGACCCTACAGAAGTGATTTGATTAACAATATGTGTTATAGTATATCTGAAGTGTTCTAAATTGATTCACTATAGGGACAGGAATGAAATTACAAAATGAAACAGATGATATGTTGTTGACGCGTCATATTGTGCTAATGGGTCAATATTGTGATTACATTTGCCAGATATTAAAGTTGGGTCAAAGTGAAAAATGCAATTTAAAATCATAAAATAAAAAGGTCGTATTTTCATAAATGGATCGACGCGACGTATCAATCTTCATTAGTATAGTATTAATATTTTAAAACCAGACCGAAAAAAATTTACCTCACACTTTTATTACATAACTGTATTGTACGTCTCGTGTGACTAATGTAATGCATACAGAGTATCCATATTTTGATTACCATAAGAGCTAATCCTTAAGATAAATGAAAAATGTATATTTTTAATTAAAAATATGGTGTGTGTAATATCTAAACTATTATCATGGTTCTGTCATCAAAGAATTAGTTGTTTTACATAATATTTGATTTCACATATCCATTAACGTTAAGAATATTAAAATTTTAGCGACACAAGTGTTCCGAAATATCTTTTTGCTCCACTTATAAAACAGTTCAATAAAAAACTACAAAAAAATTATAGATTTTTTTGCAACTGCTGGAGGAATATTGGTGTTTTTTGATTCTAGTAGATTGTAATAAACATTTCCTCTGTTGTTTCCAAATTCGATCCCAAAACGCCCAAATTTCTCAAGGAAAATCAGCAACAGTTTGAAAATCCACAAGTTGAGCAGATTTGCGCACTATACATGAGAACTATAGTAACTATATTAGCAGACGCTATTGAACAATTACAAGGTAATAATTATAAACAAAAATGAGGTACATATTCGTATAGAAAATTTTTTTATCTTGTGGTATATTAAAAACATGATACATTTTTCTATTACCTAGAAAATTTAATGGAGGTTTGATTTTCTAGTGATTGAAAATTATTTTTAAAAGTACTACATGCACATACCGAAATTTTAAAATTGTTTAATAACATCTGTTTATTAAAGTTCCAAAAATAATTACAATGGGTAACTTTAACAATAGGTTAAAAAAAATTAAAAACTGTTTTATCCAATGTAGAATATTGGCTAATTCGTTTTTTTGTAAATAATTAGCCAATATCTTTAAGTACAATGTACAATATTCGATATAATAAATACTCTGTTTTCTATCTGATATATATTTTTTCATATATATAATCAAGCATGACCACAGCTAAATATAAATTTAACAATGAAAATAGCACAAGAGTATCTATCACACAATGGAATGCTTCTATTTTTTTTGCTTCTTCAAATATAAAAAAAATATTCTGAAATTTTTAATTTAAAAAAATTAAGGGACATTTTTTCAAAATGTCAATATGACAGCATTTAAAAATAAAACATTACACTTTTTCATCTATATAGAAAAAGTACTGGCGTCGTGAAAAATATCGGTGTTCAGATTATGAAGAATACGGACGTTTTAAGGCCCGAGAATATAAAAATTATTCGAATCGGCAGGCCGTCTGTGCGTCTGTGAGTCATTGGTCATTGTTTTGCTATCATTTTTTCTCAAACACGTTTCAACGTAAAAATTTGAAACTTTATATGAGACATATGGAAGGTCCAAGGAAGTACCCTATTAAATATCAGTAAAATTGGTGCACCAGGGAGAGCACGTCTCAAGGGGGGTCCAAAAAAAATTGCGTCAAATAAAAAAATGTTTCAAATTAGAATTGTTCGGAATAAGTAATAGTATCGAAGAGAACTCTTGAAAATTTCTCATCAGATTAACCGTTATTGAGAAAAACGGTCTAAAATGTTTGTATTCAATTAAGGTAAGTCGGTGCTGATAGTATTTTTTTTTCATATTCCATTTGAAATAAATGAGAAATTTATTTGTCTCGTTGGTTTCGTTTATTTGGATTATGTCATTTATTTCATTTATCGCATTTTTCTCATTTGTCCCATTCATCCCATTTATCGCATTTATCTCATTTAAGTATCTCATTTATATTATTTATCTCATATATCTCATTTTTCTTGTTTAACTTATTTATTTTGCCTATTTCGTTAATTTTAATTATTTCGTACAAATAAATAAAATAAATGAAAATGATGTTTTATTTAAAATTATTTATTTCTTTCATGTCCGATTAAATATTATGAGAAATTACTGTCGAGGAGCACTTGGACCGATTTTTTAATAAAGACAATAGTCTAATATTTGTCTTTGATTCTTCTTATTTTCACAACAAAAACACTCGTAAGGTCGAAACAATTTTCGGAATTAATTCATATACTAGGCATATTACAAATGCAAATTTTTACTAATTTCTTTTTTAAGTTCATAATTTTTTTACCTTCCTTATAGAAATAATAACATAATAATAAACTTTCGAAATTTTATTAATCACTTTCTTAAATTTGTATTGCAACAGTTTGAGGATACATTTTTTAACTCAAAAAAATTGGGTATGCACATATTAACTCAAGTTACAAATTTTCTGAAGTAATTACTTTTAATAATTACTTTAAAATAGTTTAATGGAAATAATAAAAACCAAAAATGGCAATAAACAAAAAAAATACAACTAATTATATTTAGTAATCTGAAAGTCGTCATTTGTTAGAAATAATTAATACCTTATGTTAGATATTATTGAAAATATAAATGAGAGTTTTTAGAGCTTAAAAAACACGTTTTCTTTAAATGGATGTAATTTGTTATTACTTAAACGTATTTTACCACTTTTCCACATTGACACTTGAGATTGACAATTAATTACACGCAAAGTATTTAGATGAAACGTCACGTGATCCTCGGTAATGCGCCCAAGATTATCCCATGCTATTCCAAACAATGCTGTATTCTAAACGACAACATAAAAATCAGTTTTTTACAAGCCACCCCCTTGATATTAGTTCGCTCCCAATGATCCAGATTGCATCCCCCATCCTGTCCGAGTTCAAACGGGGTGCTATTGTGTCTGTCCGCACATGACTCACCCCCGTGAGACAGAGTCCAGGGCGCGTGGATGGTTGCCTCAGGGTAGCCCACAACGTTCCCACTGAGCAACCGCCTTGGCCAAAGGCTCTGAGAGTGCGGGGTTACCAAACTTGTATGGACTGACAAACTGGGGTACATTTATGGGGTGTATTGAAAAGAATGCCAGTCTAGATTTTATAGAGATACTTATTCACAAACCTAAAAACGTGTTTGTAATGACTGTATTTATGATTTTTATAGACTAAAAATATTGTTGAACAGTGTGTTCAAATAAAAATATTATTTTTATTTTCCTTAGAAACATCAAATTGATATACAGGGTGTGGCAATATTGTGTCGGACTTCAAAATCTCGAATTCTACTAGAGCTGGAAATTAAAAAATAAATGAAGTAAACTAAATAAAAAAGTCTATAACCAGAAATTATTTTCGAGTATACAGGGCGAGCCAAGACGAAATTACAGGATTAAGTGCCTCTTTTTAAATAGAATGCTATGTATATCAGTACATTATTTGAGCCTCTTTCTAGACTCTATTCATCCTATATTATTATTGACTATCTCCCAACCACTTGGATGTAATGAATTTATTTGTTGAAATAATGCCATCTGCAGATGCATATTGAAAAAATCACCAAAGTCGCAATTATAGGTTTTAAGAAAAAATTATGTGATTACTAGTTACGAAACATCTAATTAATGTTTTTTGAATCATTTTTACTTCTAAAAAATGTACAGGGTGGTTAAAAAATATTTTTCAATTAGAACTTTTTAAATTGATTTTCTCAATTTTTTTCAAATGGAACACTCTGTATATTTTTCAACGATGTGATGTAGAAATGAAAAACGAATATTTTTTAAGTACTTCCCTATGGTTAATTGCAACCATTGTCGTTTTATTGAGCAATAAGTACAAAATTGTAAAATAAACTTAAAAAATAGAGGTTTCTTCAAATAATTCATTAGAAAAAATTATAATAAGTACTCCACATGTTGGCCATTTTGATTGACACACATTTCTATGCGCTTTTGAAATGAGGCCATTTAGTGGGGCTATTTCTTCTAATCCATTGAAGTGTATAAATAGTATTTAACTGGTTCCTTACTGTAAGAGTGTTTTTGTAAAGGTTTTTGCTGTTTTCGTTATTCAGCAAGCAATAAAACCTTAGTTTAGTATAAATTGCCATGTATAAACGTACATTTATCACATTTGTCGGTCGTCAGTTATCATTTGTATTAAATTTAGAATATTTCGAGTTTTACAAAATGAATTTTAATAAAGCGGAATTTGTAGACATGACTTTTGGTTTGGGCACGTTAGACAGAAATTGTTTGCTTGCCAATAGAATATATAAGCAAAGGTATCCTGAAAGAAGGATTCCTGATGTCAGCAGCTTCCAAAACTTGCCCGATAGATTTGTGGAAACTGGAAATGTCCAATATAAAAAAAGTGAAAGAATTGTGTATGAACGAAGAAAATGAGTTTTCTGTGATGCTGGGAACGGTTGAGATTCTCCACCTTAGTCAGAGAGAAATGAGCTCATTAATAGGAATAAGTAGAAGTTCGAAACTTAAAAACAAATAAGTTTCATGCATATCATATTCAATGGCACCAGGAACTATCTAATGACAATTTTCAAAGGCGTCTACAGTTTTGTAATTGGGCCAGAGATAAAATGTAAGATGTCACCTTCTTCAGTAATGTTTTATTCACTAATGACGCAACTTTTTCATAAAAATGGATTTGTTGATATGCACAAATTCCATTATTATGCTTCGGAAAATACTCACTTTTTTAAGTTGATAACCAACACGAATGTCTATAAGCGTTTGGTGAGGAATTATTGGAGAAAACGTAATAGAGTCACATTTCTTTGATGGTACATTGACTGGAGTTATTTATCTTCATTTTCTGGAAAACTATACTCCACAATTATTGGTGAATCTTCCTGAAAGGATTAGAAATAGGATGTGGCTTCAGCGAGATGGTGCTCTACCACATTATTTAAACGCAGTTAGAGACCATTTAAATAATACCTACCCCTTCAATGGATTAGAAAAAATTGACCCACTAAATGGCCTGCTAGATCCCCAGATCTTACAAAAATGGATTTCTTTTTATGGGGATATGTGAAGGAAATTGTTTATAAAGACACACCAACAACAGTATAAAATATGAAGGAAAGGATCTATCATACCGGCAATTTTAGGAACAGTAGAAACCTCATTTCAAAAGCAGATAGAGATGTGTGTCAATCAAAATGGCCAACAGGTGGAGCACTTATTATAATTTTTTCTAATGAATTATTTGAAGATACCTCTATTTTTTAAATTTATTCTTGAATTTTGTACTTATTGCTCAATAAATCGAAAATGGTTGCAATTAACCATAGAGAAGTACTTACAAAAACTGTTTGTTTTCATTTCTTCATCACATCGTCGAAAAATATATAGGGTTGTTCCATTTGAAAAAATTGAGAAAATTCAATTTAAAAGTTCTTAATTGAAAATAATTTTTAGCCACTCTGTACATTTTTAGGAAGTAAAAATGATTCAAAAACCATAATTAGATGTCTCGTTCACACAAGTATTTCTTAAAACCCATAATTGTGATTTTTTCAATATGCATCTGCAAATGGCATTATTTCAACAAACAAATTCATTACATCCAAGTGGTTGGGAGACAGTCGATAATAATATAGAAATGAATAGAGTCTAGAAAGAGGCTTGAAAAATGTACTGATATACATACATAGCATTCCATTTAAAAAGAAAGCACTTGTTCCCGTAATTTCGTCTTGGCTTAACCTGTATATTCGAAAACAATTTCCGGATATAGACTTTTTGTCTAGTTTACTTATGTTTTTAAATCAAGTTTCTAGTTATTATAGAACTCGAGATATCCAAGTCCAACGCACTATTTCCCCACTCTGTATATTGTACAGGTTTATTAACTGTAATATGAAAATAAATGCACCAAAATACACGGTACACGGTGTTCTGAACATATAGAGGGTGCGTTTAAATTTACGTATTATTGTAAAAAGTAAATATTAATGAAAACATTTCTAAAAGTCTTTCGAGAAGATGTCGAAAAACTGACGTTCAGGAAATTTACTTGAAACATTTTTATTGTTGGGAATATGTATAAAAATGTAAAGTATTATCCAATACTTCGATCAATAACGTCATACAGAGTGTTGTTTTTTAAGAAATCAAACACAGTGTATTTCTTAACTTCGAACCTGGATTTTAATTTTCGTATTTATATAGTTTTGTTAAGTAAAATAAGCAAAATATACATAATAGTATGAACCGATTGTGTTTGACCAGGAAAAGAAGGCCCGTGGAAACAATGTGTCTTCCGCATCCCATTCACAATAAAGCGTAAATGAAATAAATGATTTTGTGCATGGCACATTTTTATGATTGTTTGCATCCACATCTACTCATTGGGGGAGATATTATATTCCTAGTGTATGATTTCGCAGAAAGCTGGCGACTTATCGACAATGATCTCCTTTGCCGCGCGGGCCTTCTTTCGCTGATCACACAGTATACACGAGGACGAGGACGAAGCTCTATGTTGCTGTATTTTCTGATTTGTGAAAGGCATTTGAATGTATCAGTTATGAAAAATTACTGTTGAAGCCTCACTGTTGTGGAATCAAAGGTTTTTTATTGGACTGGATTTAATTTCACCTTAAAAACTGCAGTTAGATGGTAAAATCATTAGACAATGTTAAAATAAATATTATTTGCGAAGTTCCGCAAAGGTACGTATTTCTTGATGTACATCAATGACTTAACAGCTATCAGTATATCTGGATATTATATATTTTTTTATGGCGATACTACCATTTTATGGCAAAATGAAGATTTAGATGCATTACATGAGATGACATGATATGTTCCAAAATACGTCTAGCAAAAAAATTATCTGGATCAAAACTACTTGCTCTCAATATCTCAAAAACAAATATTGTAACTTCTTGATATAATTTGTCGTATTTCTTTGGTGGTCATACTACAAAACCTCGTATCTGCAATTTTTGTTGGAAATGAGATTTTGATTCCATTGAATACATTATAATAAGTAGTATATGTGTGTAAGTGATTATTGCATTCATAAATTCTCTACAAAATTAAATATAGCGATGTGTAAAAACTGATATAATTGATCTATGTGTATAATCTTATTCTGTTTTTTGGTCCTCTTGTTTTGCATTTTTACCGACTTTATATTTCAAAAAATCGTAATCGTAATACAACATAAAATAACTTAAAATTCATTCATTATTAGGAATCATTTAACAATATTTTTTGACCTCATTTTTATATGATTTTGTGTTATTAATTTTATTGTAGTTTTATTAGTCGGTTTGGATAAAATTAGTAAAGAAAACCTCAAATTCTCATTTAGTCGACGTTTCGACAAAATTTATTTTCTTCCTCAGGACTATAACATATAACATAAATTATGTATAGATTCAAATAAATAAAGATGTAAAACATTTAACCACACAGTATGAATCTTTTTTTATTTTATAGATGACAATAATTCAAAAAATTGAAAAAAATTTAAATTAAAAAGTTACGTAAATACACAAAGTTATAGGTAACAAAATGAGGAATAAATATATTATTTAAAAGGTAAAAAAATTCATTTTGTTTAAATATAAAGTAACAAAAAGTAATAAAATATTAGCTGCTCTAGCAGCTCATCATTTCGAGTTAAACCATGAGTTTATTTTCGACAATGTTAACATTTTAGACAATGAACATAACTACAAAAACCGATTAATTAGCGAGATGATACTTATTAACAAACACAATAATACTGTTAATAAAAAAACAAATACAGAAAATTTGAGTAGAATATATAATAACTTAATAGCAAACTTTGTAAAATTATAGCCCCTGTATAATTATTGCAATAATAGATGTTTATAAATATGCATAAATTTTTTACTAACTCCTTACATGAAAATAAGAACAATTCGGTATGTCTTTTTTTGTGATTATTAATAATTTTTTAGTATAGTTTAGTTCTTTCATTGTTACTGTGATAAGGGACTGGTATTCATGTGTATTAAAAATTCATGTTAATATATATGTTCATTTCTGTTTTGCCTTTACACTCTTCATATCGATCTGCGTTGAAACTAGTTAAAAACCACTAATTTATTATTGCCCAGTGGTCATTGTCTGACTCAAGAATCCTTTTATTATAAGCGACGTTATTTATTTATTTGACGATTATGATTATGTTGACTGAAAACCAAAGACCTCATTAGGTAAGCGTGATTTCCTAATCTAATATTTTATAACTTTTTGTTACTTTATATTTAAACAAAATTAATTTTTTTACCTTTTAAATAATATATTTATTCCTCATTTTGTTACTTATAACTTTGTGTATTTACGTAACTTTTTAATTTTAATTTTTTTCAATTTTTAAATTATTGTCATCTATAAAATAAAAAAAAGAGTCATACTGTGTGTTTAAATGTTTTACATCTTTATTTATTTGAATCCATACATAATTTATGTTATATGTTGTAGTCCTGAGGAAGACAATAAATTTTGTCGAAACGCGACTAAATGAGAATTTGAGGTTTTCTTTACTAATTTTATTCAAACCGACTAATAAAACTACATTAAGAGATTGTGGATACGAAGCTCTTAGCTAAAAATTAATTTTATTTATATTTATGTTTTTGGGGCAGTTTATTACATAACAAGACTTTTTTTAGAAAGCAGTGAATGAGCTGATATTAATAATTTGTCATTCATCCTTGTTTCGTAGACATAAAGTTGTTACACAAAAATGCATGTACGTGTTGGACCGAAAAAAATCATATATGTTATTTTTTCTTTGTAAAATTTTTATTTCGCAGCCAATTTTAATGACTTTAGCGTCAACAGTTAGCTGATTAAAAGCTGTATTCTCTAATTATCCAGCAAATTTTAACAGACTGTTAAAAAAATTAATTTTAGCGGACCGTTAAAAATATTTTCAGAGTTTTGTATTCTGTAGTTTCAAATTTTACTGGAATTGTTATCTGTTGAATTTTAATGGAACCGCTAATTCAGTTGTATGAAGTTATCAGTTTACGTATGTCTGTGATAGGTTCTTATATGCAGTGACCCATCAGACGGATGAAGATATGAATAAAGTTAATTATATGTTATGTTTTAAGAATAGAATTCTTAGAAATTTTGGCAGTTCTGTCATAGTTCAGTTCTGTGTTTAGACAGCAAAACAGTATTTTAAAAAGAACGCAATAGCGTATCAATGTTTTGTCATAATAATTAGGGAAGAAGAGTTTAATATTGGACAAAGGGGATTATTGTAGACAAAACTAATATTTTTTTTTATAAAGACTTGATATTTTAAGTGTATATAGTATTAATTAAGTTGTTTCGATTTTCGAACTGAAAATACGTCAATTTATTATTGTTAATTTAAACAAAAATGCTTATATTATGTCCACTATTCCCCTCAGGAGATAATTATAAACGATGCAAGAAACCTATGTAATATGTGATTGGTTATTGTGGACATGTTGCAGATGTCTACAATTCAAATCGGCCAAATTTGGTTCAAAAACTCTTTTATTTAACCAACATATTAAATTGAATTTATTCCTTACTTTTGTGAACGCACTGTATAGAAGACTACTGTTAGGTTGTGCCCTGTTTATTTTGGGGACATCCTGTATTTTGATTAATTTTCAGGCATTCTCAAATATATATCAAATGTTCCTTCATAGACACTTTTCTATTTAAAATAAATAAAAAAAAGAATCCATTCATTCATATCGTCTTTGTTTTGTTTACTTTCACTTAACATATGTCAGTTTTGCATCAAATCTGGGTGGTAAAATAGCACCCTGTTGATTTAAACATATCTGTTGACCTACTTTAGTTGTAAATAAGGTTAACCAAAAATGTTGTGCTTCGTGTGACTAGTAGAAGCCAGAATAACTGCGTATCAAATCAACAGAATTTTTAAAAGTAAAAATTGAGAGTAAAACTGTACAAAATCAATTCGTAACAAACTGACCATCTTTAATCCTAAAACTACGTCAACTTACAAAATAGGGTAAATAAAATTACAGTTTAACCTACTTTCTAACCTAGTTTTACTACATATTTAGACCAATGTGTCCTAAATTTCGGTTTATTGTTGACCTAATGAAATAGAAATTTTCGGAAAACGACATTGAAGCGTGTTAAGTCATAAATTTAGTTTCGTTTTCAAAGTCTGTCATAAACAAACCTATTTGGCGGTAAGGTACACTCAGTAAAAAATTCTGAAAAGTAATTTTATAGTATTTTACGATTTAATTGCACTAAATACAGCCAGCTACTTGTTCCGAGAATCTTTCAAAATGTTGCTAAATTGAGCCAGTTTATGATCACTTCTTGTTCAATTTTGAGAAGCCACGAGTCTGACTATTCTGGCCTGACTTTTGACCAATTATATTGGTATAATTAAATTGTAAAACTTACATGAGAATTATGCCGTTAGAGCTTAACAGGAGCAGAATTTTATTAAGTGTATAAATTTTGATTCGTCAAATGTAATTTTATTTACTGATAAGTAGTGGTCAATTAATAGTTAATAATGTTAATTATCGGTCAAGTCAATTATAAAACTTTGATTAATACCTAAAACAATAACGAAATTTGAATTTGGCACCTTAAAATAACAATTTGAATTATATTTTTTGTAGGTTATGTTATGATCCAACTGAAGTAAACAAAATTCCGCGCCTTAATTATAATTACATATCATTTATAGTTTCATTGTGGCGGATATTGTATATCCATATACTTCTTATTGGGGATAATGTCAAGATAAATAAAAATAAGATCAATAAGTAGTCATACCACCGTGGTTCTTTGGTATTTATACTAATATAGATGAATATTATTACTAAAGCCGGCTCATTGTAATGCACTCTATCAAGTGGAGATAGAGGCTGAACTTACCTGCGATCAGTAGGTTATCTTAGCTTTTCGCTTGACACAGTAATCGGTGGCATCTAAGTGCGTTTACTGCGTTCTAAGTTATAGATACTTTTATTAGTTTTACTGTGCTTTCCGTGCGTATTTATATAACTTATTTATTTATTGTTTGTTTTTTAATGTGGTGTGATGGAAGTGGCAAAGAGAAAAGCAGATCTTGTTTTTTAAAAAAATTTTCACGTACGTAAAAAAATCTTCTAGATTTAGAATGAAAAGTTCACATTTTTAGTTTTTGTTATGATTCTTCAAAGCAATTAAAAAATGCTAATTTTTTGTGTAGTTTAGAATTTTTTCACGTTTCGTGTGCGTTAAAAAAATTGTAATGAACACAGAAGAAAATATTTAATGTGGCCAGCACATAACTTTCTTATACCAGTATATATTATTTTGATCTAAAGAAAATCATTCTATTTAATCCTTCACTTACCTCAATTAAATTTTAATAGCGTACCTTGAAATGTTTCATGACAATTTCTTAATAATTAATTATCAGCGTCCTACGATTCTGTCAGTAATAATTCATATACATTTTAATAATTTCTTCTTATTGACATTGACATTTATGTAACTAAATTAGATATTTCAAATGTCAAACTGCCAAATTTATCCTAACCCCATTTTATGAGGCCAAATGTTAAAAATATTTCAGTTTACATAAGCTTTATTTAAGTACTTGGAAAATATATTTTATTCACTTGATATAGTAGACATGATTTATAATATTTTATAAATGGATTCAGGAGGGTTCAAAACGTATATATCAATCAAAATCTCGAGGTCGAAAAAAATCACGATTACTATACTTCCTTATATTAGGTATAAGAAAGTAAAAAGGTACAATTTCGAGAAAAAAATTAAAAATTTTTATTGCTTTTCTGGACGAATCTCGCCGAATTATAATGAAAAAAACATAACTTTATGGAAAGAATCTATCTGCATGTCTGTAGTATCGCAATAGCAGCCACAGTTTTTGAGATAAAGCTTTCAAATTTGGTACACCTGTTCTAAAGGCTAAAGACAATGATAATATCGATGATGAGCAAAGTTGGCCAGCTGAAAGGAGGTCCACGGGACCCAAACTTTTTTGTATTTGTATATTCGTGATGAAAGATTATAAATCATGTCTACTATATCATGCCAATAAAATATATTTTCCAATTACTTAAATAAAGCTGATGTAAACTTAAATTTTTTTATACATTTGACCCTATAAAATGGGGTTAGGATAAATTTAACAGTTTGATATTTGAAATGTCTAATTTATTTACAAAAATGTCAATGTCAATAAGAATAAATTATTAAAATATATGACATGAATTATTATTGACAGTATTGCATGACGCTGATAATTAATTATTTAAAAAGTTTAATGAAACATTTCAAGGTACGCTATTAAAATTTAATTGGGTAAGTGAAGAATTAAATAGAATAATTTTTTTACATCAGGCTAATATATACTGGTATAAGAAAGTTATGTGCTGGCCACATCAGATATTTTCTATTGTTTACAATTTTTTTTCACGTGCACCAACGTGCAGCTATAGTTATACTGAATTGCCTTACAAAACCTCCTCAGAGATATATAAATTTTAAAACACATAAAAGGATTAAACATCCTTTGAATGGACAATTGGCGGCACTATTAGCTAAATAATAAATGAACTAATACAGCATTATCTGGGTTCTTTCGGTACTCAGTAACCTCCCTCTGGGCCGCAAGGGTTAATCCAATTCTGCTACTTTTCAAACACTAATAAACAACCAAAATATTTTCATGTAGGTTTAGGCGTAATCCCTTTTGGAAATAACTCGACTGCCAAGCGACAAAGATCACGAATAAGAGAGTCTTAGTGTTAGTTAAGTGCATATGAATAGAACATAAAAGAGTACAAAAATAACCCAATGCTTTTTCAAAACTCGGTACCGTATAACTCATTCTTTATGTTTATTAATACCCACTAAATTTGGTTAAAAATAGTGAACACCGGTATGGCTCTGTTTTTTCGAGCAGAAATGGCAAATTTCCAAAGAGTACATTTACGATTATATTTTTATCTTTAAATTTAATGATCAGTACTTTTAGGAGTGCGTATAGAGTATACAGGGTATGTCAGTTTGTTTTATTGGTAACTTCAGGCACTGACAGAACTTGTCAAACTAAGATTAATCGCTGACATGCAATTTTCAGTTGTGCAACAGTTTGGTTGCGCTAATGACTACCATGGGTTTATATGAGAACATGCACACCTATGCAACTGTAAAGTTAGCCAACTAAATCCGAGCCCTAACAACTCTAAGTTGGGACAGATTGTTATTTTTCAGAAACGTGTTTGTTTACTTAAATACGTACGATGGTTCTTCTTTAAATTATAAAGCTGCATATAACAACATATTTGGTTTCATTTTAACTTAAATTTTCTCAAATTTAACATTCATTTTTTTTATTGCCGTTAGTTTAATTATTTAATGTTGATATATGCTGACAACTAAATATTAGGACAAGTATAAACGGTGTATGGTATTTAAGGTACAGTGTAATTGATAATAAATTTCCCACCCGTTATCATCGTTATTTTGCCTATAAAAAAAAACAGTTTTAAATAAAAGTTGTGTGGTTTTGACTGAATTTTGTTAAAATGCTATCAAAAGTACAGTAGCGTGCAGATTTCAGGGGATACAAAAAATAATATATTTCTTTAAATGGAATACTCTGAATATTATTAAATTTTTGGAATGATCTGATTTCAAAAATATACCGTTTTTGAGTTATTAAACGTCGAAAGACAAAAAATGACAGAGGGACGAATATCTATTTTAATTAAACGTTACTGTAAATATGGAAAGTTAACATTACTAAATATGAAGCTATGAAAAAATCATACATGTCTACGAGACCATAAAATGCCGCAACCCCAAAAGGCCCAACCCAAAACCCCCCCCCAACTATTATGTTTGATAAGTGACATTTCTTTAATGAAATAATCAAAATGGTTTACAGTGAGGAAAGAGAAAGTCTAAATATTTACTTGTTATATACAAAATAATAAAAAAATAAATGTGCAGCAAAAAGAGCATATAGAGGTGTTGTATCCAAATCGTCCAACACCATCAGAAAATACGTTCAAAACTATTTACCGAAAGGTGAATAATACCTCCTGTTTCAGTAGAAAAAGCGTGTAGTTCAAGCAAACCAGGAAGAACACTAGATATACTGCTTCATTTCGAAGGTAAGCCTATCCATATTTATTCGCGAATAGGCTTTTTGAAACATTGTATTATTTTTTTAGAAAATTCTGAATGTAGTATAAATCATGCAGGCGATCAATTAGGTAAAAAGTTGTTTCAAAATCCAACGTACGTTAATAAATAACAACTACAGACCATATAAAATTTTACGCAGCCATAGGCTCATAAAAGGAAAAGGCTGGATGATTCAAAAGTTGGATGAAGATCCCGATTTTTTTACTAAAATATTATAGACTGATGAATCATCCTTTTCTACGGCAGGAGTTTTTAATAGAAAAAATCGAAGGTCGTGGGAAAACAAGCACAAGAGATAAAGATTGGTAAAAAAATTTAAAAAAAAAAAACAGGAAGAAAACTGTTAGCTTTTGGTGTGGAATTTTCAGAAACAAAATTGTTGGGCCTATATTTTATGATTATACTTTAACTGGAGCTACCTATCTGGAAATAATTATCCCAGTAGCAGAAAATATTCTTTTGCAGAATTTTCCAGAAACCGAACTTGATGATATGATTTGGATGGGACAACTCCGCATAGTGTCCTATCCGCTCGAGATCATTTGAATAATGTGTTCCAAATATGGATAGGGAATAAAGGACCTATTAAATGGCTACCTAACAGTCCAGATTTGACCCCTATGAATTAATTTTTTTGGGGATTTCTAAAAGACATTGTCAATAATAATAATAATAAAAATAATAGTATTCAAGTCATTAACGAGACGATTCGACTTGAAATAAACAATCTGGATGTAAATAATGAAGCTTTTTCCGGTGCAATTATAAATATAAAAAGACGTTATCAATTATACATTGACAATAATGGTCGATAGATCGAACATCTTTTATGAGTTATCATTTATTTATATTTAAATTTCCTAAATAAATTTTTGTATTTTATTTTGTTTAAATGTTTGGTTTTTTTCTTCCTCACTAAACCACAGAATGTCACTTATCAAACATAATAGTTTTCATTTTCATAGCTCACTTTAATAATGTTAACTTTTCCATATTTACAAAAACTAGTTTAACTAAGATATTCGACGTTTAATAACTCAAAAACGGTATATGGTAAGGGTAACATATGGTGTATTTTTGAAATCAGGAGCAAAGGATCATTTCAAAAACTTAATAATATTTATAAAATATATTAATTTTCTGTATACCCTGAAATCTGCACGCCACTGTACTTTTAATAGCATTTTAACAAAATTCAATCATAACCACACAACTTTTATTTAAAACTTTATTTTCTATAGGCAATAATAACGATGATAAGGGGTGGGTAATTTATAATGAATAACCCTGTACTAATGAGTATCTAATACATTTACAAGTAGGCGCTGACATAATACCGTGGGTGCTTTCACTTGACAAGTCAGAACTTCAATATCAGTCGCAGATTGTATTGTTTTAGCCAGTATCTCGTTAACTTTTTGAAAGAATGAGACGCGGTAAAACGACTGATAAAAGTGTGCGTGAAATTATTATCCGGCAATACCATACTCGCAAGACAATGCATGCTGTTTCATGTGAATTATCTGTTGCAAAGATCACTGTTTATAATAAAATTAAAAAATATAATGAAAGTGGAAATATTGACGTTCACGGCGGAAAAGTTCGAGAAGGTCCAAACCTGTTTCTGAAAGAAATTTAAGGGAGTTAGTTAAAGTTTGCAATTCAGGAAGAAGTATGTTAAGAGGTATCACTACATGTTGGAATCAGGAATCTGCAAAGGAGTTGGGAACTTTGCAGACAAACATCCCCAAACCAAAACACCTTTGGGAAAATTTACAGTCCTTTTAAGGCAGGCATTAAGAAGTGTTTCTTTCTTATTCTTAATTACGTTTTTTTCGGTAGTCTACCTCGAACACGTAGAATTTGCATTCGTCGCTAAAAATACTTTTTGCCAATCTTTTGCAATCCATGAAAGCTTAGATTTGGCCCAACTGTACCATACTTGCTTCTGAGTTTCAGTTAAGGGCGGTTTTTCCGTTGCCTAAAATCCAACAGGTACAAAATACTGCATAGCATGGAAAAATTCACATACCTTATAAAAGCTGATGTCTCACTAGTAAACTTATTTTCTGCGAGTTTCTTGAGAAACGCTCAATCCAGACTACTGATTCCAATGTACAGTGATCTATCTTAATTTACTTCTTCTTTCTGAACTTGAACTGGCTAAAATTTCAGAGACAGTTTTTGACCTTTCAGAACTTTATTGCCGCTAACGTCGATATTTCCACTTTCACCATTATTTTCTTTCTTATACCTAATATAAGGAAGTATAGTAATCGTGATTTTTTTCGACATCGAGATTTTGATTGACTTATACGTTTTGAACCCTCCTGAATCTATTCTGACTATTTTCCGAATGATGTATGTCGGTGTGTGTGTGTGTGCGTGTGCGTATGCGTGTTCGCGCGCGTGTGTACGTGCGTGCTTGCGTCGTGCGTGCGTGCGTGCGTGCGTGCGTGCGTGCGTGTGTGTGTGTGTGAGTATATCCGCGATAAATCAAAAAATACTAATTGGTGACTTCCCAAATTTGGCAGTTGATATTGTCAACAACATTTTAGGTGATACATTAAATTTGGTGAATGTGGTACCACCAGAAGAGACACAATCAATGAAAAAAGAAAAAGGGACAATTTCGGAAAATTTTTTTTTTTAATTTTTATTACATTTCTGGACGAATCTCGATGAATTATAATGAACAATTTAACTTACGGAAAAAAGTGCTGTTGCATGTTTGTAGTATCGCGATAGCAGCCACAGTTTTTGAGATAGAGCTTTCAAATTTGGTACACATGTTCTAAAGGCCAGAGACAATGATAAATTCGATGATGAGAGAAATTGGCCAGCTGAAAGAAAATCCACGAGACCCAAACCTTTTTGTATTTGCCTTTACAAAAAAAGTATATTCTTGATGGAAGATTATAAATCATGTCTACTATATCAAGCCAATAAAATATATTTTCCAATTACTTAAATAAAGCTGATGTAAACTTAATTTTTTTATACATTTGACCTCATAAAATTTGGTTTGGATAAATTTAATAGTTTGACATTTGAAATGTCTAATTTAGTTACAAAAATGTCAATGTCAATAAGAAGAAATTATTAAAATATATGACTTGAATTATTATTGACAGTATCGTATGACGCTGATAATTAATTATTTAAAAATGTTAATGAAACATTTCAAAATACGATATTAAAATTTAATTGAGGTAAGTGAACAATTAAATAAAATGGTTTTTTTACATCAGGATATATACCAGTATAAGAAAGTTATGTGCTGGCCATATCAGATATTTTAATTACATTCTAAACAGTGGCATTCTAAACAGATAATTCACGTGAAATAGGACGCATTGTTTTGCCAGTATGGTATTGTCGGATAATAATTTCACGCACTTTTTTTATCAGTAGCTTTACCGTGCCCCATTTTTTCAAAAAGTTAACGAGATACGGGCTACAACAATATAAAAACAATACAAATTGCGAGTGACATTTGAGTTCTGCGTTGTCAAGTCAAAGCACATACTTGTACTTGTATTAGATACTCATTGGTACCTTAAATACCAAAAACCGTTTATACTTGTCCAATATTTAGTTGCCAGCATATTTCAACATTAAATAATTAAACTAACGGTAATAAAAAAAATAAGAAGTTAAATTTGAGAAAATTAAGTTAAAATAAAACCAAATATGTTGTTATATGCAGCTTTGAAATTTAAAAAAAATCATCAAACGTATTCAATTCAATTTCAATTTACTGCAATAACAGTTAGATACAATTTTATAGTACAAAATATTTTTATACACCCCTGAGGAACAAGAAGAACTATACAGTGCTTGTCTTGTCTTGTTCTGCTTGATTCTCACAGAGAATTCTACCTAATATAATATATAAGAAAAATGAGTAGCATTAAAAAGTAATAACAGAATATTAGAATATTATGCGTAAGTAACTGAAAAATAAATAATAAAAACATAGATGTGGCATGTTTTCTAGATAAACATGAACTTGGTTTTCGGAGTCATGATAAATCGGAAAATTCTGCAAATAGGGTTAATTATGTGGATTTCATTAATTTGTGGGCAAAATATGATAAAATATTGCAATTCCATTTAGCAAATTCGACAGCATTTAAAGGCACTTCCAATCTTATACAAAATGATTTAATTTTATGCGTAGGAAAAGTTGTATTAAGGAAAATATGGGGCGAAATACAGGAAACCTCATTTATTGCAATTATACTAGATGAAACTAGTGACGTTAGAAACATTTGCCAGTTATCGAAGGTTATGTTACAAAAAAAATGTGACATTAAAGAACGCTTTTTAGAATTTTTAAACGTTTCTATGCAAAGGACATCGAATGATCTGTATAACGTTGTGCAATCTATAGATAGTGAACTTAATTGGACTTCAAAGTTAGTCGCGCAAAGTCACGACGGAGCGGCAATAATGGCAGGTGAATTAGGAGGACAACAAACTATAGTAAGACAAACTTACCCAAATACACATTTTAACGCATCGATTAAATTTAGTGTTACAACAATCTGTTACCAGTATCAAGGAATGCAAGAAGTTTTTTTCTACTTTAGGCGGCATCGCATCATTATTTTCAAAATCGTCAAAACGGACGAGTGCTATAGATTCCGAAGTTCATTGAAGAATGTCCAAAGTAGCTCCAACTCGATGGAATTATAATGATAGATTGGTGTAAGCTATGTTTGAATATCGCCAGCCACTTTGATTTTTTTGAAAAAAATATATCACAGAAGGAAAGAAATACTAGTTTGCTCTAGAGGTTATTGGGACATGTTAAAAATTTACACTAACTTTAATCTTTTGCTTCTCGTTTTTCTGAAATATTTCCATTTTGCGATAATGTATTTGTAGTTTTACAAAATAAATCGAGTGATATAAATTTCTGCGAAAAGATCCAGGAAATCAAATCAATTGTTTTATCTAAGAGAGAACAATTTGATCGCCTATGGAATAAACTTGAGCATATGAAGATAGCAACTCAACCACCAAGAAAAATAATGGTATCGTAGGAGACCAAGAAAGGTGTTATTGAAGATTATTATTAATTCCGGAAGGTGCTTTTAATTCTTTGAAAAAAAATTATTCACAATATTAAGATTTTCCTGCATTGCGATCCGAACTATCAGTGATATAGAAGAACATCGGAAGGTATAAATAAAAATAGCGTTTGTGACTTATTGAAATCCCTTAACGATTGTGGACTAAATGAAGCTTGCCTTGAAATTCTTAAATTATACGAAGTATCTCTCACTATTCCCACCACAAGTGCATCGACCGAACGTATTTTTTCCGCGTTAAAAATAATTAAAAACTTCGTTAGAAATTCTACTGGTCAAGAAATATTGACTAATCTAGCACTGTTATCCATAAAAAAAGGAACTAATTCAAGAAATTTCACTAGAGCAAAAGTTTTATGATGACATCATTGATGAATTTGCAAAACGAAGCCGGAGAATCGCACAAAATTTTTAATAAGGTAGGTATTTATTTTGTAAGCTTCCTCGTTTATAAAGGTCACAACACGCCACTGACTCACAAACTCAAATGAAAATGTGTACGAACAAAATGATAACATTGTGTATACTTAAATATGTTTCTGATGAAGTATTTGTACTTGTATTTTCTTTGTTTTATTTATCACAGTTGTCGTGAGATTGGAGACCTAATTATAAGTATTATTTATATCGTTAGGTTGTTTCTTTCTTGATTAACTATTGAATAGGATGAACTTTCTTAAACAATCGAAAATAAAATTGCTATTACTATTATTGATTTATGAACAATAAGTTGAAATGTATAAATAAAAGTGAAATACCAAATTTTAATCTAGAATATAAAATAGCTTAATATATCGTTTGTAAATTCCGGTTATAAATCAAGGAGCTAGAATTAATATAATGAAAATGGTTAATTATGTCATGAAGTAATTCAGTTAGAAACGAAAATCCTCTTAAAATTCTGTGGTCGGTCGTGTTTAATTGGATTAAACAGAGAGGAAAGAAGTCGAATTGTGGAATGCCATGAAAATGGGAAAGCTACCCTTCATTTGTTTCACGTTTCCACGGGCTGCCTAGCCGGAAGCGCGGAACTCTTTTAAGTGATAAGCAGCTAATTTGTTAAACAGCCGCTTTATCCACTTAAATCTCCAGATTTATTACTAACTAGGGGTTAAGAGTCAAAGACATAACAACTTTAAGAAAACTTTAGATAATTGATTTTAACGGCTTATTTTACTTTTGAGATGTAAATTTTAAAACTGATTTTCAATGTAACTTATTCAAACCACGAAGAGTACGGAGCGAATTTTAAAATTTTATTTATTTTTTGTCCGCTGAGTGCCCTATTATTAAACTCAAAGGAAAAGTGCCAATTTATTGAAGTGGTAGAAATTTTATTCAATTTGGGTTTTCCATTTTCCATATTGGTAAGAGCTTCCAGACTGGAGTAAAGTGAATTACATCACATATGTACAATAATAATAGTACCCATAGTTTTTAAATATTCCGGAAATAAAAAAGTATTCGGCAAAAAATGTTAAAAAAAAATATACATCCGCAAATGATTCTGCAGAAGTGTTAAAGGTGGAGTAAAAATCATGCGATATAACAAAAATAATCTACATATGTTATTACCGAAAAATTGAGAATCAAGATTTTAACCACTAATACAATTTGCGGTATATCGACAAAATAAATATACAGGGTGTCCATCTAGTGCGTATTTGTTCCATAACTCTGTAACTATTACAGATAGAAACAAAATTTAAAACAAAAGTTGGTCAGCATTCACAATCGCATACTCTAAAAATGTTTATAGTTATACAGGGTATTTCATTTTAGCTGGGTAGTAGTCCCAGTTGTTAAATTAAATGAAAACTTATATTATTGCATATTTGGTTGGTAGAACGTCAAGAGCCTTTGAATGAACTACCATAACATGTACTTTCTCTGAACAGTTCAGGAGTTATTTGAAATTATAAAGAAATTTTGAAGGTTTCAAGAAACGTTGTATTCTTTTAATTTGTAATGCTCTCAAATGTTTCGATGCGGTAGTGTATACTACCGTAGAAAAGAACTTTCAACCCATATATCCTCTTTTCGATTTTTTTTTACAGGATGTCCATAATTTTATGTCAAACTTGAAGATATAAAAACCTCAATAATTTTGTTATTTCAAATGGAAAACCCTGTATCTTATTTCATATTTGATTAGAGGATTACAAGAGTTTTCCGACGACCTACCATACTTGATATTTATTTTCAACAGTTTTGAGGATACGATCATTTATGTTCCAAATTTTGGGAAACAAAAAACAATAGTTCCCTATATTTGATGAATTTTATGCAAATTTTAAATTCCCCCAATTTAGGAATACGGAGAATTTACTGATTTTCTTAATTAGAAATTTTTAAAATGAACATGAATTAATACATGTAGCTCGGTAGCGCAATGAGCTAGAACTTATGGATGTCTTCTACCTGGATATGTAGCAGCGTACATTCGAGATGCTAATAAAGAATTTTTATTGCAATTCATATAAAGTATATCAACTAATTCATTATCGTGAAAATTCATTTTTACTTTCTCATAAGGAAGTATAGTAATCGTGATTTTTTTTCGACCTCGAGATTTTGATTGATTTATACGTTTTGAACCCTCCTCAATCCATTCTGACTATTTTCCAAATAATGTCTGTAGGTGACATGTGTTTCTGCCGTGGGTGGGTGGGGGGGGGTGTGTAAATGTGGTGTATACTCGTAGTAACCCAGAAAAAACAATGGAATCAAGAGGGAATGAAGATTTAGGTGACACATAAATTTGGTAATTTGGAACTACCGAAGAAACATAATGAGTGAAAAAGAAAAAAGGTAAAATTTCGGGAAAAGAAAATGAAAGAATGTTACTTCTGGAACAAATTATAATGAAAAAAACATAACTTTGTGAAAAAAAATCTGTCCGTATGTCTGTAGTATCGCGATAGCAGCCACAGATTTTGAGATAAAGCTTTCAAATTTGGTACACTTATTCTAAAGGCCAAAGACAATGAAAAATTCGGTGATGAGCAAAATTGTCCATGGGACTTAAACTTTTTTTGTATCTGACTTTACAAAAAAAAGAAAATTCTTGATAAAAGATCATAAATCATGTCTACTATATCAGCGAATAAAATATATTTTCCAAGTACTTAAATAAAGCTGATGTAAACTGAAATATTTTACACATTTGGCCTCATAAAATGGGGTCAGAATAAATTTAACAGTTTGACATTTGAAAGGTCTAATATAGTTACTAAAATGTCAATGTCAGTAACAAAAAATTATTAAAACATATGACATGAATTATTATTGACCGTATCGAATGACGCTGTTAATTAATTATTTAAAAATTTCAATGAAACATTTCAAGGTCGCTATTAAAATTTAATTGAGGTAAGTGAAGAATTAAATAGAATGAATGTGTTAGATCAGGATGATATATACTGATTTAAGAAAGTTATGTGCTGGCCACATCAGATATTTTTTAATAATTATTCTAGTTCTATTAATGCATTGACATACGTACGTACAATAAAAAACACAACTGATAACTGTCAAAATGAATTATGACTTCTGGCAGTCTCTTATCTTTTGTTTCACGGTTAATTTGAAATTGAAGTTACGATTTTTAAATATTGGTCGAATAAATAAGAAAATATCTTAAATTTGTTGATTTGTTCCTTAATAATTCAGTAAAAATCTTGAAAATAATTACGGTTTTATTTAAGTTTATTTTGTTATTCCTGTTTCTCGTTAATTCCTCATAACGTGTCTCCAAACACACGTGCATGTCTTAACACATTAACGAACCTTCATAACGCGCGTTCACGTGCTCTAGTGGGTAGACACAATTTGAGTTAAAATTCCGTTGAATATGTCTTTTGTTGCTGCTTGAATACAATTAAGTATATGTGTAGGTACAGTCTTCTTGTACGTAAAGAAAGCTGTGATGTAGGTAATATGAATACCACGTACATGAACGCGCATACATGAATGTGAGGATATGTCTTAAGACATGTACGTGTATCGGTAGGCATCTATGGCTAACTACATCAATATTGGCACTTATTTTTTATTCTTTTATTATATTGTATAAAAGAAATTGCTAATTTGTTATTTATTAATGAACGGGTTATTTTATAAAAAAAGTTTAATAGTTAAACTATTAACTTCTTTATTTATTGGATATTTAAAATTTCCATAAAATTTATCAATTTTGTTTTCTCAACATTTGGACATAAATCAATTGAAAATAAATATCAAGTATAAATCGATAGATCGTCAGAAAACCCTTTGTTACGGTTGAATTCATCATTGTAAGTATTTATGTATATTAAGTATAAGAATCAACTAGTTCATTAACTTTATTTTTAAATTATATTTTTAACATCCCATTTTCAAAATTTACTTCACAAAAAATTATTATTAGTAATATTTTATCCATTTGCATTAAAAGGTCACGTCTCAAGATTATATCATAGACGTCATGATTTCTGTTCAACATTATATCTCTGTGAGCAATAGAAATATTCAATTTCTAATGCCATCACTTAAATGTCATTTATTCGAATATTATTGGCAGTGTTCAGTTCTTGTCGGGGTTACACACCGAGTTGATCTATTGTTACGTGAGATCGTCTGTTCTGTATAGACTGTTCCGTTATAAAGATCGTTACTTTGTGTGAAACGAGTAACTATGGAATAACAAATGTTTGAATAATAGTTAGATTGTTTTCAAAGTCGTTCCAGACTGTTACTACTTAGACCGTTTATTTCAGCTAAGTAGGTTAGTACATTAATTACATGATGGAACCCACTTCAGCTATTAGCACTAGGGTTGACAAACCTTATGGATTATGCAAATAATCGAATCTTACAGGCCTTGGTATTTTATGATTCGCCTTGCACATCTTACAGGCCTTGGTGTTTATAATTCTCCTTGCATAAATATTACTTTATATAATTTACTCATCTTTCTAACTTTTCTAATTAACGTTTTACATTTTATATTCGTCTTGATAAGTATTGATACGTGTTTAAGTAATTTCACATTCATTCGACATGTAATCGACCTTGGTATTTTCTGGGGCTAGTGACCTCTATATTCTGTCAATCTATCACGTTATAGCTCCGCGGTTGATTTCGTTACTTTTTCCAGAGACAACCCGAGACGTGCAAGTGGATAGAAAATTTTGTCAGATTTTAACATCTATTCGCTATCTCTATTTAATATAAGAATAGTCAAATATAGCTATCCTAGGTGAAAGCAGAGGGTAGCACTTGCACTGCTGTCATTTCTGTTCGATCCCGCGCTTTTTCTGTGGTATTTATCTGTCAACTTGAACTGACGAAAGTAGTGTTTGTTATTTAGTCGTGATTTTGATTATTTCTCGTTGTATTTTGTGATATTTGTGTGTTAAAGACTATTTCTCTTCTTAAAGACTACCAATTTCATATAAATAAAAAGTTATAAAATTATAAATAATTTTATCCGCTATATCTAACCTATTAATCGGAAAGGATAAACAGTATTAGAAAATGTGCTAACTGTATCCTTTACTTATTTCATTCCTTGTTTTACAGGTCAAAATTTTGGCAAGAGAATGGGTATACATTACACTGAAGAAACTCTTCAAAATTATAGGATATGCTCCCGTCATGCAGTCTCCACACTTTTTTCATGTCGTCAGTTGGCAACATACCAAGTGCAAGCAGGTAATATGTATTTTACAAAATGTTGGTGGTGAGGGGTCCTTAGATATCAATCCATAGTTGTTACTAATTAGCTTGGTAGAATTATCGCAGACTTTTTACTATTATTTAATTTATTCAAAATAAAGAAATATAGATTTGAACCAATAAACATGGTCGCTAATGTCTATCTCATTTTACTTCAGATCTAGCCTCAAGCGAGGCCTCAGCTTCAAAAAATATACCTTATGAGTTGGCGGAGGAATTTCCTAGTGAAGGCAGCTAGTGAATTTTTGAAGGAGATTTCCAGCACTTCTGTATCAGATCAGAATGTCACCGTTCGAAAACGACCGAGGAATTATTAGAATTGGGATTCCTTGGTGGCGTAAGAGGCACAATGAGGCACAGAAGCAAAATAAAAAAGTTGCTCGTGAGGTAAAATGAATAAAAGAATCATAAAAAAATGGTGCTCGTGAGACGAAGAGAAAACTAAAGATTCTTTCGCATAATTAGAACCTTAATTTTTATAGAGCCACGTTGCGTGCCACACAATACATGATTTTTTTATCTAGCACTTAATAACATTTTAAGGTAGTCTCTGCAAGTCAAGCCTAATAAATATTTTAAATTTAATTATAATCATTAAATAATATTCTTTTTCTACAACCTTCTGGAAATTTAACTGTGATCAATTTTTTGAGTGGAAAATACATATTTACAGGTCTATCCCGGTAAAGTGACATAAGGATTTGTAAAGTCTTTACCGATTCCTTATGTCATTTTCTGTTGACAAAAAGTATCCTATAACAATTAAAAATGATTATTCCAGTCTTCCTTGAAAGTAAGTGTCTGATGTCTGTCAGTTGATTTTATATTTTATTAAAGTTAAAAAGCTTTTTTGAGACTAGCAGGAACCATTGCAGAAAAAACATTGTATACAACACACCCAGAAAGTGACTTTACTGGACTCGCCAGGGCTTTTGCAATGGAAATTGCCAGCTCGCCCTGTTAAGAATCACTTTCCGGTCTTGTTGCATAAATAACTATTATGCTTTCTTGATATTTTCTGTAATATATTGACAAAATGTCCTAAATTTGCTTTTTTGTATTTTTCTGATTTTAATAAATTTTGTACAAAATATTATTACCTACCTACTTGTGTTTTGAGTGTTATGTTAATTATCCAATACAAAAACATATTTCTTTTAAATCTTATGTTAAGCGGTTCAACAAGGTTATAATTAACCTTTTGATTAGTTTAACATAAAAATTAATTGACCTCTAGTTTTGTATTCTAACTTTAAAATAGCTTTGTTTCTGCAGCAGTTGGTGATCGTTTGTGGATCATCAGAGATAGTCACTCGGTTAGTTTTTAACTTCCAGCGAATAGAAGTATTTAAAAACAACTAATCGACTACTTCTGGTCCACAAACGATCACCAACTGCTACAGAAATAAAGCTTATAAATAATATTAATAAAATAATAAAAAGGGGGGGTTTTGAATTTTCGCGGGCGTTTGCTTCTTGCGCCATCTACTTTCACCTTCCATTGTAATCGACCAATTTAATACTGCGGATTAAATTTTAGCACGTACTTGCGCGTCTCGGGTTGTCTCTGCTTTTTCCTTTTTCATAGTCAGTCGTCTTAGTGGCCGGACGTACATTTTGTGTCTTGTAGTGGTGAGAGATTGAAATTTCGATCCAAAATTATTTTAGTGGATGTTAATCATCGTTGTTTTGGGATTATTTCTTTCACCAATTTAAAGGATGCTACTTGGTATCTTATCGGCAAAATGCTGGATTATTTAGGGTGATACTTAGTATCTTGTCAGCTAAATGCTGGATTGTTTCTACAAATAAACATGTATATGGACGTAGGACTTTGCCTTATAGAAAGAGCAGTTTTTACTGGGCTTTTATAAAATTACCATCTCGGGACTTTCACTGGGTTCCGACTTGGTGAATTATTTTTAAGAAAGGTGGCTATCACTGGGCTTTTATTAACTATCACGGGACTATCATGGAGTTATCATAGGAATTTTACTGGGTTTCGACTTGGTGAATTGTTGTTTAAAATAAGAACGTTATATGGCTCCGCTAGATTATGACACCTAGGTAATTTGTTCATGTTGTAAATGTGGTTTTTATGTACTCTTGATGTCATGGAAAATGGAATTTTATCAAGTCTTGCTAAGGTACAAAGTGGAGCTGGAATAGAGAGTTGATTTGTGTCTTCGACAAGTGTTGCAAGTCAAGAGCCAATTAATTTCATCGTCGAGTTTTTGTAATACTGCAGTTTGGTTAATGGAACAATATTAGTCTGGTATTAAAGAAACCAAAAGGATGGAACACACTTTCCCACTCTCGGAGGTTAAGTCTTAGTCTTTTTTTTTATTTTACGTACTTATTAAAAATTTTGACCTTGATGTAAATAATTGATTATTTTTTTCTGTGCGCTTTATTTTTTTTTAATTTTACTTATTCAAATTTAAATTTAGTACTGGCACCCATGATGTCAATATGGTCCAGTCAAATTAGATCTGTGATAGATCGATAAATTTTGATTACGATAATAGTAGTGTTATCTTAATATAAATATTTTTCTTATGTGGTCTTATGTAAACTACATGTAGTTGTATTTGGTGAAATCTACCTACTGGTATTATATACGTTTGTTTGGGAATAGTTTATAAAGTTAAAAATTTCACATACCTAATTGTACACAATTTTTTCTTTTTTTTTTTTTTTAAACCTGGCTGATTAACTTGATATAATTAAACATTTTATTAAACTTATGTTGTTTAATTTCCCAGAATAGGTTTCATTAACAATATAAAGTGTGGTAAGGTATACTAAATTCTCTGATTAACTATTAATTGTTTATTTCTTGAATTTAGAGTACTGAGAAGCTGAAGGTACCAGTGTCGCCTGTATGATACTGTTAACCCAACCTGAGATATTACGAGCTAGTCGAGGATTGGTAAGGTGTTCAATTTTATTTTGGCACAACGTCACGTACTAGACGTGAACAACGTTATATTTGGCATCCCAATGCATACAAACGTTGCATTTCAAAAAATGTTACACCTTGTAATGCTCTAATTCGAGTATGAAATAACATACAGGGTCTTCCATCTGAAATAACAAAGTTATTGAGGTTTTTAAATCTTTAAGTTTGACATAAAATTATAGACTTCCTGTAGAAAAAAACCAAAACCGGATACATGGTTTGAAAGCTCTTTTCTATCGCATCGAAACATTTGAAAGTATTTGAAATTAAGAGACTACAAGTTTTTGTAATGGTGTACATGCGTCAGAATTTCTATATAATTTCAAATAACTACTAAACTGCTCAAAGAAAGTCCATATTATGTAGATCATTGAAATGCTCTTGACGTTCTCTAATCAAATATGTTATAATATATAGAGTGTTTCATTTAACTTAACCAAGTTGACTACTACCAAGACAAAATGAAATACCCTGTATGACTAAAATATTTTAGAGTATGCAATGGTGAATGCTGACCAACTTTTGTTCTCATATTTTTTTTTTTCTACAGAGTTACAGAGTTATGGAACAAATACGCACTAGGTGGACACCCTATAAATATCCAGCAGAATTTTTGTAATAATACCACAATATAATTGTCGTTTGCCGGTAACAAGCACTTTACATTTATTGTCTAGACAGTGTGGACAGAAAGTGTAGAAGACACGAAATATATCCCGAAATAATGTATTTTTGCAAGAATGCTCGGACACGTCCGTTTTTAAATTGAATTTACCATATTTTGAAAGAGTTAAGTAATTTGTACAATGGCGTACCGCTGAGCTGAAAAAGTAATTTTAATTTTTTAAATGGCTAGTCCTATTTTTTTCCAAATTTGAGGGAGCACCTCTTTTTTGAACACTGCAGTATAAAAATTTTATTAGGTTGCATAAAAAAATTCCAGATAAATGCAACTGAAATTTCAAGATGTCGAAAAAACGTATTTATAATTTAAATTACAAAGTTCAATAGAACAAAAATATTAACTTATTAGATGTTCAAATTGATGTCCATTTACTGTTTGACAGTGGGCTAGACGCAAAACGAATTCATTTTGAACGCTGTTAATTATTTTATGTTCTTTAGTGTGTTAATAGCTTTGTTCGCGGATGCAATTCCGAACCAGTTCAGGGACTTCGCATGCGCAGTCGGAAAAACAGCATTCGCGGTTCATAAAATTCTGAATTTTTGATAACAGTTCTGTGTTCGCGGATCACATCGGATCTTTTCATTACCGATTCGGAATCGGTTCTAGCAGTCCTCGGATTTTTATTAGGACGAAAAGTTCGGTCCGGCTTGACATGCGCAATATCGATCGGTATCGTCAGCTGTTTTCTTTTTTTATTTCGGTCAGAGACAATTCGGTGTAGCAAACAAAAAACTCCAACCTATCTTTACAGCATTGTATGGTAAGTAATAAGTTATTTATTTATTTTAAAATTTGTTTGTCTATTTTTCGTAATCCTTTTCCATATAATATGTCGGATCATTTATCTTCTAGCGATGAGTATTTTGAAGCATTTTTAAAACTGATTCCCAAAAGCAGAGCTTATTTTGAAGAAGTGTTGCTACAATTTAGTGATGAACTTTATATAGAACATTTTCGATTAACTCGAGAGATGACGGAAGAGTTAGCAAATCGATTTGCTAACTCTGAATATTATAAATGGCAGGAAGGAGATTCAGAGAAAGTCACTCCACTGAAATACATAACTGTTTTTTGTGGTTTTGCTGCAAACGAAGCAACTTCATTTAGAAAGGTTTTCGACAGGTTTGATATAACTAAAAGCACCCTATTCAAAATTGTAAAAAGATTCACCTATTTTCTGAGCAATCTGTCTCCAGGGGTAATAAAATGGCCTAATGATTTGGAGAAAGTGGAAATTGAAACACATTTCAGAAATAAGAATTTTCCTGGTGTTATTGGGATTATTCATAACACACATATCAGGATAGACAAGCCTGCAGAGGATCCTGACTTTTATTTAAACAGGAAACATTTTTATTCAATTCAAGTAATAATTTCCATTATTGTGTATAAATACATCACCGGCCAATGTTTTGATTGAAATGAATTGAAATAATAAAAAAATGAATATACATCCTTAATTCTTGTAATTTCTGTTAAATTTCAACATTTATTATTTTCATAAGAAATACAAGCTATAAAGATCTAATATATGTGTGTGTGTGTGTGTGTATAAATTTTATTTTAGGCTCAAGTAGTGTGTGACTACAAACGAAGAATTCGTGATATCTTTGTGAGATATCCGGGATCTGTATACGACAGCCGGGTTTTGAGCAGTTCTCCTTTAAATGAGACCTTGCCTGAAAAATGTGGAGACTCATACATTCTTGGTGACAGTGGTTATCCTTGCTTAAAGAATTTGTTGACTCCATTCAGGGACAATGGATATTTAACCAGGCGTCAGAGAAATTATAATTATATACTTTCCACAAGTAGATACATAATCGAACACAGTTTCTGAATTGTGAAACAGAAGTTCCGACAACTTTACCATGTAAAGATAAAAAAATGTTGGATTTATTGTTTACTTTATAAGAGTATGTGCTGTTCTGCACAATTTATCACTAGATGTTGTTTTTGATGCAGAAGAACAAGTGATAGCTCCTGAATATGACATAGTTTTAAATGAAGATGATCTACCAGATAGGGATGACAGAGATGGTGTAGCAGTTCGAGAGGAAGTTATGAATAATTTGCGGTTTGTAGTGTAATAAAGAATTTGAAAACAAATATTTCCTTTTTTTCATAACCAGAAACGGATATTTTTACATTAGTTAATTCTAGGAGTTACATTTGGCTTAATGTTTATTTTCATGAGAACATTAGGTTGGTTAAGAGTCCTTTCCATATTTCAAAGGGACCTTAATTGAATATCATTAGTAAACAATTCCCAAAATCCAGGGGAGTATTGTTTACTAACGATACATGGGTAGGTATTTACATTTATTTTATAAGTTTGAATTTGAGAGCAAGAGATAGGGATATGAAAGCAATTTACATAAATTTATTAAAATAAAATGTTTCAACGTAAAATATATTCGGAGTAGAAAGTATTTAAACAATAAAGAATAAACTTAAGTAAAAATAACGGAAAAAACAAATTAGAATACAAAAAAATAAAACAAAATATTTTAAAAACATAAATAAAATGTTGATTCGTTAAATCAAAAATAAACATGGAAGATTATTGTTAACATGGAACCAGAAATCAACTATAGGTGTGTAATGATTTTGTTCTAAGTACTTTTCTAATAAAATATTGTGTTTTTCTAATCATTTTTTCTTTTTTTTTTCTAAGAGTTTTTTCTCTTCAATTTCCAATCGTTTTTTATAATAGTTCTGTCTATCACTTCTAATGTCTTTAAGAATAACAGAGTTCAGTCTTTTGTTTTCTTTTTGATTTGTCACAGCCTTTCTTTGTATTACTGGAGCTGAAACAGTTTCAGCTCAAGTTTTAGTCTTGTTTTCTTGCACATCTGGTTCAGTGCTCATTTCCAACACATTCTCCATATCATCTGCTGATTCCTCTGGAGTATTTATTGTGTTTGACGATAAAAGTAAGACAGGATGAATATTCTTTTTTGATCCTAGTATAGTGTGCGTAATATCAGCGTATTCAAAAACCTTTCTACCCCTGCCAGTAAGTTTAGAATTGTCAATGTACTTTTTATAATTTCGTTCAAGGACTTTCCATCTGTTTTCGCAGCTAGTCCCTGATATTCTTGTTTTCGTAGTGTGTAGCATTTCTTAAGCAATTTCTTCGAACATTTTCTTCAAATTTTTTATCCTTAGTGAACCCACCTGCTCCCGGTATTTTTTATATAGCTCCAGGAAAATCAAAGTGTTTTGGTGAGTCCATTTATGACTCTCCTCTGAGTTTGTTGGAAAGACCGAAGATTCGGCTATCACTTCTAAAAATTTTTGTTGTTAGTAATAAAAAACAATTAAATAGATAATTAACTGTTTATTACCTCCGGTCTCACTCATTTTATTTTTTTACTGTCACAACAAAAAAGATTAGGTTAGGTTAGTCAAGACTTTTAACGTCTGACAGTTTTGAGTTCTCTTTTGGACTTTTGGTTCTAAAATCGTCCCACAATCGTTCGCGGTAAAATGAAATCCTGAACCAGTTCATAATTAGGCACGCGCTCTACGACAATCCTGAATTAGTTCTGGACTGGTTCAGAATTGGTTCAAAATGTGATCCGCGAACAAAGCTATTGTTTAACAAGTTGTTTAATAGTCATCATAATGAATCTTTCGGAAAAAGATCGTATTGAAATTCTTACGATGATGGATTATGGAGATACAATAACCACGGTGGACGTCTGTGCACTATTTAATAGCACTCATCAAAATCGACCACCAAGAACGTGATCTACTGTTAGTAAAATTATATCTAAATACAGACAACATGAAACATGTTCGCGATTTACCCAGAGTTGTTCGCAGAAAAATGAATGAATATATGAATTTAAGTCATTCTACCGTGCTCAATATTTTGCATAGAAATTAATTTCACCCTTATAAAGTTACCTTAACCATAGATTAAATATACATAGATAGTCCGTCTTATGTAAATATTTTTTGCTCAAAGTCCTTGGTAGCAAAATTTTTAATTCGACACGAACAAAGCCTATTTACGGTATTGTCAACTTTGACATACACGAATGGTTTATTATATAACATATTTACAGTTTCTAAACTAACAAAATCCTAAAAAAGGCATTGTTAAAAACAATATAAAAATTGTGGGGTCCAGATTTTAGAGCGATAAATTTTAACATGGTATGTATATTTAATATTATCTTTAACCCAAGAACTCTCAAAAGACGACTTCAACTATAGAGTAAAATTCTACTAAAACACGCAAATGCGCTGCAATAACGATAATAATTTTTTAAAGTTTTAACTGTCTTGAATTTTTTTTGAAATTGAATGTATGGCAAACAATCAAACTTGTTGAATGAAATAAAGAAGTGTAAAAAGTATACAATTTTCTTTAGTTATTTCTAGTCTTTTCAAATATCGAAACAGATTTACAAAATTTTATTATACAGCATGTTGTTTTCGAAATATAAGAAATTGTCAGTGTTATATAAAAACGGATCTGGATTTTGATTTTTGATTTATATGGAGTCTTGTCAAGTAAAATAAATGAAATATACCAATTACGAAATATTTGGCCTAAATCAAAAACACGTCCTGTATTTCAATAACGAAGGACGATGAACACATTAATGATGGGTGATTTGGAACTACCAAAGTGCGCTCTATCCACCCACAGGTGTTATATGTACATTTAACTTTGAATCACCCTGTATGTATCCCTCAAATATCAGAATCGTTTTTTTCATTTTACCAAAAAATTTTCTTTTCGTAGAAAAAAATTTTTTTTTTTCAATTTCTTGTTACCGCGAACCGACCGGAAGTTTTGTCTGTTAGCGTAATTAAAGTATGTGGAGTACATATACTAACTACCTATGCGCACTGGCGGTTCTTCTATAGGGTCACTTGGTCAATGACCTCCCACATACAAATAAAAAATAGAGCTATTCATTTTCTGAAGTTTAAAAATATATAATATATATATTTTTAATATTCTTAAAAAATATATTAAAGTTTCTAGTTCATTCTATGCACAATACTATTCCAATATCTCGATCATTACATTATTCAATTATAGAACTTAAAAATCTTGGGTCAATCCACAACGTGTCCTCAAAGCTAGCTGCGGACCGAATTTATAACCAAAAATATAGTGAAATAGACTTATGCGCGAATCGTCAGAAAGCAAAAGAGACAGAAAACACTGGCGGGGACAATGTCCCTGACGACCCTGACATGGTAACGCACGAAATTTAGTACAGCAGTCGCTAGTCAGCAGTCTTAATGTTGACTACGTACACGTTGGTCGATAAATTCTATCGCGTTGTTTTTAATGTTTCTATTTGTGAACATTTTATTAGTAAATCTCTACTTGTCGTGAAATTAAGTAAAACAGTGTTTTTCGTGTTTACTATTAAATATGAGTGTTGTACAAAATATATTAAAACTGAAAGATGGACATAAGTTGGGTTATGAAGACCGAGTGAAATTCAAAGGTGGTGACCGTCCAAAACCTAATATGACGATAAAGCAAACATCTCTTGATAAAAAAAAGAAGTTAATAGGTATGTTTAATTAAAAAAAGTTATCCTTCAGCAAATTTTATTCATTGTTACGTTCATCAACTAAATTTAATTTTACAAAAAGCATCAAGTCAGGATGCATAACATTTATTTTTGCTAATTTACATAACTTTTCTTCATTCTTTGGAAAATCGCCAAAAAGAACAGCCGTGTTAGATAATGTTGTTAAGGTGATATTACCTAAAGCTGCTCCAACACGATAGAATTTTAATACAAAGTGCATAGAGACTGTTTATACCTATTGAACAGAATTATTAGATTGTTTAGAAAAAATCATTGATAATGAATCAGAAAACAACACTCTCAACCAAGCTATTGGTTTAAAAAACTACTTACAAAATGAACATTTTCTTTACTGGTTAATTTTTTTTCATTTAGTTATGCCTCATTGTGATATATTGTTCAATCAATTACAAAAATGTAATATCGATGTCATAACAGTAAATAGGTGTATTGGCGTTTTTAATAGTAAAATTGAAGACATCAGAAATAAAATTTTGAATAACTGTTTGGAGGAGACATCCATGCAGTCTGCCCAGAGATGTAAAACGGAAGAATCAAAAAGGAGAATTTCATTAAAATTTTGTGATATAATTACATCTGAGATCAAAAACAGGTTTGGCTTCAGTAATCATTTAGCAGTGACTCAGTTATTTCACGCAGATCGATTTAAAGATTATAAAAAAAGCTTTCCTCAAGATATGTTTAAATTAGTTAAAACGGAGTATCCAGTCATAAATCATTTGAAACTTAAAACTGAATTAGAAGTATTATATAGCCAAGAAGATTTTTCCTATAGTGAAGGTGCAGTTGCTTTGTTGCAGCTTTTTATTAACAATAATTTGTGCAATACTTTTTCTGAAAGTGTCAAACTGTTAAAAATCTTGTGTACTCTCCCTATGACTACCGTCGAAAGTGAACGTTGTTTTTCCACCTTAAAAAGAATAAAGACATTTTTAAGAAATACCATGGGTCAGGAAAGGTTATCTTCTTTAGGTAAGATTACCATAGAAAGGTCATTAATAAAGAAGGTAAAAGACTTTAATGAAAAAGTAATTGACCATTTTGCATCTCAAAAAGACCGAAGATTCGACTTGGAATTTAAATCACTTTAAAAGGTAGGTAATACAGTAAACTTTTCTAATTGACCTCCCTATCTCTTGACCCACGAACCGCCGTTGCCTATGCGGACAAATATCGGTAACCATTCAATAAAAAAAAAAGTTTCCCCCTCAGTATGAGACCACCATACCAAAAATTTCATAAGACAAAAGAGTGTGGTACTCATATGTTCTCTTTGATTACCAACACGCAGACTGTAACCTATCATTGTCGAATTTATACGCCATTACCCTGACTATTAGAGTTGTTTTCCATGGCCTACCTGATGTAAAATACAACAGCCAAGCAGAGAACGTATAGCATTTGAAAACAGTTCGCATATCCGAAAATATTGTAGATACTCCAAATGTAAAAAAGCATTAAGGAACAATAATGCTGTTGTACAGGGTGATAGATATTCTTTGAAACGGACAAAATGATTATTGGTTATTGTCCCTTGACCTAAAATGTTGTACTTGAAATCGAGTTATTTGTTAATAATAATATCCTTGTTGTAAATAAAAATTTGGCATTAAGTTTAATGAAGGAACGCAATTTTTAAGATAATTTCGATGTTGTCATTTGCTCACGTCAATATATTTACTCTTTATTGAAAAATATAAAGTTTACTAAGACATAGAATATTTATTACTTGTTTATTAATTCATTTGATACACTGGCGGTTCTTCTATAGGGTCATTTGGTCAATGACCTCCCACATACAAATAAAAAAATAGAGCCATTCATTTTCTGAAGTTTAAAAAATATATATATATTTTTAAGAATATTAAAAATATATATTATATATTTTTATACTTCAGAAAATGAATAGCTCTATTTTTTTTGTATGTGCGAGGTCATTGACCAAATGACCCTATAGAAGAACCGCCAGTGATTTGATATAAGGTATGTATGAAAAAAGGTTTCTCTAGATTGCAAACAAATTAGTATCAGTGGTTCGATTTAATATACCCCTCCATCTGCAAACAAAAAACAAAACAATAAGAAACGTATGTACTAAATGTATCTATGAATACGGATATTCTATCGGAATAACCTGTGAACTACCTGTGTTCCATTTCTTCAAAAAATTTTTAAAACAAGACGGAAATATCAACAGCTTATTCAGAGTGACTAATTGTAAGTACCCATAATATCATCTATATTTAAGTTGTATATAACAAAGATGTTAAAAATATTAAACCGATAACCATTAATATGACAGCTGCTCTGCTGATGAAGAACACCAATTTGGAAATACTGTTATTTTCATTTCGGTGTTTATGGTCATACGTGGGATTTACCGATCGGTTCCCAGAGATGGCCTTCCCAAACTACAAAAACATATTAAGTGCATTTTATTTAATTTTACAATATTCGTGGTAACTTAGTTTTGTCAGGGAATGCACTGCATTAAATTAAAACGTAATGCGCAATAGATTCTTTTAAATTACATTATATTGGTAATTTACATTACTGAAGGTCAACGGCCGGCCCTAGCGTGGAGGGGAGAAAACATGTAACACTATCAAACGGTATCTTACATAACGTGGATTCATTCGGACGTTGGTATTAAAAATGCGCAGTTAAAATGTCACAACGTACTAAACCGACGCGCGACGGAAGCTACAGTAAATTCTTTGAATCGCGATATTGCCGATTTACAATTTGATGATAGACAATTGTATTGCACCAGATATAACAAGCAATTTCGTGGTTATGCAACACAAATATTAATACACATATTTCTTTAGAAAACCATAAACGGAGCCTAGGTGGCATTACTTACAGTGACATGCAACGTAATTTTAATTTAGATTTAGTGGAATTTATGATAGGATGTAACATACCGTGGTCGAAACTAGACAATCCACTTTTTAGACAATTTTTGGAAAAATGTGTTAGTGGCCAATATAGCAATGTTAACGTGCCTTCGAGGTCTACACTAAGAAAAAAATATTCCATATTCCAAACTGTTTTAAAAAAATCCCGAATTTGTTACCACAGGTGTAACAGACCTTTTAAACGGCAAAGTAGACTTTGCTACACCGGGCATGAAACTGGTGACTTTGCGAAGTTTTACATATTTTAAGTATGCTCCAGTTACATCTGTCGACGTTGAACGGTCCTTCTCGCAATATAAATGGATTTTCAATGAAAGGCGCCAAAGTTTAACTACAAAATATTTAGAACAGATTAATAATATACTTTTATTCTTAGCACTGACGTAGTTTTCCACGAAACACCAAAACTCTATATTCTGCACTCGACACGCGTTTCGCCAACTAAGTTGGCATCATCTGGAGATTATTAAAACTGTTTTAATCATCTCCAGATGATGCCAACTTGGTTGATGAAACACACGTCAAGTGCAGAATATAGTGTTTTGGTGTTTCGTGGAAAACTAATTCAGTGTTATCTTCACATCAAAGGTTCCAACTCACTCCAGGACTTTTATTCTTGTAACCGGTAGTGAAAAATACTTGTGTAGTTTACTGCTAAGTACATCCCCCTATACCTCTAGTTCTCTTTGAGTGAGTGTTTATAATAAATTTACTTTATCAACTTTGGATAATACGGAATTCGCTAAAAAAAATATTTCAAGGTAACATATCGTCTCATATTTGCATGCAAATCTGACACATAACCATCCAAAGCCAACCCTAGTTTTACGTCATATCCGATTTTTAAATCCTACCTCTGTTTATGGTAGAATCTATTTTTGCATGTATTCTTTGACTTTACAATCTTTCACTCTACTACTAACAATCACAGTCTGTACAAATTTTCTATTTGCTTTAGATATTATTATGTAAAATCAGCACTGAAATGAAATTGCATTATAACAATAAATATTCCTCCTTCGGAGAACATCAATAAATACATAAAACCAGTAAATATTTGTGTTATTTATTAAATTAGCACAACTAACAATTGGATTAACCCTTTCGGCTTTTCAGTAGCGCTAAGGGTGGCTTCTAAGTACTGCTAAGTAATAGATAATTTTATGGTACCCATATTTAAAGGATTACCCTTTTCAAAGATTGTGACACAATTTTGACGTCAAAAAATGTAAACGAAGTTCGTGTCTATTTGAATTTTACAATAGTACACAAGGTTACCTAATTTCCTAAATGAAATACATAATACGTAATATTCTTTATTTTATATTTTAGAATCATTTTGCTTTCGAATCAATGTTCAAATTTGACATGACGCGCAAAATAACCGGAATTGTCTTGAAAATATACGTTTAATACTAAATAAACCACTTTAAAGAAGACAAGAGGAAAGGTAACCAAAAATACACTCTTTAAAGGAAGCGATGAGAAGTTTTAGAAAATAACATTAGGTCGCACATAGAAATTATATTGATTAATATTTCTTATACAGTGTTCACATAATATGTGAACATTTTAAAAAATTAATCAATGTAATTTACAATATGAACCACTCCATAATTTTATTTCTAATTTCGCAAGAAACTTTATTGATAGAAGTTTTAACTCTTTTTCAAAAGATTCCAAATATTTAATTAGAAAGATAGTCGAACATATTAGACAAAAAATACAGACTAAACTTATGATTTTTTAAATAGAATATCCTGTATATTTCCATGAATTCGAGTAGGTTCCTCCTATTCTAAAAATATATTATTGGTGTGTTCTATTCCCATAGTTGAGATATTTAATTTTAAAAATAATTATATATATATGTATTGATGATGGAATAGTTGGCAATCAAAATCAATTTTTGTCTATGTAGCAATCTAAGACAATGTAGATTGAGGTTGGTATCGAGTATGTAATTAAATTAATTACTCAGACAAAATAGTTTTTCTAAAAATAGAAAGTAAATATAAATATATCTAAAAAATAATAAATATGATGTTAACAAGTTGGATAAAATTTATTCCCTGTAAAAATACAATAATATAAATACGTTTTTATTGGAAATAACACAACACTAAAATGAAAAAAACGGATTATTTATTGGTCTTGATGAAAATGAAGAACTAGATGCCCTACTTTATTTTCAAGAATATCAACAAAATCAGTTCCAGATCCGCAACAAGGGATCTGAATATTTCTATGGGAAGAATATGTAAAATTTTAATGTTCGACCCTTTAAATCACTATAATACGTGGGATTTACCACGGTTACGGTCAGGGATGGCTTTTACAGATATAAAATAATATATTGCAAACAGCTGCTGAGACATTGCCAAATTACAAAACATATTAAGTGCATTTTATTTAACTTTACAATGTTCATGGTAACTTGGTATTGTAAGAGAATGTACTATATTAAAATAAAACGTAATGCGTAATAGATTCTTTTAAATTACAGTATATTGGTAATTTACATTACTGAAGGCTAACGGCCGACCCTAGCGTGAGAGGAGAAAAGAAGTAACACGATCAAACAGTATCTTGCATAACGTGGATTCTTTCGGACGTAGGTACTAAAAATGCGCAGTTAAAATGTCACAACGTACTAAGCCGAAGGAAGTTACAGTAAATTTTTGGATTCGCGATATTGCCGATTTACAATTTGATGGTGGACAATTGTATTGCAGTAGATGTAACAAAGCAGTTTCATGGTCATGCAATACAAATATTAATAGACATATTTCTTCAAAAAACCATAAAAAACCATAGGTGGCTTTACTTACTGTGACATGCAACATAATTTCCACTTTTTAGACAATTTTTGGAAAAATTTATTAATGGCAAATATAGAAATGTTAACGTGCCTTCGGGGTCTACACTAAGAATTTATCAACGGAGTGTGAAAATATTAGACAGAAAATTTCTTCTGAGCCTAATGGGAAGTACATCTGGCTTAGTGTGGACGAAACCACTAATGCACGCAGGTTTAAAGTAGCGAATGTTTTAAAGGGTGCACTGGAGGATAATTGTTCAATGAGCGGGCACTTGATTGTCTCTCAAGTTTTAGAAGCTCCAACTTCTCGCATTATAGCGGAGGTAGTGAATTCAAGTCTACAAGAGTTTTAGGGTGACAAATATGTAGAAAATAAGGACAAGTTCTTATTATTTCTTACCGATGGAGTTAATTATATGAAAGCTGCTGGAAGAATTTTGAAGGAAACATATCAGAATATATTTCATGTAACATGTTTAGAAAATGGGTTTCATAGGAATGCTGAAGCTATTAGAGGGTGCTACGATAATGTTAATAATTTGATATCTAGTGTAAAGAAAGTTTTTCTTAAAGCACCAAGTCGTGTATGGCTATTTCATGAAATTCTACCAAAACTCCATTACCTCCACAGCCCATTAAAACACGATGGGGAACTTGTCTAGAGAGCTTAAGAAAATGTGGAGACCACACGCGGAAGTTTTTCACGAATTCCTCTAGCCATAAGGGACCTACAATATCAGCCAACATCAGAATTTACTAGAGTTGATGCAATAAACGTTGTGTTTGATCTTCGACAATATATTTTTCAATTACAGGGAGAAACTACTACGAGGGTACAAACAAAATTCCAAACTATTTAAAAAAAATCCCGGATTTGTTACGATGACAAATGTAATAGACCTTTTAAACGACAAAGATGTAGACTTTGCTACACCGGGCATGAATGTGGTGACTTTGCGAAAGTTTACATATTTTAAATATGCTCTAGTTACATCTATTGACGTCGAGAGGTCTTTCTCGCAATATAAATGGATTTTCAATGAAAGGCGCCAAAGTTTAACTACAAAATATTTAGAACAGATATTAATAATATACTTTTATTCTTGTAACTGACAGTGCAAAATACTTGTGTGTATAGTTTACTGTTAACCATTTGTCCATTAAACATATTTTATGATTTTTTTTTTAATTATAATATTTTTTATTCCATTTATAATTTTATTATTTTAATATTGGAGAATTATATCTAATTTATTTTATAAAAAAAAATTTATGACACCTCAAAAAAAAAAATTTTTTTAAAGTGAAGTGAATTAAAAATAAATTTTTATTTAAATATTTATTATTAATAAAATTAAATTATAAGTTAGTTATTATTAAATTAGTACAACTTTTATTATAATAAAACAACTATTCCATTAAAAGTTACCTATATAGCTAAAATATTAGTTTTTTTAGTATTTTTTTTTTTTATAATATTTATAAATAAATTTTTAAAAAATGAGTATTATTTTTTTTTATTTTTTTTTTTTATATAATTTTACTTTTTATACTTTATGAGTCTACTTTCTTTTGGATAAGCATATACAAATTTTTTTCGACAACTTTTTTTCGTCATTCAAACTCTTCTAATTTAAAAAATAATGTTATTTTCCACCTACTTCGAAAATAGGAAAATAAGTGTCCAAAAAATTGTAATATTTGTAAAAAAAAAGTCCATATTTACATATGATTTAACAAAAGTTTCTATTTCCACATTTTTAAAAGTATTTTATATTATCCTTTAAATTTAAATATAATAGAAAAGAAGAAGAGATTACAGATACCCCAACCTTATTAAGCCCAATACAATAATATAGGGGGGGTAGATACAGACAAGGAATTTAATTATAGATGCAAGTATTTGGGAAAAATGGTGGTGCCTTTATTTTTAATTCATTGGATAGCTTATTAACAATTTATGTCAATAAAAAATTCCCAGTAGATTTTAAATCTTACTACCTTGACTTTTAAAAATATAAAAAATAAGAAAGGAATCTTTCTTATAGATGAATGCTATGATAATACAGGTACCTCATATTTTCATCCAATAAAGCACGAAGGATGTGTAGAATTTGCATAGCCACACATTTACATTTGTATAATGATTACATTTACATACTTATCTTTTAAGTATCACCAAAAATGAAACTAATTTATAGCACAAATTTATGTTTTTTTTATTAAGTAAAGTTCTATTAGAAATAATTTACGCTTAGTTATTTTATGTAAGATTGAGACTTTCTATGATATATTTTGTTAAATTATTAGTTATATCTTATGTGCCTCAAAATAATATTTCATGCTTCCTCCCAGTGGTTCTTTTACGATAGTATTTTTTTTATATACGTTATTTTTTTAATTTTTTTTGACACAAGGAATGTATTCTTAAGTGTAACAAAATAAATATTTACAAACAAAAATGTTCGTTTTTTGAATTTTTCGATGCTTGGGATTTAATGGGTTAAGTACATCCCCCTATACCTCTAGTTCTCTTTGAGTGAGTGTTTGTAATAAATTAACTTTACCAATTTTGGATTATACGGAATTCGTTAAAACAATGTTCAAGGTAGGATATCGTCTCATATTTGCATGCAAATCTGACACTAAAGCCAACCCTGGTTTTACGTCATATCCGATTGGTAAATCCTACATCTGATCATTATCTGTGTCCAAGTTGATCCAAGAAAACGTAAATGTAAGGAGAGAATTTTGTCGAGTGATGGTTAATAAGTTGGACAATAATGATTTTTTTTAATAAAATATTATAGACGGATGAGGATAGCTTTCCTACATCTTGTGTTTTTAACAGAAAAAATATGCACTTCTGGTGTAATGATAATCCACATCGTATTATAAATATAAAATTACAAGTTTGACAGGCACTTCCTGTTTGGTGTGGAATTTCTAACAATCGTGTGTTAGATCCTACATTTAACAAACATTCACTAAATGGTGAACGTTTATTTATTTTTTTACGATATGATATTGAGACAATTTAGGAAGATGTACCTCTCACACATTACAATAATATAATTCGGCACCAGTTCAGAACACGGGTTCCGTTCAAAATTATCTGAATTGCAAATTTGGCAGTTGAACATCACATAGCCTGGATTGGTCGTTATTGTTTCCCTTTTATTAGATCTTTTTAAGTGTTTTGTTTTAATTTAAAAACTTCTTACTATTTGGTTCTTCCCGGTCAAGGAATAGGATTTTTTTCTAAACCAGGAATTAATCCTAGCACATTGGGTGTGTGTCCATTTTCTCTAAATGTATAGCTCTCTTCCACACAGGGTACGTTGATGTACCTTCAGGAATATAGGTGGTTGTATTGTGTTTAATTTAAAAAAAAGTATTCTTCAAAGATCAATAATAGATTTTTTTAACTCTAATGATGCCTATTTAGTCAGCTTAGTGACTTTTCTGTGGTCTAGTAATCCAATATTTCTTAATTCTGGAAAGTATTTTAACAATTTACAGATAAACAGCTATTTTCGGATTAAATTTCAATGTAGAGATTATTCAATGGCTATCGGAAAATTTCTGTACTGAATTCTTTACTTAGTTTGGTGAATAACCTACAAAAAATATCTTGGAGATAATTTGAAATAAAATAAGGCTGAATAATGTGCTCTAATATCCAAATCATCTGTTTTTTCACAAACCGCTTTAATTCTGCAATATGTAGAGCCATATTATCGGTTGAATCCTCGCATAAATTTGCCAAATTGTGGTTATATTGCATATTATCTTGCTCAAGTGCATCATACAATAGTCAAATTTCGTTTTCAATTTTACATTGTGAAACCAAATTGATACTACCGAGTGAGCCAAAAAATCTTTTAAGTTTGGAAGCATTCGGTTCACTCAGGATACGTTTTCCTTGTCAGTTTATTCAACAAAATATGTCTCAATAAAAATGTTAAATCAGTTTTGTTTAAATGCGATGTCATTTCAAGTAGGTACCAAGTTATGTATGCAAAATCACTCTAACAAATGTCAAATAACAATTTTGTGATGATATTGGATTATGGCCGACCACACAAATTAATCGGTTTCTGAAATTTTAAGGTCAAAAATTTTTTTTACTTTTATTCAAGTCTGTAAACTGTATTCACTTAGGAAAGGGGTATTTATGTAACTGCGTGATTTCTATGTAAATAGATCTAGTATTGTTATTCTGGTCGATTTCTTTAGTAAAAGCTTTAAATGTTCAATAGTTTATTTTTGTTAATAAGTCCTCCAAATTTGATATCGATATCTTCAATCAGTCGATAATTGTAACCCTTCAAACATGATGCTTTTTCCCCCCAACCGGTTTTTGTATCCAGCGTTCTGACAAATATACTGCGGGCCAACCGATTACCTTTATCAAAATTTTGTGCTGCTTTATGGCACTGTGTTTGCTGATGCGCATCTTTCATGATTACATACATAATTGTATAGAAAATTCTCCCTATATTCAGGATATTAATTTTGTCAGACTATTGAATTGGTCAAAATTCTTTTACCTATAAAATTGATAATAGAGTAATATAAAGTGTGGCGTCGTGATCGAGCGGTAAGGATACTTGCCTCTCACCCTAAGATCTAAGATAGAAATGTAGCAAATAGGAAATAAAGCTTGTTAATTTGGAGATGAATTTGGAAATTTGGAGTCCCGGGTTCGATCCCCGGTCGAGGAGCTATGACTTTTTTTTAAATCAGAAATTAATCCCAGATTACTCGGATATTGGGTGTGTGTCCATTGTCTCTAAATGTGTAGCCGTCCCCCGCACAAAGTACCTTGAGTGATACAGGGGGTTGTATTACCTGTGCTGTTTAACTTTATTTTTTTATACAACTGTGCAATGTTGTTCCCTTTAAAGTAAAAATATTAATATGTGTGATATGACTTCTGTGTCTAACTTTATAAGGTGTCATATTAAAGAGCAGTCATTCACACATTAAGTGGCCACCTTGTATAGTTTTGGTCTTAAATATTTGAACAATATTATTAAAAAGACGATGAAGCCCTAGCTATTTTCATAAAACATCCAAATAAAAATAACAGCTATAAAAACCTTTTTGTACATTTATTACACTTAGATTTTTATTACAGTCTTTTTGTGCTTTTTCGGTAGCCGATTGGTATGGTTTATAGATATCAATGCATTTTCATTTTTTGCCGAATTGTATAGACTTTATTACCTGCAAAAGTAAAAATATAAAAATGGGTTATCGGAAAAATAATAAAAACACGGCTTGTGTTTCTATGGTAATAAAATATGAAAAAATCTTTTAATATACAGAATTTATTACAAACACTTTTATCCTGTGACATTGTTTTATGATACATGCAACTGTTTTGCCAAAAACAGTACCCATATAGTGCTTAAAATCAGAATTACTGAGAAAACATTTGCAAATCATACTTAAATTGAAAACTGTATTTACAAAGTTCTGGATAGTGACAAATTCACAACGATTCAATTCATTACCGATGTAACCCTTCTGGGAGAAATTACAGTTAAATTAGTCCAAATTTAGTAAAATGCGATCATTGGTGCCACCTCTTACTAAGATAATACCTATCGATGTTATTTGAAGCTCTTACTTTAAGCTCATATACAGGGTGTCCCAAAATCCAACGGCCACACAATAACCACGGAGAGTAAATTCAATTTTGAATAAAAAATCTCCAGTTAACTAGTGTCGGAAAACGTTTCTTAAGGGCGCTATGGTCCTCAAAGATGAGAAACAGATTAATAATAATAATAATAGAAACCGAATAAAAGTAATTAAGAACCAGTATCCAGAAGCCATTTTCGTATCGTAAAATTTTGTATATAACTCGAGACTAAAATGTGTTTTTTTACTCGTGTGGTTTATAGCACTCGCCTTCGGCTCGTACTATAAACGCCCCACTTGTAAAAAAACACCATTTTAGCCACTTGTTATATAAAATACTATTATCTATGCCCATACGATAAGAGTTCTTTATCGCACTGATTTTGAGTGCGATAAGAAGCTTATTAATGCACTGTTCGCTCTTATCGCACTGGTATTTCTTATCACACTGAAAAAATGCAACCAAATTTATTGAAATTAAATACAACAACATAATATTACAACATGAATGTCTTATTTATTATACAGGGTGAGTCAATAGCGTGTTCTCCTTCGATAACCTTTGAACCGTTAGTGTTACAACAATTTATTAAATACAAAAGTCTTTTGTGTCGATAAGATCTATCATTTAAAATTATTGTGAAGTATACAGGGTGCTTAAATTTTCCGTTACACACAAAAAATACTTTTTTTTAAATGGAACACCCTATATATTTTGTCACCACTTTATTAAGTGAAAAGAGTATTATACAGTGATATTTTGTTTTTTGGATTTGCATGCAACGTTGCCAAGTTATTTAACATTTTCTGGAAATTTAAGGATTTTATAAATCCTTAAATTTCCAGAATTTGTAATTTACGACTAGGAGGTCACGTTGAGCATATTTTGTAATTTGTTTTATTTTTTCTCTTCTATTTACTGTTTACAAAATTACACTTTTATCTTGCTATGTACATACCTAAGGTGAGGTGTAAATTTTGTCATTCAAGTTCAATAAATTTGCTACTTTTACTGTTTCCTTTACGATTTTATAGAAAATAATTTTTTGCCTCACCGCAATTTTTGTTTTTCCACAGCCATTCTTGATAAAATTGTATTAATTTTTACTATGATCGCAAGGTTAAAGAGAAAACCGTAATTTTCTCGAAAACTTGAACAGTTAGGTAAAGGAAGTGTTATACAAAAAAAGAAAGCAATTTGAAGGAGGAATCCAACAACGTAAAAATACAGGGTGTTCCATTTAAAAAAAAACAGAGTTCTTCCCATTTTAAATTCGCATTAATTGACATGCCGTCATGGACACCCTGTAAAATAGAATAATGTAAAAAAGGTACTAATACTTAGCGTGTAGTATGAACTAAGAATGGTATAATATTTGCGTACCCAGCTTGTTTTCATAGGTAAATAAAAATTATTAAACGGACCCTTATAAATCCTTAAATATCCAGAAAATGTTAAATAACTTGACAACGTTGCATGCAAATCCAAAAAACAAAATATCACTATGTAATACTCTTTTCATTTAATAATATGGTGACAAAATATACGGGATATTCTATTTAAAAAAAAGTATTTTTTTGTGTGTAACAGAAAAATTAAGCACCCTGTAGATTTCACAATAATTTTAAATGATAGATCTTATCGACCCAAAAAACTTTTGTATTTAATAAATTGTTGTATCACTAACGGTTCAAAGGTTATCGAAGGAGAACACACTATTGACTCACCCTGTATATAGTAATAGCACAGTCTTTAGGAACATTAACTTAAATTCCTGCTGAAGAAGAAACTGTTCGTGATCATATGTTAAATATTTGATCATTAGAACAATTTGCAAGCTCCAGTCCCATATTTTTGTAATCATTATATCCTAAAATGTTTGAAGCAATTTTCTTCTTATTTTCGGCAGAATGTTCTATATAACCCTCGGCAACTCTATTGGAACGCCAGCCACCAAGGCGTTTTACATGTAATAAATTTGCTCCCGAGTCCGCCAATAGTGACGAAGACAACCATCTGAAACAATGTCCAGTTAATTCTTTGGGTGTTCCAGATTTAAAAATAAAGCGATTCATTTTGGCAAAGATCCAAACGAATTGATTCCACAGGCTATCTAGAACATTTGTCCTGCCTGTTCTCAACGAAGAATCGGCCATAGTATTCAGACGAAGGCCAACATTATGTCGAACCACTTTCACCATATTGATTATATCAATGTTTGCAGCTGTGACATAAAATTCTCTGGATATTTTATTTTTAGCGAAAGACTCTCCTTCATCCTTCATCCTTGTGGTTACACAGCTCATGCTGCTATAAAAACACAGTTGCTTTCCAAAAATGCAACTAGCTTTTCGCCTGTTCTAATAATCGTCATAAGAATTAACAAAATTCTCTATCTTTTGGATAAAAAGAGCTTCAGGATAACATAAAACGTTGTACAATATAGAGTTTAATATGTTCACATGGATAACTTCCGTGCTCGCATGTCAAAAACTTTCTAAAGATACTAACTTTGAGTTTTTTTTTTCATTTGTTTTTTTTTTTATTTTTATGGTTTTTTTAAATAATCAGTCATTTGATTTTCTCTTCTTTAATGTGAGTAATGTGAACTAACTGACAGCCAGGTCTCTAATAAAAAAGGTAACAATTTAGTAAAATTCCTTCAACCATAGAACACTTTTAATGTAATTGTTTTTTTATATTTCTCTAACTGCCTTAATAAATTTTGAAATTTTTTTTAAGGGCTTTAAAAAATTTGTGACGTTACTTTTTAAAAAATGTAAAATTTTTTTTTTAATAGAAATAAGAAATAATTTAAAAATCGGTTTTTGTCACTGTTTTAAGATTTTGGAATTTATTCCAACCTTTACGTGCTCACTGTATACTGGTCTTATAATGTAATATACTATTATAATACCACTAATTCCGTAAAAATAGTATGTATAGTTTGTTTTAAACTTACCTGCAACATAAAAAATTTGGCTTCCTTGACGGTGGTAAAGGAATCAAAGAATCCGACGTTTTTTATGTTACAAACAAGTTGGAAAGAAACTATAAAAATCGATTCCGTTACTCTTATATACAAAATTTTTAAGTTACTTTTGTGAAATTACACAACATATACATAAATATAGAGAAACATCTAGAACTTTTACACAAACATCCCAAGAAAAAATGACATGTATCTCAAGGAAATAGTATCCAAAATTCTGAAAATTGTCTGCCGAACATTGAACATGGATACTGATAATAACATATTACAACTCGGTGGGAATAGGTCAATTAAGACAGAAAAACTACTTTGTTAATTTAGTCGATGTTTCGCTATGTTTATTATCATCTTCAGCGCTAGTTAAAATGAGCGTTTCTTGTTCTTAATTAGTAATAGATTATGAAACAAACACATTAAGAAAAAATGTAGTGTATAAATAAAGCTGTATTTTACCGATATCAAACATTTTATTAACATATGATGCACATTTGTTGAGATATAACCAATTAAAAACTTTAAACTTATCCTAGCAAAAATATAAACTCTTAAAATAAAAATAAAATACACTGAACTGCATATTTTATAGAAACAACATGAATAATTAAAGAGCTTTTTTAATAGAAATAAATATTTTATTTTCATTTTGACAATTTATATCTCGGTTGGGGTATATTTATTGGCGTTTGACCATAATTAGTCTCTTCAATAAAACCTTTATATTGATTTACCAAACAACCTGTATATTCGAATTTAATCAGGAGTAAAACTGTGAAATTTACATATTTTGTCTATCCAACCAGTAGCAAACCATTCAAGTTGACCAACATGACTGCTCGTGGTTTATTGTTATTGTGCACAATGAATAAAGATATGCCAGTCTTCTAAGGTTCACTTGTTTTATATGGATGTCAAAGGACGCCGGCCCTTACTATCTCCCAATTTTATAATGGGGAATCACAGCAAAATGCACGTAAAATTGTCTGAATTACCAGCCCTATGTAAAGTTTTATGCTGTTTGTGGCCTATTTCGGCTACCTGATGCTATAAAATTGAAACATTTATTAGATTTTATGAGAGAAAGTCCAAATTTCTAAATTTCATATTTTAGATCATTATTTAAAGTAGGTTATAAGTTGTAAATTATTAAAATAACTGGAAATTAGAGTTTGGTCTAATTTTATTGAAACGGTTGTAAATTTTACAAAACTTTGTTACACAAGGTGTTTTAAAAATACATCAAAATCTCTTGTGGGATGATTCCTGAGATCGAGATAAAAAAAATGTTCATATGAACATGAATTCGGAAAAACATAGTTATATAAAGCTGCAAATCGTTTCTGTGCATCATGGTCGTAGAGTACAGATGTACTTACTTTCGCCGGCATTCACCTTGACTGCGAAACTCTTTCTCCAGTCCAGTCTATTATTTGCTTTCGAGTTGTGTACACGTTAAGTCACTTGGGCGTATTCTATATTGTTTTTGTGTTTTTATTTTATTTGTTGTACTGTATTGTTGATATTAATTTAATAATAAAGCATGGCAGACGTACGCAGCGGTAGAAAACGGCCATTTGCTGACAAAGTGAATAAATTCGTAGGTGAATTCCCGGATTTATTCTATGATGGTGCCAAAATAATTTGTAAAGTGTGCGAGAAAGATTTGATGTGCTGGGATAAGCGTGATTGTGGACTTCACGTAAATAGTGTACACCATAAAAATAAGAAAAATGGCGTACCTCCGACAACACAGTTTATGTTTCATTTACTATTAATGCTGATTGCCTGTGATGTTCCGCTGCACATCCTCGATAAAGAACCATTTCGAGAATTCTGGAATAAATACAATGCCCAGGTGAAGTTACCAAGTCGTACAACGTTATGTCACTATCTACCAACTGTACACGTAGACATGGTAAATAAGATGAAATGTGAATAAAAAATACACGGCTGTAGTTATCTGTTGATGAGACAACAGGTTGTAAAAAAAATTCTAATTTAAATGTTATAGTACGAGTACTGGACCCTCTTAAACCGACAGATCCACTGTTACTAGCTAGCAAAAGACTAAGTCAGTGTACTAGCGAAACAATTACCAGGGTGGTGCTGGAGACGAAAAAATTTGAACTGTCAAGAAGTCAAGTGTTGATGTTTGTGACTGTTGGCGCCGTTACAATGCGTTCGATAGGCCGTTCTTTGCAAGAACAAGGTTGTACGTTTATACATGTTACGTGTAAAGTGCATGCTTTACATCTTGTGGCAGAAACTATTCGAAAAGATTTTCCAGTGGTGGATGCATTAATAGTAAGTACAAAAAAAGTGTTTCTTAAATCTCCTAAACGTCTCCGTGCATTTCATAGCAAGTATCCCGGTATTCCTGAACCACCACAGCCGATTCTTACACGTTGGGGAACATGGGTGCAGGCAGCTTTTTATTATGCTGAATATTTCCAACAAATAAAAGCTGTGATACTACAATTCAATCCAGATGAGGCTGCAGCTATTAAGGAAAGCCAGACAAAAATTGAAGATATTTCCGTTGAAACAGCTTTAAAAAATATTGCGAAGAACTATAAACCATTACATGAAAGCATACACAAATTAGAAAACAATGCGTTGTCGTTAGCGGAGTCACTGCAAATAGTGGACAAAGTAAATCTTGGAGTTTTAAATAAAGAAGGTTTTTAGATCCGTTAAGTGCGTTCAAAGACTTTTTTTAGTATGCGTGTATTACATCAGTAGATGTCGAACGGTCGTTTTCAAAATATAAGAACATATTTTCACCAAAGCGAACATCACTCATGGAGACAACCATAGAAAAATACCTGATGCTGCAAAATGGCTACACATCTTCTCCAGTTTGTGATAAGCAAGCTAGTTCATCAAGCTAGTTAAGAGGGTAAGTTTTACATACATTGTTATAAATTGTAATAGTTTATTGTTTCTCGTATTAGTTAATTTCGCGTACGCCATTGTCCCACGGAACATATTTGACAGCCCTAGTTATATATTTTGGTGGTAGTCTTCCAGCAATTTTGGGATTTAGTACATCTGCACAAAAGTCTACTAGACGTTAAATTAACATTACATTAGGTGTAAAAAGTTGTCATCATATAACCCATGACCTCTGCCGACTGGACAATAGTCATTTATTATGAGTTGTTTGTGAATGAGGTCATTCTTTAACGTTTTACGGGCAACGCATTCTGGTGTAATGCGCTGATGCCTACTTGATAAAGATGGTAGAGGAAGAATTAAAGCAAACAACACAATCTATAAATTTTTGTTGTTATTTTATTATTATCCTGATTTTTCTTATAGGGTTCCCTACTCAGTAGCAATGGAGAGAGACTGGTCATCCAAATATTCAACCACTTTTTATCGTCAAAGAAATAAGATGAAACTAGAAATAATTCAAAATTTGAACCTTTTGGCATGGAAGCTTCTACTTTTAGCATTACATATCACCAAACCCTGGGATCAAGTTTGAGACAGCCTACTATTATTGAACAAGATGATATTATAAAAGAAGTTAGGTACAATACTTAAGACCGATGGTAGAATATTAATTATTGTCAAAGACGAAGGTATTTTCGTATGTCGATTTTGGTCGTGTACGCGACTATTATTATTTTTAGGTAAAATGCTGTAAGGACCACCGCAAGCATTGGTGATTGCATCCATGCTAATCCAGGTGTATTTGTCATTCAGTTCAGAATATTTTTTTTGTTTAATACTGTCACATTTCTGTAATAATTTTTTTTCTTAGTGTCGTTTTATATGGCATCTGAACAGTGCTATACAATAAATACTGTTAACTAATACACTTTTACAAAAATTGAACGAAACATTTCAAAAAAACCTTTAATTTCTTGTTCACATTTTTATAATGAAACCAGATTTATTGCATGGTACAGGGTGATTCCTATAAAGTTCTTACCCCAATTTTTTGGTTTGTTTTTGGAAATAAATTAAAAATGTTTAAAGCGACTTATTTTACGTATTTTTTTCAAGGATTTCGAAAATTTTAACAGAAAAACAATTGAAAATCAAATAAAAGTGGGAAAAACAAAGTAGTGTTTCATTAAATGGAACACCCAGTATATTTTTACAATTTTGAAAAAAGATTTAAATTATCTTTCCAAAAAATATAACATAACATTATTTACGTTCATCTCATCGCTCATCATCTCTGATATTACTTATCACATTCTCTATAAATAATAAACAAATTCAAAAAGTCTTCGTTGTTGTAATTTAAACGCGGTGGCATTATTTGACATAAGAAAATGACTGACATTACTGATTGTTTCTAATTATGGCTAATTTGATAAAATGTTTACTAAAAATTCTAGAATATCTAAGAAAATCGCAAATATTTCAAAAAGTTGTAACTTAAACCCCCACAATGCTTATATTAAAAAAAAAGGAATTTAATTATACATAACTTGATGTAAAAAAAATACAGAGTGTTAATTTTGACTTTTGTGTGGTTTGAAGTTTACAAAATGTAATGTCAAAAATGGAACACTTGGTATACTATTATTGAATTTCTTTAAACTGTAGAACGTAGCTCATCTTATGGTCTTTCTGCGTGCCAAAAAGCAAATGAGTATCTTTTACACGAAGAAAGTTATAAAGGTTATTGTAAACCATCACACCTGTCAAAATTCTTTAAAATGTCAAATAATATCTCTGAAATGGCTAGGTTTAGGCATAGGGTGTCCTACATGATTTGACTCAGATTTTATGCTATTTTCGAAAACCCTAAAATATATAAGGTATTCTATTTAAAATAAGCAAGTTGGTATCGACTTCCGGTATAACCGGAAGTTCCAGATGCTTGTAATTATTTTAGTTGGATTGACCACACTGCCATTAGTAATTCCCTAAATTGTCAAAATTTTCTGTTGCGTACTTTTCCCCATATCGATCGATGCAGTTCCTGATGAGACACCCTGTATATTTACTTGTCTTATTACATTCGGCGTTATTCGATAAAATTCGGTGATCCAATGACACAATTCGCACTCTAAGCTCAAATAGATTTGTTTGGTCTCTAGCTGCGGGTTCGAATCTCACCACTGTCACTTGCAATGTTGGTGGGAATGATTATGCGTTCACGTTTTTTTCATCAATGTAACCTATCGGCATTGGATTCGGGGGTTGTCTAATTGTGGTGTTATATTATACAGGGTAATTCACAAGGAAAGGAACATACTGTTATGGTAGTTGGAATTCACTTGAGCGAATAGTCTGAAAAATGTCTGAGGCCTTTTTTTATTGCGCTACAGGGTGATTTATTGGTTTTGCCCAGCATTTATTAAAGTAGTATCTTATAAACTACTTGCCAAAATTAGCTCGTATTGTGGGTGTGTAGTACACTACTAATAGTCTATTTTCGTACCTAATCAAAGCTAGAAAATTGAAGGGCCGAATTAAGTAATTTTACTTTTTAATGCTGTTATGAAAAATGTCACCCTGTATACGTATTTTTCAAATTCTGGTACTAAATTATGAAACTACATACAAAAGTGATCTAAACTGTGTATTTGCTTTTTTTTTTCACTTCTGGCGAATTTTATACTGAATTATTCTGTTTTCATACATTATTAAATATGATCTCACAATCAGAATAAAAATGAGAAAATTTCAAGAGTAGGTACACTTGATTTCAATAAAAACTGGTACACTTTCTTTTAGCTATGTAAATCATTCGTTCTTTGATTGATATTAATAATCTTACAAATGTCACTTTGACGTTAATCAGTGGCGTCATTATTAAAAATGGTTCGACATCTAACAGATATTCAAAAATTTCGAATTGTTTCTAAAATTGAAGATGGTTGGTCCATAAGAAGACTTGCTGCTGAATACAATGTGAGTAAAACCACGATAATGAGTGTTAAAAAACAATGGGAAACCAACCAAACGGTATCCCGTAAAATTGGTTCCGGTAGGCCCAGAAAGAGCAATAATCAAGAAGACGATAATCTTATAAATTACCTAATAGAAAACCCTTTTCAGACTGCAATAAATGCAATTTCAGAGACAAATTTCCCTGCTTCGGTATCTACTGCTTGCAGAAGAATAAAACTACAAAGCGATAAGATACTAAAAAAACAAACTTAAAAAAAGAAGCAAGGTAGGATTATTTTTGCACTCAACTATATAATCAATGTGAAAATTCTGGGGAAAGTTGTTTTTTCTGACGAAAAGGTTTTTAAATCCTGTAACGATGGACATGTTCGCGTATATAGGCCTCCTTCCATTAGATACGACGAAAAATATACTTTCGATCCACAAATATCAGGAAGGTTTTCAGTCAATGTCTGGACTTGGATGAGCCTAAATGGGTTAGGTGTGTGTTGGAACAGTGGTGGTCATCTCAATTCCATTAAATATATTGAAATATTAGACAATATTATGTTGCCGTCAGTAATAGAGGTGTTTCCGGAAAATAATTTTATTTTCCAACAAGACAACTGCTCCATACATACGGCCCATCGTGTCAGGCAATGGTTTCTTAATAAAAACATAGAGTTGTTACCGTGGCCATCTAAAAGTCCGGATTTAAATCCAATTGAAAATGTATGGGGACTAATGGTGAAACATATAAGAAAATTAAATAACCATCCAAATAATGCCCAAGAATTGGAAGGGATAATTGAAGACGCTTGGGAGAACTTGTCGCAAGAAGTTGACCTTGCAAGAAATCTGATTTTGTCCATGCCTGCAAGACTTCAGGCAGTTTTAGACGCTAATGGAGCAATGACAAAATATTAGTTAATTCTATATTACGTAATTGAAGTTCATTTATTTTATTTTTTTATTGTATTTTTATGTTCAGTTTGCATTGTTTACTACCCCAATTGGATTTTTGTGTTCTTATTTTAAAAATAGAATTATCATTATTCAGTTAGTATTTTAATTACAACCATTACATAATTATCCGTAACAAATATTATTTTTTAAAAAAAAAATAACAGCCTGGATAAAAATTTGTTAAAAAAATTTTTTTTTTTTTTTTTAAAATTTCCCTTTTAAAAAAAAAAAAAAAAAAAATTTTTTTTTTTTAAAAAACCAAAAAAAAACCCCTCTCCTCCAAAAAACCCAGGTTCGGGGTAAATCACCTCTTCTCCACCCCCCTCTCCACATGCCTGGCCAGCCCTATTTACAGACATATGCACACAACTTAACTATTAAGATTTTCGATTACAAGAGTTGTACCAGTTTTTTTTTAAATCAAGTGTACCTACCTAAATTATTTTAATTTCTTTGTGGTTCATTTGAAAAAATTCACCCTTATAGGAATTTTTATTCCAACTTAATATTTTCCACTTTTTGGCTATTTTGTAAATAGCTTCGTTCAATTTTTTAATATCGAAAAGTTTCCATGCTACTAGACAATCAGAGGACGAAATGATAATTAATTTTCAAATAAAATAGTTGGCCTTGATATTTTGCCACATTGTCTTATTTTTTTCATAATCTTTTGTTTATTACTAATTGTCGTTGTTATGTAATTTTTCTTAAATAGCCTTATTATTTTACCAATGAGGAATACGCCGATATAATTTACGTTTATGGTTTTTGTGATGGAAATAGCAGGGCAGTTGAAAGAGAATACCGAGAGAAATTCCCTGGGCATCGTACACCTAACCATAAAGCATTTGCCTTAATTTTCCATTTCGCAAGACAACATGGAAATTTTCCTAACATCTGCTAGAATTAAACGAAATAATGTGCAAAACATTCAGGTAAAAGATAATATTAGAAATATTGTAGATGAAAACCCCAGAGTAAGTACTCGTAGAATTAGTACCCAGATGGGTATTTCTCAATCGCGAATGTGGAGGACTTTGAAAGAAGAAGACCGCACCCTTTCACGTACAACAAATACAACGCCTTTAACCAGGAGATAACATAAACCGCTTGGCATTTTGTCGGTGAATTGTTAAATCATAGACGAGTTATTTAGAGAACGTTATTTAATGACGAAACACAATTTACCAGAGATGGGATAAATAATTATAGAAATGCCCACGTGTGGGCTGAGGAAAACCCGTATGCCATACGGGAGGGTCGTTCTTAACAAAAATGTTCTGTAAATGTCTAGTGTGGAATTGTAAATAATAATCGATTAATAGGATCACATTACTTTAAGGAACATTTAACGGGAGAAGTATATTTGAATTTTCTACAAAATATTTTGCCCGGTCTATTAGAAGATGCAGTTTTCAAAGGTATGTATTTTCAGCATAACAAGACGCCTCCTCATGTTTTTGCAGCGGTTAGGTAACACTTAGACAATGTCTATCAAAACATGTGAATAGGTTGAGGAAGTCTACATCCATAGCCAGCTAGATCCCCGGATTTTAATCTGGTGGATTACTTTTTATGGGGACACCTAAAACCATGGTATATAGTGAACATATTAATTCGAGAGATTAGTTGATAAAAAGAATAAATAATTGTTGTAATGAAATTAGGAATAATCCTTTAGTTATTAGGAAAGCCACAGGTAGTTTGATGGTACGGCAAAGAAAATGCATGGAGGTAGGCGGATTTCATTTTGAAAATCATTTATAAGAACTTTTATTTTGGGAATTTGTTATAGTAGCTAGTTTGTTTTCTTATGTTATAAATTTTTGAAATTAAAATTATTTACTCATCTTGTAATTTGCTAGCTTTGATTAGGCAATTAAATAGACTATTAGTAGTATTCTACACACCCACAACACGAGCTAATTCTGGCAAGTAGTTTAAAAGATACGACCTTAATAAATGTTGGGCAAAACCAATAAATCACCCTGTAGCACAATAAAAAAAGGTGTCAAGCATTTTTCAATGACCATTTTTAGTTCGCTCAAGTGAAGTCTAACTACCATAATAGTATGTCTCTTTCCTCGTGAATCACCCTGTATATATTTGAAAATGAAAAAAAAACAAAATTTCGATTTTTTTTAGAATTTCTCGGGAGTCGTGACATATTTCTTGAATATTAAAAAACAAAAGATACATATTAAACTTATTCAACTTTTATCTTTTGATATTGTACATCACACCTACTTATGCAGTATTGTAAATTTCCCAAGACAACCTGTACATATTTTCTAATAACAAATATTTAATAAGTAAACTGTTCTATAAAGTAAAATTCTTTCAGAAAATTTGTTTTTTTTTACATTTATGCAATATTTGCGTAAATGGTCCTTTATCGGCTTTTCTAGAAAATATGTGCTTATTTATCCGGTCTCTGCTTATCAAGTCATCAATTTATTAACATGTTTTATAAACGATTTCCGATATAACATTTATTACTTAAGTTTGTTAATCCCATTTTCAATACACTCTCAAAATATAATACGGCTAATATTAGACTATTTGGCAATATCCTCGGGCGGCCAGTGGGTGGACGGGGGTGGCTGTCGACGGTGGGCAGGTGTGACCTGGCGTCCTTGAGGGCTGCCTCTCATTAAGTCACGGAAACTGCACGCTGGCAATTTCCCTTGCCGCTTCATCGCCAAATTACGACCGTGACCGGAGTCCCGGATCATTCCGGGTTACGTACTTCCAGACACGATGACTACTGGTAGTTGTCAACAGCGGCAGGTCATCTATGATAGTCTAGAAATTATTTTATAGTGTTGAAAACTAATACAATGTTCTAATTAATTGTTTTCGTGTGCCTTTGTTAATACATCATTTGTCTCAGCACCAAGCAATGTGCAAGAATATAATTAAATGTATTAATATTTTCTGAACATAGTATTTATTCTATAATTAGTAGAGATAGGGAGGCAGCGATAAATTCCAGGTATGACTATTACGTAGATATAATATTACATTGTAAACGTCTAATGAATGAAATATTTCCAAACAGATAGCCCTTTAGTGCGTGTGTTCGTATGCTCTGTGTTTTTAACATCGATCTCCTAATAATGAATTTTTTCAAGACTTTCTTTTTTTATTCAAAGGCCTTGAGAATTTTACCCATGGTAGCCCACCAAAGTCGACAGAGGGTGTAGGAGTGTCTTTCCATTTATTTTTTTCGATATCTAGATATCTACCTCCCTTCACGACTTGGAAGCACTTTTTGGTTTTGTCATTTTATAGTTTACATATTTAACATCTATTCGATCTGTTAAGAAAGCAATGCAAAAGCTTAAATTTTTGCAACGAATTCGTATTAACTCTTACTTTGCATCAAAAATTTAATCACTGATGAGTCGACGTTTAAATCTAGCTACCTTAGGTATAATATACATTACTATTCTGTCGAATATTCTCATTCGATGTGGAAAGTAATTTTGTAAAATAGATTTGGCATGGAATAATTAAAAGAGGCATTGACATAAATGTCCAGCAAATTATGTGGTACAGCTGCCACAACATAAAGATGTCCAATCTGAAATTTTAAATAATTTTATTTGCAGCTTGACTACTGGACTGTATATGTTTACCTGATGAGTGTACGGGTTATGTGGAGGAAGTAATTTATTGCCTAAATTTTGATTTTATTCATTACAGAAAAAAGAAAGGATACATGTTCTCTTTTAAATCACAAATGACATGGAAACCTTTATGTTCCAATAGCTTTACTAACAAGACAGCACTCAAGTGCTCTATCCCAACGAGGTTTGTGCACAATTTGACGAAGTTTACCGTGAAAAATGGATTGGTCGTAGCAGATTTATCCCATGGCCTGCGAGGTCATTCGACCTCACACCACTTGATTTTTTTCCTTATCTTAAAGATAAGGTGTATCATCGGATAATTTGTATGAATGCGAGTCAGGTCCTCAAGAAACTGTTAACAAGGTTCAGAACGATATCCAGAAGAAACTACGGTTGTGTACACTTGATTTCAATAACTGGTACACTTTCTTTTAGCTATGTAAATCATTCGTTCTTTGATTGATATTAATAATCTTACAAATGTCACTTTGACGTTGATCAGTGGCGTCATTATTAAAAATGGTTCGACATCTAACAGATATTCAAAAATTTTTAATTGTTTCTAAAATTGAAGATGGTTGGTCCATAAGAAGACATGCTGCTTAATACAATGTAAGTAAAACCACGATAATGAGTGTTAAAAAACAATGGGAAACCAACCAAACGGTATCCCGTAAAGTTGGTTCGGTAGGCCCAGAAAGAACAATAATCAAGAAGATGAAAATCTTATAAAATACCTAATAGAAAACCCTTTTCAGACTACAGTAAATGCAATTTCAGAGACAAATTTCCCTGCTTCGGTATCTACTGCTTGCAGAAGAATAAAACTACAAAGCGACTTGAAGAGTTGTTCAGCGGCTAAAAAATACAAACTTTCAGAAGAAAAGAAGCAGGGTAGGATTATTTTTGCCCTCAACTATATAATCAATGATGAAAACTTCTGGGGACAAGTTGTCTTTTCTAACGAAAAGGTTTTTAAATTCTGTAACGATGGACATGTTCGCGTATAGAATAGAATAGAATAGAATAGAACAGAAATTTATTTCCCAATTTAGATACATATGTACATTTGGTACGTCCAAAAAATAATGAAAAGGTTGTCTACATTGCAGTTAATTTATATTGTCACATTTTAAAACTAATCACTATATATATAAATAACTACTTAATCAATAGTATACATATAGTACGTCACATTTTAAAACTTAAGATAAGGCATAAAAAAATAAAAATTGTTATACACTAACAACAGAATCAGACCAATAAAAATAAAAAACTACTTTAAACTATTAACAAATTCATTTACACTATAAAAAGCATTTTCCACCAGCATTTTCCTAATTTTTCTTTTGAATACGGGTAAATTCAATTCTTTAGTTGCCTTAGGAATGCTGTTAAATAAAATAATACAATTATAGTGCAATGAGTTTTCAAATGTTGCTGTTTTATGTACTGGGATCAGCAACAGATCTCGATGTCTGGTATTATACTCGTGATTATTTACTGAGGAGGAGAAAGAATACAAATTTATTTTAGCAAATAATAGGCATTTATATATATAAATGCAAGGAACAGTCAAAATATTGTTCTCTTTAAATACATCTTTACAGCTATGTCTATAATTTAAGTTAAAAATTAATCGTAGTAATCTTTTCTGGGAGATAAAAACGCGTTGCAGGTAACTCGATCTCCCCCAGGTTAATATATTCAATGAAAAGTGTGAATACGCTAAGGCATAGTACACACCTAGGAGACCTGTTTGGGTGATTGTATCTTTTAATTGCAAGATGGCGAAGTAAGTTTTATTGAGTAATTTACAGATATGGTCAGTGTGTATTTCCCACGTTAAGTTGCTGTCAATATAGGTGCCAAGGAATTTTGTAGAGTTACTAAAACTTATGTTTTCTGTTATAGTTACCGGTCTTCTAAGATTAAAATTAATGAAAACCGTTTTTTCACTATTTAGAATAAGCTTATTCCTCTGACACCAGGCATGTACGTCATCCAACGTCACATAAATCTTGTGAAAAAGTTCATCCTGAGTAACAGCTGATACCGAGACAGTGGTGTTATCAGCATACATCGTGGTTTCGCCGTATTGAATATAATTTGGCAAGTCATTAATATATATTAAGAACAACAATGGACCCAATATTGAGCCCCTGGGGTACACCCACAGTTATATCATATATATCAGATTGAGAATCATTACACTTTACCACCAGTTTACGATTTTGCATGTAGGAATCAATACAACTTAATAGGCATCCCCGTATACCAATATTTTCCAACTTATTGACTAGTATATTTCGATCAACAGAGTCGAATGCTTTCGATAGGTCAGAAAATAGCGACACGACATATTTACCATCATCCAGCTCTTTATAATATATTTAAAGAAACTAACGGATGCTGTTTCCGTTGATTTGGATGATCTAAACCCATGTTGACATATAGGCCTCCTTCCACTAGATACGACGAAAAATATACTTTCGATCCACAAATATCAGGAAGGTTTTCAGTCAATGTCTGGGCTTGGATGAGCCTAAATGGGTTAGGTGTGTGTTGGAACAGTGGTGTTCATCTCAATTCCATTAAATATATTGAAATATTAGACAATATGATGTTGCCGTCAGTAATAGAGGTGTTTCTGGAAAATAATTTTATTTTCCAACAAGACAACTGCTCCATACATACGGCACATCGTGTCAGGCAATGGTTTCTTAATAAAAACATAGAGTTGTTACCGTGGCCATCTAAAAGTCTGGATTTAAATCCAATTGAAAATGTATGGGGACTAATGGTGAAACATATAAGAAAATTAAATAACCATCCAAATAATGCCCAAGAATTGGAAGGGATAATTGAAGACGCTTGGGAGAACTTGTCGCAAGAAGTTGACCTTGCAAGAAATCTGATTTTGTCCATGCCTGCAAGACTTCATGCAGTTTTAGACGCTAATGGAGCAATGACAAAATATTAGTTAATTTTGTATTACGTAATTGAAGTTCATTTATTTTATTTTTTTATTGTATTTTTTATGTTCAGTTTGCATTGTTTACATTTTTTTAAACTCAAGTGATATTTTTGTGTTCTTATTTTAAAAATAGAATTATCATTATTCAGTTAGTATTTTAATTACAACCATTAGTAGAATTATCGGTAACAAATATTATTTTTTTAAACAATAATATGGCAGGCTTGAAAATGTTTTGAAAAAGTTATTTTCTAATTAATTTTTAAAATTCCATTTGTATAAAATAAAAGAGAAAGGTTTAATAAGTTTAAAAACACAAAGAAAACCGATCTCCTCCAAAAACCCAGGTCCGGGGTAAATCACCTCTTCTCCACCCCCCCTCGACATGCCTGGCCAGCCCTATTTACAGACATATGCACACAACTAAACTATTAAGATTTTCGATTACAAGAGTTGTACCAGTTTTTTTTTAAATCAAATGTACTCAACAGCAAGGACATTATTTTGAACCCTTTTGTTAAGGTCTGTTTCTACGTTTTCGTCTATTTTGTTTGGTTTATTTCAATTAAATGGAAATAAGATAATCATGTTCCTACTCCTTATTGTTCTATCAGGTACTAATAAAAAAGAATTATCTCATGAGACAGATCGGTTTAAAAATAATTTAAAAAAAGAATTTTACTTTTTATTTAACATCTTGCTTTTTCCATGGCACTGGATATTACCACACGGTCGGCTCGAAATATACACGGGACATCTGTGATTATTACATATTTTTTGTTTCTGAATCGATTGTTATTTTGCAAAAGATGTATTTTTGTAATTTTTCAACAAAATGTGCTATTTTTTAATAAAACGACTTTAAAGTCGTACACGTACTTATTGCATAAAAAGTGAAATAAAAATTACTGTTTCGTCAAATTCCTCGAGGGATAAAATATCATCAATATCCCACCGTTGAAGCAGAAGAAGTTATCAATGAAACCGTAGTAACTGAGAAACATTCACCCACCAAATTTCATTAAAATATGTCTATTATTTCTGAAGAAATGTGAGAGAAATAAAAAAGGACATACCTACATAACTTTAACAACCTATATATCGAAAACGGTTGAGATTTGGAATAATAGCACAGTTCAATTATTTTCATTTCTCGTATTAATTCTCGAAGTTTCCGTTTTATAGTTAGGAACCAGGGGCGGTTTTGGACTTCAAAAAATGGAGGAGCCCAAATTGGAAATGCTATTTTGTTTTCAAAGGCAGTTACGTTTAACAAAATCATTAAGGATATTTTAATACCAAAATCCAAATATCTTAAAAAGTTTTTTAGATAGCATGACATGTATGGTATTTTGGTAATCAGAAAACTAAAATCGAATTATTTTAAAATATACAGAGTGTTTTGTTTCAAATCAAAGTAAGATATCACATTGTTTAATCACGATGCGCAATTGCTTTTTTTATTCCAAATTTGGATTCTGCGAACAAAATGAGTTAATGAAGATTTTTACACCTTTTTGAAAACGTAAAAAATAACCAAGTTGTTCCAAAATAGGACATTTTCGCACGATAATTATGTACATAGAATCGTGTAGCCATAGCTTCTGACAATTTCTTATTACTAAGGCAACTTATTTATTTAATTTTTAACTGCAGCTCAAGAAATTGGGAGACCTGGGCCCTCTCGGTCCCTCCTGTAGACCCGCCTCTGGTTAAGACCACCCTGTATATATCTAATTAGTAGAGATCGGGCAGTAGCAATAAATGACGTCAATTCCAGGGATGCCTCTAGGAGACGTGTCACCGCGTAAATATGTTCCTGCTTATATGACACACTTATCTTACCTTGTGGTTATTTTGGCGAGTTTGGTAATATTCAAAGTTAATATGAAGATAGCTAAGATATTGGTGAATGTAACACTAACATACAGATATGTATTTTTCACTAGCGATCACAAGAGTAAAAGTATATTATTCATATTTGTTGTAAATATTCCGGAGTTAACTCTCCGGCCCCCTCTCATTAAAAATCCATGGTATTGTGAGAAGGGCCGTTCAACCTCGACAGATGTAAATGGCGCATACTTAAAATATATGAACCTTTTCAGAGTCTCCTCTTGTATAGAAAAGTCTATTTCTTTACATTTTAAAAGCTGTGGCAACTGCCACCCTCAGACCATTACCCGAAATTCAAACACAAAAAAAATTTTTTGAAGAAATCTTTAAAAGGTCGAATGGATATTAAATATGTAAAACATAAACTAACAAAACCAAAAAAAGCTTTATAACTCGTGAAGGGATGTAGATGTCGAAAAATAAATGAGTAACACCCCTGCATCCCCAGTCTCCAGCTCTTTGGACCAAAAATAAAAAAGTTTTGAAAACAATTCTTTACTCTTTCGTGTCCAAATTAAGAGAAAATAAAGAACTTTCATATTTTCTATTGAAACGGTTTATTTATTTAAAATGAAGTCAGTAATAAAGTAAAAAAAATTATTAATACATTCAAAAAAACAGGTGGTTCTATGTTGAAACCGCTAGGCTTTACGAATTTACAGCACAAACCACATGTTCTTATACTTTAAATTCAAATATCAACTCCAAGTGTCACTTTTCGCTCCTAGAATAAAATTTAGTTGTATCATTATTCTAGACGTCAAGACTATTCATTTGATATTTCACATCAATATTTTGGAAGACTACTATCACTAAAGGGGCGACATACTGAGGCAAAGGAAGGTCATGGCTTCGTTTTTAGAGAAACATGTTTGGCGGCGGAACCCTAGAGGATCTGTTCTGGAGGCTTCGGCTGAACAGACTCCTCCAGCCATGAACACATAATGCAGACAACACCCCTACCTTAAACGAAAAGATAATGAAAATGTCATCCGCCTCATTTGAGGTATGCCGACAAATGTTCCCACGGTCCTCAAAATTTTCCCTGGCTCAACTGACCCCATACTTACATTCCTTTAGCAACAGCTAAACGAAATGTTTTCTGATCAAGGGAATGACTTGTTTACCTCTGTCGAAATATTATGAAACAATTTATGATAGTAACATTTACAAAATGCCAAAAAATGCGTATGCATTGCAACGAACTTCTAGTGGTTACTCAAGAGAACCAACAAGAAAAGTGTTGTTACCATTCGCATTATAATATATTAGATAATATGTTCAATTATACTCATAAAACACAGGTTAATGACAATATTATTTTTTTTTACTTACCCGTCATTTTTTCTTATTACTTCTCTCTTCCCTCAAAGTGAGGGAAGTGAAAAAATTTAGAAAATTTTTATTGCATTTCTGGACGAATCTCGACGAATTATGACGATACACAAAATTTCAGACAGAAAAAAATGTCCGTCGTGTGTGTGTCTGTGTGGTTCGCGATAGCAGCTACAGTTTTTGAGATAAAAAATTTCAAATTTGGTACACACATTCTAGAGGTCAAGGAAGAGATTTAGTTCGTTAATGAACAAAAGTCGGTGCCAATATCCAAAAAAATATTAGTGACATTCCACCAATGTGACTTTTTTGAAAACGTCAAAATGTGACTTTTTTGAAACGACAAAAAATGTGACTTTTTTGAAGCGTTAAAGTGACTTTGTTGAAGCGGCAAAATATGCCTTTTTTTGAAACGTCAAAAATTTGACTTTTTTTGAAACGTCAAAAATTCTTTTATTATAAACTCCACCAAATGTCGAGTTTTACTACAGTGAGGAAGTTCTAATCCCCAAGTTGGCAGCGCTTTTTTAACTAGTGAAATGTTGTAAATAATTTTTTGTATAAAATACAGTAAACTTTGACAAGTCCAGAATTCATACTAATGTTCCATCTAAGAAATAAACGCGACATCTTTTGCACGAGTTAAGAGAAATAAATTTTAGTTTAAGTGGTTTTATTGTAAATCACTAGTCACGAAAGGGTTAATAACATGAATGCTTATGTTTAGAACATTTCTTACTATCACAAGTAACAACTTGTTGTATCGATTTTGAAATTGTAGACATGATAATATTACCCGTCCACATAATTTAGAATGAACCATTACAGACATTAAATAAAACATTTAATTAAAATATCAGTACCGAAAAATGAGACCATCAATCATTTCTAGACTGTATCAAGAAGGAAGAGCATTAATTCGACTTAATGAGCCAATCGTCCTACAGAATAGTATTACACGACAGATAAGTGTACTTATACAGCTTCATAATAGACACCTAGGGCTACCAGAAGGCATATAGAGCGGACCCTTGGTTAGTAAATTTAACCTTAGCACCCTTCATAACTACTCTTGCCGTGTAATTCTGGATCTTATTGCCGCCGATACGGCACTCTTCCGATGTCCCTTACAACTTATATCGTTAATCAACTATTTAATTGACCGTATCTCTCCCACCAAATGAGATATGGATTTCGACATCAATAAAACTCTTTCTATGGTAACTCTCTAGCTTACAAATGGGAATATGAAAGAGATTGGTACCACCTTCTTTTATTACTTTTATCATTTGATTTTAAATTACAGATATTTAAAAAGTCTCGAGGGAAACATATACACAGAGCGACGAAATCGTCAATATGTGGGTGCTTATCTACAATCACAATTTATATATGCGTAAAGAAAAAAGGTAATTGTAAAATACTAGCTGATAATTTCTTAAGAATTGTTTGCTGTTTATGAAAACTTTCCACAATTATATGAGGCAAAATATCTAAATATTTTTTATGATGTTTTGCCGAGTGAATTTGCCAAAGAACCCCAGACTTTTCTGTCTAAAAATAGGTCCCAACAGATTTTTGTCGAATTTCATATACAGTAAGAAATGTCTTTGAGTAAATAAATTGCAGAAGAAATTTTTGGAAAAAGTTTTTTTATAAAGCGTAATCGGGATTAGAGCTCGAATTTGAGCAAATCAAACAAATGAACCCTGTGAGAAGTTACAAAAATCACCGATGACGATAGCGGTGACTGAGAAAACATTAACAAATGTTAACTGGGAGCAACTGATAAAATTTTCGCCATACATAAATTTATTAGTATCTAAGGTCAATTCTCACGGGTTCATTTGTTTAAAGTGTTCAAACAATATTTAGAAGAACTATTTTTCGATATTTCAAATAAAAATTAGAGGTATTGGTTAATCGTTTTTTTTTTAATTAAATAAGAACAAGTCTAACAGTGATAATCCATTATTATTATTAGTAATAGTACAATAACTGTTATAAACATAGTTTTCAATATTTTCCATTTAATTACTTTTGTGAGCAATGTTAGCTCATATTCGGTTTTTGACGAATTTTTTTAAATGGTGAAATATGATAGTGGAGGCATTAATTTACTTATATATTTAATTTGGTAGAAACATTCTATGCGCAATATATTTTAAAAATTATTAAAGTTCGGCTATTTGAATGCGCCACGAAACCGGTAGTGACATCATATCGGTAGTTAGATATGAAGTGATATGCAGAACAGAAGAAGAAGAACAAGTTGACCAAAAACCACAGACCTCGGATATATAGACCAAGTGACAATGGATTAATGGTGTCCGAAACATATCCACGACACATTTATTTTGCTGATCTCTTTCTGTTGTATTACTTCAGGGTTAGCTTTATCTCTCTCTCGTTTCTCGGTCAATGCACTGGAAGAAATAGTATTTTATTATATGTAACCAGTTTATTTCCAATAACAAGTAGGAGCTGATGGATCATGTTCTAGGGTTTTTGTTTTTGGACTCAAGATCCCGGGTTCAGTTCCTCCACCCAGCCCCTTTTTTTTTACTTTTGCTTTTTATAAATTTAATATCAGATTCCAATAAGGAAAATTGCAGATTCTGAGGCGCAAAGTTTTGGCATTTGATTACAATAGGAATTTAATTCCCTACAAAATTATTCGTATAAACTTTTATCGTATCTCCCATGGTTTAAGATACGAAAAATTTATCAAAAAAATGGAGAACCAGGGAAGAGGCGGGTTACATGTTACATTATAATAACGTTTATTTTAATAAATAAATATAGTTTAAAAAAACTAAAAAACACGCTTTTTAAAGCACATAAAACTAAAAAAGTGAAAAATAATTATTAATATAAACTGAAAACAATAATGAACGAAAAATACCAGTATTATTGTGAAAAAAGCGTGGGTTGCTCGATATACGAAAAATATGGCACAAAGCGCCCCACGCTTTTTTCACAATAATACTAGATTTTTCGTTCATTATTGTTTTCAGTTTATATTAATAATTATTTTTCCCTTTTTTAGTTTGATGTGCTTTAAAAGCGTGTTTTTTAGTTTTTTTAAACTATATTTATTTTTCACTTTTTAGTTTGATGTGCTATGAAAGCGTGTTTTGTAGTTTTCTTTAAACTATATTTATATTGCTTATTGATGCTGATATTATAACTAAAGCTGGCCGAGGTCACCTGGCCGACAGAGCCGTCATATGACTCATATGTTTACGTCATATCATAATACTTGAATAAGTACAATAAATGGAAATAAATTTTAACAATAATGTTACATTTGATAAAAATTTGTATAAAACTCACCCTTTCAAGCAGATTTATGAAGTAGTTTGGTTGTCGTCATCACAAAGTGGGGAAGATCTATAGCATAATAGCATCAGGTATGTTTCTACAGCTGTCTCCGTCAGCGATGTTCGCTTTGGTAAAAAAATATGTTTGTATTTTGAAAATGACCGTTCGACATCTACGGATGTAATACAGGCATAAGTAAAACAATCTGTGAACTCACTTAACGGAGTTGTAGATGCACCATCACAAATTTTTCTTAATTTGCTAAAATCAGGATCTTTCTGTAATACACTCTCGAATTTTTTCACTAACGCGATTATTTTTTGCGTCATTTATAGCCTGTAGCTGTGTATTTACGTCGTCCATTATTTGCAGCGATTCCACTAATGACAACGAACTATTTTGCAATTTTTCTATTGCGTCATGTAGTCCTCTATAATTATTGTTATTAATAGTTTTTAAATCTGTTGCAAGGGAAACGTCTTGAAAGCTTGTCTGGCTTTCCCTAATAACTGCAGTCTCATTAGGGTTGAACTGTAGTATCACAGCTTTTATTTGTTGAAAATATTCAGCATAATAAAAAGTTGCTTTTAACCACGTTCCCCAACGTGTAAGAATCGGCTCTGGTGGTTCTGGGATATCAGGACACTGTCTGTGAAATGCTCGAAGCCGTTTAGAAGATTTGAGAAATACTTTTTTTGTATTTGCTATTAATGCATCTACCTCTGGAAAACATTTTCGAATCGTTTCTGCCACAAGATGTAACGCATGCACTTTACACGTAACATGTAAAAACCTACAATTGTCTCTTTGAATAGAACGGCCTACCACGCGCATTGTCGCGGCACCATCAGTCACAAACATCAATAAGTTCAAATTTTTCGAATGTCTCCAACACCATACGCGTAATTATTTCGCCAGTACACGCAGTTAGTCTTTTACTAGCTAGTAAAAGTGGAAATGTTGGTTTAAGAGGGTCCAGTACACGTACTATAATATTTAAAATAGATTTTTTTTTTACAATCTGTTGTCAATACATAACCAGAGCCGTGTAATTCTTAATCCACATTTAATCCTATTTACAATGTCTTCACGAACAGCTGGTAAGTTCACCTGGGGATTGTATTTATTCCAAAACTCCCGAAATGGTTGTTTATCCAGTACCTATATGTAGCGGAATATTACAGGCTATTAACATTAACAATAAATCAAACATAAACTGAGTTGTCAAAGACATGCCATTTTTTTTATTTTCATGTTGCACGGTATTGATATGATGACGACAATCTGTTTTGTGCCAGCACATTAAGTCTTGATTGCAAACTTTACAAATTATTTTGCATCCGTCATAGAATAAATCCGAAATTCACCGATAAATTTATTCACTGTGTCCTCGTACGGTCGTTTTTTACCCTTTGGCGCTTTTGACATTATGTATAATTTATAGGTACAACCTCACGCATTAACCTTTCAAATAAGACTGCAGCGTAAATCACTTCTAAATCGGCACGTGTGACGCCAGCGCAAGACCGTGGCTGTACTCCGGCCACCTCGGCCAGCTTTAATTATAACATATTACGATCCAACAGAAATTTCTGAAAAAAAAATATATTTTTTTATTTCAGCCATGGGATTTGAACTCACGCCCGAGGAGTCTGTCGTTTCGCGTCGACTGCCTTAGCCCGCTCGACCACCGAGCTAACTGACAACCATAGAATGTACTTACATATTAAGCCTTTGCTCTCACGCAGAGGATACGTGAGGAAAGGACTGACAATCCTGATCAGGATAATGATATAAACTTATCAAATTATTGTATTGTTACCGGTTCTTCGTAAGTGTACAAAGTTTCAATTAAATCTGTCCGTTTAAAGTGGGTCAAAATCGAGTCCAAAGAGTCGGTTACAAACAAACAAACAAGCAAACAAGCAAGCAAGCAAGCAAACATACAGGTGAAGCTAATAAAAGCGTGTTAAAAAAAAGATACAATACATTTATAAGTGTTTATTATAAACATAAATACACCACAGTAAATATCAAAAAATTAATATTTGTGCGTGGGTAATAAAAAGAGTTTATAAACTTAAATTGTTTATAATAAAAAGGCACCATAATAGGGCACCATAATAATGATATTTAAAAACTCGATTCTCTTATAAACACTCTAACTGTAAACAATCAAACAAATTTAATGGCGGCGGCAGGCGAGTGGCGACGATTACGAAGCGAGAGACGACATCCGCTAAAATTTCTGCTGCGCAAGTTCAAGAAGTTCATCGGCCCTGAATCGAGAGAGAGAGAGGTAAATAAGTCACAAATGACACGAAAGGAGAGGAACCAAAAACGGCATTTTGCTGGTTGTCCGGACATAGTCGTAGTTAGATTGATATGGTATATTGGTGTCTTTAATTTTTATAAGTCTATGCAAAAAACAAACTCCTCATCTCTCATCTGTCAAAAGTTAAGGGGACGTCATATACATGTCTATGGTGGACGTTTAACTAGAGGTATGCCGTTCATTTGTGTCGGAGCAGATGATCTGATTTTGTTCATTTATTATAATAAGTAATTTGCTTATAAATCAGTAAAATCACTGATTTTCTGCTCGAGGTCAAAAGGTCGAGCAACAAAATCAGAGCACTCATTAGGACAACAAAATAGTCTCAAAAATATCAATATATTATTTTAAATGTGACTGTGGGGAATGTTACATCTGCAATCTGAAGGTAGTTGATATTTGTAAAAGAAAAATACATGTAGTTTACATTTCTATTTATAAATATGCATTGCCTATTGACAGTAATTTATGATTTTCTTTAAGTATTTCAGTATCAGTATGGTTACAGATCAAAATCATCCAGAACTTTAGCAATTAACTCGTTAATAAATATAACAAATAATGATTTTGAGTGCAAAGAATCTGTACTTATCCAATTCTTAGACTTAAGTAAAGATTTTGATTGCCTGTTACACAATATCTTACTAAGTAAATTAAATTTTTATAATTTTTCGGACAGTAGTAAACAGTTAAGTCTATCCTATCTGACAGACAGAACTCAATTTGTCAATTTCAACAATGTCCATTCAGATTTATTAGACATTAAATTTGGCAGTACCCCAAAGTTCTGTTTTAGGACCAGTACTGTTTCTTATTTATGTCAATGACTTGCCTAATAGTACGAATTTAGTGAATTTCACCCTTTTTGCTGACGGCGCAACACTGGCCCACACACATAGTGACATAAATATTTTGTTATCGAATGCAAAATACTGTCTAAATATAGTCCAAAACTGGTTTTTAAGTAAGCAGATGGTCCTGATAAAGACCAAACTGAAACAATGATCTTTATCTTAAAACATTAGTCTGTAGATACTGATTCCTCACATGAAATTTTTAGGAGTTATTTTAGATAGTAAATTAACGTGGGAAAATATGTGGAACTGATTTGCACGAATAAATCTGGTAAATTATATGTCAGAACCCACACTTCTAGTGGCATACCATGCTTTAATTCAATCTAGATTTCATATGCTATTCTGGTATGGGGCCACTCATCTCATACCACAACAATATGATGACAAAGAAAAGCTGTAAGAATCGTTGCAGGATGAACATACAGGGCTGATTGTAAAAATACTTTTAAACAACTAAAAATACTTACTTTGCCTTGTATATATATATACTACAGTGTCTTGTCTACATAAGAGATAACCTAAATAATTATTCGACACATGATAGTTTACATTCTCATTCAACTCGTAATAAAGGCAAAGTTAACTCAAATTTTTTTTCGCTTATCAAAGTCTAGAAATGGAATACATTATTACGCAATAATTTTCTTTAACTTATTACCGAATGCTATTCAAGAACTTGACTCTAATTTGTGATTAAAGGTTTTTTTGCTAGAGCATGCGATTTGTGACTTTGATGATTACACGTCGGCCGATTTTTCTCAGATAATGCTATAATTTTATTATCATTATATCATCTCACTCATCCCCATGTACAGCTTGCAATTTTGAAACTTATTACTATTTTTAACTTTTTACCATTTTAATGTTTTTATAATTTCATTATTTTTTAAGTGTAATATTATAGCCCTGTTTTTTATTTAACACCTATTTAATTAGCATCTTTTTTTTCTTTTTTATTGTTATTTCTAATTCTGTTATTGAAGTCTAGTTATCAAATATCTCTTATTTTCTAAATTTGTACTTTTTCATATTTTATATGTATGTATGTGTTTGTATGTATACACGTATTATTTCTTGTTTTTTATGACCTGTCAAAGCACCATTGTGTATTTTTGTGACCAATAAAGATCTTATCTTACCTTATCTCATCTTATTTTATTTAATGTTTTTCTTTGTATCTATAAATTGTATTTTCCAAATTTCAAAATAAAAATTTCCTATATAAAAAAAGCACCTTTTCCCTGTTCGTTTGTGTTTGAAGGACCATTGGATTTATCTGCTTGCAAGTCTTGTCAACATTCAAAACGAACTGCTCATATATGCTTTTTAAAATCAATTGATTCTAGCAACATTGATGAATAAATCTTAGCAGTGTTTAGTATTTGGTGTAAACGTTTTCTTATACTTGTTCTGTAGTTTTCTTGTTTTTGTTTATTAGCGAAAATCAAGTAAATGAATAACTCAGAGATTTACCTTGAGCTCCGGCTCCAACAAAATTTATGTGTGGCGAAAACCTCAGTTTGTCAAAGTTGACACTTTTATTCATATTATCTGTCATCACTTTCACATATTAGTAAATGTTGAGTTATTCAATTGTATGATTTTCAGGGAATAAAATTTTATGCTAGACCCGGTGTTCCTATCTAAATACATATAAGTTGTTTTCGGTACTGGGATGGCGCTACTAAGACATATACGGGGTGTAGAAGGGTTTAAAAATATAAACAAAGCACTTTTCAACAGTGCCGTGCATTTTAGGAGGACTTTATTACATAATAAATATACATTATGATCCTAATCGTTTGTATACGTATGTATATAATGGGTGATTTTTTTTAGTGTGTCCGAACTTCCGAGAGGTGTCGCTGTCAAACGAACTGTAAGTTTTCGCGCTTCTAGTGTCAATATTATTCAATATAGCCTGGCAAATCATCATGGAACGTTTAACATCAGAGCAACGCTGGCAAATTGTCGAAATTCACTATCAAAACCAGTGTTCTGTGCCTCAAAAGTTATCGAGCACTTCGTGAATTTTTATGGTGCACATAATCGTCCAACCGAGAGATGTATTCACCGAATTTCGACAAATTTCGAACGCATTTCACACTGCTCGATATTAAATCAAGAACAAGACAAAAAACTGTGCGTTCCCAAGAAAATATCACCGCTGTTGCTGATAGTTCGCAGGACGTTGGGCTTTGTTATTCGACTACGTGGAAAATTTTGAGCAAAGATCTTGGTTTGGTGCCTTACAAGTTCTAGCTTGTCCAAGTACTCAAGCCGTAAGACCATTGTTTGCCTCGTACGTTCGTTGAATGGGCTCAAAATCAATTTCAACTTGACTCAGAATTTAACTGCAAAACTTTGTTCAGTGACGAAGCTCATTTTTGGCTAAATGGTTACGTTAGTAAACAAGATAGCCGCATTTGGAGTGAAAATAATTCGCAAATGATCTAACAATTGTAGTTGCATTCAGAAAAATGCACAGAATGGTGTGGATTTTACGTCGGTGTCATCATTGGGCCGTATTTCTTCAGAAATCAAGCTGGATAGCGCGTCACCCTTAATGGGGATCGTTACCGAGCGATGATCAATAATTATTTAATTCCGAGTTTGAATCGTATTGATCAGGAAGGCGCCACATGTCATATAGCCAATGCAACAATCGATTTATTGAGGGAACAATTCGTTGAGAAAATTATTTCGAAGAACGGACTTGTTAACTGGCCCCCAAGTTCGGGTGATTTGACGTCTTTAGATTATATTCTTTGGGGTTATGTTAAATCTTTGATGTATGCCGATAAACCAGCAACTATTGACGCCGTGGAAGCCAACATAACTCGGACAATTACGGACATAAGACTCCAACTGCTTGAAAAAGCGGTCGGAAATTGGATTGACAGAAGCGCTTTGTTAGAAGTAGCCGCGGAGGACATTTGTCCGAAATTATTTTCAAACATTAATGCCATTGAATGTTATTTCATACAAAATTAATAGTTTCAAGATATCTAATTTTATTGTTGTTTAATTTGAATTTAAAGTTCGGACACACTGAAAAAAATCACCCTGTATGAGACATTATGAGCTTACAGAATGCTTTTGATGGCTGTATTTGTATATCATACTTGTCAAAGTTTTTTATATATAACTAACGAGGAGGTGGTGTATTAAAATTTGAAAATTAAAAATTCTCGACATTCACAGGCTATTAGGCATATTTTTCGAAGTGATTTAATGAATTAAACTGATTATTCTAATAGCAATCACTTTAGCTAGTGTTTTCTTGAAGTGATTATAATCAGTTGCAACTGAGCAAACTGATCAACAAAATTGTGTGAGCGATTTAATCACTGGGGAGAAAAAAATGTACAAAAGGTTGTCCAGATTTTGAAGTGTTATATTATATGTGCTTAGGGCCGGTACTTTCAGTCACGGTTAACACTAATCAAATGATACTGTCTCTCTCTCCTTCAGTGTTACAACAATAGTTTCCTTGCATGTTGTCATCCGATTAGTGTTAACCGAGACTGAAAGTACCGGGCCCTTAGACGTTAAATATCAGTTATCTACGTTAATAAATATACTTTATCGCATTTTCTTGTCGGTTATAATTACAGTCAAGCAGGGTTTCCCACAAAATCAAATAACAGAACAAAATTAGGTGCATGTTTTTTTTCATAATTTATGGTAAAATAAATAAAAGTACTTACAGGCACATATATATCATCCATTATTAATGATACAAATTCAAGAAATAGGTATAAATAACACAATGAAAACGAAAATAATAAACCATCCTGCGAAGGTTATAATTGGCCAATTGTCATTGTCATAATTTTTGTGCAGTACGCATGTGTTGACTAAGTACAGGAATGGGGCGAAAAATGAACGCCTATTAACATACTAAATTGCTAGTGGTGGGATAAAAAAACATCAGGCCATCTTGTCTACTTATTTTTTTTTTTTACAAATAATGATTAAAAAAACAATCATTAGGTACATTACAACCACATACATATAAATAAAAGATTTTACATTATAAAGAACACGTTTTAAACAAATGATTATTAAAATTTTATCTATTATGCAACTGAAACTTTATATAAATCAGGAATTTTTATAGTTAACATCAATTTGATAGAATTGTTGAATTAATTATATTGTTATTTTGAATATTGCAAATGTTTACTTTTGAAATTAATAATTATCTCCATCCTGACTAATGCTGGCAACTAAAACCGGTTTTCTAGAGAACCGGTTAATCGGTTTTGGAATATTCGCGGTTTTATACAAAATCAAAAACCGGTTACTCGACTAACCGGTTAATAGGATACTCGGTTAGTCGAATAACCGGTTATATGGAGAATCGAATAATCGAACAACCGGTTATCCGGATACCCGATTTTTCAAATAACCGGTTATTCGAATAACAGACTATTCGCAACTAATACGCGTTTCTTTTTTTTCAAATGTTGTTGAAATCTGAAATTACAGGCGGGCAGGTGGCCACCGACGCCTGTGTTGTTTAGCACTCACATAAAACCTTATATATTTTGTATTTTCTCATTTTTGTCGTAGTTTGCGAATATTAACTGAACACGATAACACTGTCCAGCCGGTGAATGAAGGCCCGCGCGGCAAGGGAAAGTATTACCGATAGCTGATAAGTCACCAGCTTTCTGCGAAACCATATACTAGAAATATAATATCTCTCTCAATGAGTAGGTGCGGATGCAAACGATCGCAATGATTTGCCAAGCACTAATTCATTTATTTCATTTACGGTTAATTGTGAATGGAGTGTATAAATCACATTCTTTCCACGGGTCTTCTCTCCCCGACCAGACAGTACACAACCACAACACTAAAAAAGTCTAGCTAGACATGCGTTATGACATGACTCAAGCATGGCGTGCGCTGTGCGCGTGCTCTAAATAAGAGCAGGAAAAACAATTCTTTGCATTATTTTTTTTGCAGTTTTATTTTCAACTTCAAAAGTCATCTCATCTTATTATTCAATATATATGTATAGAATTAGAGATTGGGGAGGTAGCGGAATACTCTGATTCCGTTCTCAAAATTAGAGAAAAATTTCTTTTATTTCCCTTTTAGCAATTTCAAACACGACAGTCTTCTGTTTATATGTTTTCATAGAATAATCCTTTTGGCGCAAGTTTACTTAATATATTTTTTTTATATAATTTATAGGTAAGTGGCTTAATACCAAAAGAAGATGAGAAGGAACATTATAAGATGCCAAAAATAACTAACTATAGACAATATACTTTTACTATTGTGATCGGTAGTTGAAAATACGTGTGTGTTGGTATTATATTCATCAATACTTTCAGCCCTTTTTGTATTAATTTTGGATGTTATCGATCTCGCCAAAATAACTAATACATAATAGTTTTATAAAATTGTTGTATCGAGATTTTTTACACTAGTACGTACTGATCTATTGACATGAAAATATTAAATTTAATTGTCTGCTAAAATCTAAATTATAAACTCAATCTAATCTGTTTTCTTATTAACCGGTTTTTCAAGTATCTGATTAACTGGTTTTCGGATAACCGAATAACCGATTTTCAGATAACTAATTAATCGGTTTTCGGATAATCGATTAATCGGTTTTCGGATAACCGATTTTCGGATAACTGATTAACTGGTTTTGATCTATATTTGGATACCCGGTTTTATCCGAAACGGGTTTTTGAGAAAAACGAGTAACCGGTTTTACCTTTTTCCGGTTCTTGTCAACACTAATCCTGTCTTTCATCAGAGGGTCGAGAATATTTTACGAAGAGAGACCGGTGAAGTAAATACTTGAGGGATGATAGGGGGTCGGCAAAGAAGGGCTACTTGCCAGGCGCCAGTGCCCCCCCCCATTACTACTACTAATACTTTAATTAATAGTGTAGAGTTTGTCGTTTTGCTGTTCGTACGCTTTGTTCTTTTGTTGGCTTATATTATTGTATATTTTTAAATTGCAATTTATTATCTGTGACCTATTCTTTCACATTTTTGCTAATTGGCATACAGAATTAATTAAATATACCTATAGGTATAAACATTAAAACTGTACAACAGTTACAATACAACCAGTACGGAACTAGATATTTTCAAAAAAACTGATTTCATGTATCTCTTTTTCCAATATGGCAGCTAATGCCGATGACCTACCGATGGGGATTTTTAGTAAATTAATCTATATGCATCGCTATCTATCCATATATTTCATAAATTTATTTAATCTTATTTTGATTGGTCCACTCGTTTTCTCGAAATTACCCACTTTATAAAAAACCGCTACCTACTCACTTTTTATCCATTCCAATTATGGAACCAATAATAAATGAAAGTTACCACCGATTGCATGAGTAATAAAAATAAACTAAACTACCCTCATAATATTTAAAGTGTGATGCTGCCATTTCCTAGTTTCTTTACCTAGAACTGATTACTATTATAACATATACCGTTTTAAAAAACGCATAAAATGGTTTGTTACAAATCTTTAAAGTATACCGTTTTTTTACCATTTTTAATTGTTAAAGGAGTAAAGGATTAAAAAAGAGTGTAATAAAACTTATCTAGGATACTATGACCACGTTATTTTTTACTAGGTCTCTGTTATTTTTTATTAAACATGTACCCTTCTTGCGTGTCACCAGCAAAAAATGTAGGTAATTTCCTAAGTAAAACTTGTATAATAACATAAAAAGGGTTTACTGCTTGATTTCTTGATATTTTAAAAAAATGAATATTTTTCTCTTCCAGCAATAAATAATAAAAAAATCGAAGAAAAAACAGTTGAATACAACTAATATAAACACTGGTTTAAAAAAATCTTAAACACATAAATTATTATATAGCCCTCTAATACCTTCACCATGTTTTCAGGATGTATGTTATACACTTTTTAAGAAATTATAATAATATACAGGGTGATTCAAAATTATAACGCAAGTATTCACCAATAGATAGAAGTTAAGAAATAATTATTCTATGAGACCGTCGGAAATAAGGAAAGTGACTCTGTCAGTTCTTTACTTCTTGACTTTTTATTCAATTATCTCAGTGAGAAAGTTCGCCATTTGGAAATATTTTGTGACTCCTGTGGGGGGCAAAATAAGAATTACACCATGCTCTGTCTGCTGCACTATGTAGTCCATGTCAGAGACAACCCGAGACGCGCAAGTACGTGCTAAAATTTAATCCGCAGTATTAAATTGGTCGATTGTAATGGAAGGTGAAAGTAGATGGCGCAAGAAGCAAACGCCCGCGAAAATTCAAAACCCCCCTTTTATTGATATTATTTATAAGCTTTATTTCTGTAGCAGTTGGTGATCGTTTGTGGACCAGAAGTAGTCGATTAATTGTTTTTAAATACTTCTATTCGCTGGAAGTTAAAAACTAACCAAGTGACTATCTCTGATGATCCACAAACGATCACCAACTGCTGCAGAAACAAAGCTATTTTAAAGTTAGAATACAAAACTAGAGGTCAATTAATTTTTATGTTAAACTAATCAAAAGGTTAATTGTAACCTTGTTGAACCGCTTAACATAAGATTTAAAAGAAATATGTTTTTGTATTGGATAATTAACATAACATTCAAAACACAAGTAGGTAGGTAATAATATTTTGTACAACATTTATTAAAATCAGAAAAATACAAAAAAAGCAAATTTAGGACATTTTGTCAATATATTACAGAAAATATCAAGAAAGCATGACAGTTATTTATGCAACAAGACCGGAAAGTGATTCTTAACAGGGCGAGCTGGCAATTTCCATTGCAAACGCCCTGGCGAGCCCAGTAAAGTCACTTTCTGGGTGTGTTGTGTACAATATTTTTTCTGCAATGGTTCCTGCTAGTCTCAAAAAACTTTTTAATTTTAATAAAATATAAAATCAACTGACAGACATCAGACACTTACTTTCAATGAAGACTGGAATAATCATTTTTAATTGTTATCGGATACTTTTTGCCAACAGAAAATGACATAAGGAATCGGTAAAGACTTTACAAATCCTTATGTCACTTTGCCGGGCTAGACCTGTAAATATGTATTTTCCACTCAAAAAATTGGTCACAGTTAAATTTCTAGAAGGTTGCAGAAAAAGAATATTATTTAATGATTATAATTAAATTTAAAATATTTATTAGGCTTGACTTGCAAAGAGTACCTTAAAATGTTATTAAGTGCTAGATAAAAAAATCATGTATTGTGTGGCACACAACGTGGCTCTATAAAAATTAAGGTTCTAATTATGCGAATGAATCTTCAGTTTTCTGTCTCACGAGCACCATTTTTTTTATGATTCTTTTATTCATTTTGCCTCACAAGCATCTTTTTTATTTGGCTTCTGTGCCTCATTGTGCCTCTTACACCACCAAGGAATCCCAATTCTAATAATTCCCCGGTCGTTTTCGAACGGTGACATTCTGATCTGATACAGAAGTGCTGGGAATCTCCTCCAAAAAATTCACTAGCTGCCTACACTATGCTAGGAAATTCCTCCGCCAACTCATAAGGTATATTCTTTGAAGTTGAGGCCTCTCTTGAGGCTAGATCTGACGTGAAATGAGATAGATATTAGCGACCATGTTTATTGGTTCAAATCTATATTTCTTTATTTTGAATAAATTAAATAATAGTAAAAAGTCTGCGATAATTCTACCAAGCTAATTAGTAACAACTATGGATTGATATCTAAGGACACCTCACCACCAACATTTTGTAAAACACATATTACCTGCTTGCACTTGGTATGTTGCCAACTGACGACATGGAAAAAGTGTAGGGACTGCATTGCGGGTCAACCTATGACTACTTAGGTCGACATAACTCTCAACAGTAAAATGACGGGAGCATATCCTATAATTTTGAAGTTTCTTCAGTGTAATGTATACCCATATTCTCTTGCCAAATTTTTGACCTGTAAAACATAAAAAATTGTGCTGTTAGAAGTGTTGTTAATTTAGTGCAGGCCTTAATTTACCTTTTCAACCTTGAAGGAAAATAATGAAGTTTTGCCACATCGTCCTCCGAAGAACCACACACATAACACAATCTAATTCGTGATTCTGTGGCCATATCAAACAAAAAATAACCTACAACCAATTTCAAAGTTTATTATGAGGAATGAAATAAGTAAAGGATACAATTAGAACATTTTCTAATACTGTTTATCCTTTCTGATTAATATATAGATTAGATATAGCGGATAAAATTATTTATAATTTTATAACTTACCAGTTATATGAAATTGGTAGTCTTTAAGAAGAGAAATAGTCTTTAACACACAAATATAACAAAATACAACGAGAAATAATCAAAATGACGACAAAATAACAAACACTTCTTTCGTCAGTTCAAGGTGACAGATAAATACCACATAAAAAAGCGCGGGATAGAACAGAAATGACAGCAGTTCAAAGTGCTACCCTCTGTTTTCACCTTCCATTTTATCGAACTAGGACAGCTATATTTGACTATTCTTATATTAAATAGAGATAGCGAATAAATGTTAAAATCGGACAAAATTTTCTATCCACTTGCACGTCTCGGGTTGTCTCTGTCCATGTTGAAAAAAAGATTGGATTTAATTAAGCTTACGTGTCCAATTAGAAGACATTCCTATATGGAGTGTGACATTTTTGTTTAATTAATTAGAGAAGCCAAGCAGAATTACCCAAAGACTAGATTGAAGTATACAAGTCTGCCAGAGCTAAACCAATGCCCTTTGGAAGTTATTGAAGTACAACAAGCTCTATTTCGAAACTGGACATCTTTTTTTAAACAAAGATATAGACGAAAATGTGTCTTTTCTATTCAACCTATTCGGGAATTAAAAATTGTGAAAAAACTTCCTCATCTAATTTATTACAATAATACATTTAATGGATTACGAGGAATTCAGCCCTGTAACAGATACAAACAAAATTTAAAACTAATAGAAAATTCAAAGAAGGAGAATTCGAACTCCTCGCTTATTTATATAATGGTAAGTGAATTTAAAAGTTTATTTTCAATAGTGGTGATAGCAGGATATGTTAAATTGTTAGAACTGTTACCAATAAATTATCTAACGTGGAAAAATCTGCAAGTTTTAAAAAGGTTTTTGTGGAAAAGAGGCACAAGACTAATTTGGGAACATACCACATTATGACAACTAACTACCCGTCTATCTAGATATGATTATTTATGCATGCATCACATCAAATAATGTTGTAAAAAGAAAGTAAGTAAAATAGTAAATCCATAACGATTTTAAAGTAAGTTGAATTAAACTTTCCTAATACACAAAACTCCTGATTTGCCGTGTCGAGATCGTGTCAGCTTAGTGCAACATAACCGTGTATGCGCCAGGAAATTTTAGAAATACAATTTTGACGAAAATAAATAATAACTTACAACAAAAAATAGATAGAATTAACAAGAACCCCATTATGTCAATCAGATGACCCTTAAAAAATTATAATAAAATACGACGAAATCAATTAAGAGTTCAGCGGTCCCTTATAAAGCGAGCCGAGCTTGTATTCGAGAAAATTGGTCCCACTTTGAACATCTTCTTCAGTTTAGAAACCAACTATTTGTTTTGTCCAGTTAAAATGTGTCATTTTCAAATTTTTATTTTCTGTTACCTTAAGATCTCGTTAATAAATGATTAAGAGTGGCCTTATTTATTATTGTAGTGTATAGGGTGGGGCAAATTAGACTAATTTACTCTAGTTCCGTATCGAGTTTCTCCTCAGCCATTTTAATTTCGTCCAAAAAAGGACCCATAGCCTACTCCAATGTCGTCTATTGTAGCAGACACAGCAAAACTATTAAATTTTACTCGAAAACCGTGCAACCTAGGTAAAAAAATTAAAGAATAGTTTTCTTCTTAAAATATCTGAGAATTCCAAAAATGGTGGAATATTGCTATTAAGACATTGGCGTGTCATTATTTTTTTAAGAAAACAGTAAAATGCACCCAGTAAATACGCTACTGGTGAATCTATCTATGAGAAAATTGGTACGTTTATAGAAAGCAATTCAACAAATATTTCCTCCACGCAAAAAATTACTATTTCTTTCAATTCACAAGATAATCGGAAAAAAACTAGAAAATTTCTAGAAAATTCAACACCCTGTATCTCGAAAACGAAGAGGTTTGAAGAGTATGTTCATTAAGAATATTTTGCTTAAAATGACCTTCTCTATATGCTGGTGAAGTCCTGCGCATTAAACCGGAAACACCCTGTATATACACAGGGTGTAACAAAAAAAGCATGTTATAAACTCAATGGCTTATTCTAGGCAACAAATAGTGACGATATGACTTAACTTACCTCTATGCGAAAATGCTTCCAAATATTTTTATGAGCCTTTAAAGTCCAAAATAAAAAATGAAAAAATTTGGACTCGGAGTCCTTGAAGATATCTTCTTTAAATTTGGTACAATATAGCACTAGTAGTAGTTCAATATTCTAAGTAATTATGATCAGTATATCTCGATTTAAAAAAACAAGAAGTGGGGGTCATGTGATCCATTTACCCCCCCCTTGTTTATGGGCACACCAATGGCAAAAAATAAATTTTTTTGAAAATAAAATTTAATTTTAAAAGTTTTTTTAGTCTTACCTTTTTTTTTCTACGTGCTTTAGTTTTCAAGCATTTAGCTTATTGGAATTGTAAATTAAAAGTCTCTAAAGCAGAATTGAACAAATTTTTTGCGATAAGACTTTTAAATCGAAGGAAATAGTGTTATCTGAATAAACAAGCAATTTATTTTAACAAAATAACTTTTTTTGGAACTTATTGTAAACAATTTATTTTAAATAATTGCTTTATAAATAAATAAACAATACAATTCCCTAATTAAATAATTTAAAATTTCATACTGCAGATAATTTTCACCAGAGGCAGCAAATTTTTAATAAAATCGGATTTTCATTTTTGAAAAGATGTGTTAAATGTATTGATAAAGGCGGAGGTCACTTTGAGCACTTGCTAAAGTAATAAAATAAAGCCTGAATAAATTTCTGTTCAATTAATGAAATTTTAAATTATTTAATTAGGTAATTGTGTTGTTTATTTATTTACAAAATAATTATTTAAAATAAATTGTTTACAATAAGTTCCAAAAAAAGTTATTTTGTTAAAATTAAATTGCTTGTTTATTCAGAGGACACTATTTCATTCGATTTAAAAGTCTTATCACAAAAAATTTGTTCAATTCTGCTTTAGAGTCTTTTAATTCACAATTCCAATAAGCTAAATTCTTGAAAACTAAAGCACGTAGAAAAAAAGGTAAGAGTAAAAAAACTTTTATAATTAAATTTTATTTTCAAAATTGTGCCAATAAAGAAATGGGGGGTAAATGGGTCACATGACCCCTACTTCTCGTCTTTTGAATCGAGATAAACTGATCATAATTACTTAAAATATTGAACTACTACTAGTGCTATATTGTATCAAATTTAAGGTAGATATCTTACAAGGACTCCAGAGTTAGAGCAAATTTTTCATTTTTTTATTTTCGGTAATTTAAGTCATATCGTCACTATTTGTTGCCTATAATCTGCCATTGACTTTATGACATACTTTTTTGTTACACCCTGTGTATATATATATATATATATATATATATATATATATATATATATATATATATATATATATATATATATATATATATATATATATATATATATATATATATATATATATATATATATATATATATATATATATATATATATATATATATATATATATATATATATATATATATATATATATATATATATATATATATATGTTGTTTTTCAGGTTTTCGCGGGTGGTGAATGTTAAATTCGTTTTCCGGGTATACTCCCGCGTAGGTGATGGGCCCCGAGAGGGACCGTGGTTGTCTGAATGACGTTTCGGCAGAATCTCATCTGCCATCTTCAGGTTCTAACAGATAACTGCTTACTGCGGCTTCTGGTAACTCGAACTGAAAATGCCCATCACCTACGCGGGAGTATACCCGGAAAACGAATTTAATATATATATATATATATATATATATATATATATATATATATATATATATACAATTTTAAATTCATTTGCTGAAAAAATTATTTTTTCGTGATACAATGTTGCTATTTAAGTACGTCGATATCGTAGGGTGTTTTTAATATACCTGGTGTAACAGGATCATGGTACACCCCCTTTTTCTCCTTTAGTTTTGAAGATAATTGATTGAAATTTGAGATATCCTATATACATAATAAGCGGCACTTTTTGACATACAAGTGATGTTTTCTTCCGGTTTCGCCAGAAGTGACACTAACTTTCGATTTTTAAATGGAACATTATTGTATTTTTGAATTCTGCGTAATTTTCTGAATCCGACGATACTAAATAAGTGACATTTCAAACGTCAATATTTTTTATGATATAATTTTTAGTTTTTCATTTAAGTGTGTCATGAAGGTTCCCATTTATTCTAAAAGACCCGTGTAAATCTAGAAAAATCGAAATCCCGTCAAAAATACTAAATTACGTGATTCATGATTCATCAAAATGGTTTTTGGGGCCCAACTCAATTTTTTTAAATGGAACCATATTGGTAACGTGGTACCATCATTTATTAGTACTATTAATAAGAAATGTATTCATATGTCGTATTAAAATGTGCGATAAATACAAACAAAATTACAGCTAAAAGAAAATAAGAGAATACGGTTTTGTTCTAATGAAATGTTAAGAAGTAACTAACTAAGGTGGTTTTGAAAACAATGAAATATTTAGCTTGTCAAACATTTGTTGGTTGACCGGTGTTTTTGTTGTGTCTTTAAAAATTGTTTAAAATTCTTATTAATTGTGTTCAAAATGCCGCAAATTTATACAAGAGATGAAAAAGTGGATATGTTAATTATTTATGAGGAATGTAGAAAAAATTCCGTTGCGGCTTTATGCCGAATGACAATGTTCAGCGAGAAATTATTTTAATCGTCTTGAAAATCAATTCCGAAGTAAGCCCAACAATGATCCCTAAGAAAATTTCATTCTTGACGAAGAAATGGAAATTAATGTTTTGGTGCGAGTAGAAGTTGATAGGACTGTTTCTTTAAGGCAAATTGGGTTTGAATTGGAAATCAGTCACCAAAAAGTAAGGCGAATTTTGCACAAATACCACTATAAATCTTTTAAATACCAATTGCACCAGCACTTGTACGAAAATGATTACGAAAGTAGGATGGAATATTGCAATTGGATTTTGCAGAATAACGTGCAGCCAACCAATGATTTTTTTGGGAATGATTTTATTTTCGGACGAGTCTAGGTTTACAAATTTGGGATTATTTAACCGACAAAATACAAAATATTGGTCACAAGAAAATCAAAATTTATTACGGGAGGGTAACTTTCAAGTGCGGTTTGGTTTCAATGTTTGGCTTGGAATAATCGGTAGTAGAATCATTGGTCCAATAATATTTGAGGAACCCCTGACTGGTGCCAGACACTTGGGATTTCTGCAAAATGAAATTGTGGACAGTTTTATTTTTCCATTTACGACAGAGAATGGATTTACAACAAGATGGCGCACCTCCCCATAATTCAAGGATAGTAAATGTTTGGGGTAATTTAAAAAATATTGTGTACGCAACCATCGTTACAAGCCGTGAAGACCTAGAGCTACGAGTAAGACGTGCAATTAATAGCATTGCGGCCTTGCAATTGGCGAACGTTCTTTGAAAAACAGCTATGCGAGTTCAGAAGTGCATTGACGTTAATGGACAGCATTTTGAACAAGTGTTGTAATATTTTGTGTTCATTTTTGTATAACAAAGCCACCTTATGTATAACAAGGTAATTAGAACGAAATTGTATTTTCTTATTTTCCTTTAGCTGTAATTTTGTTTGTATCTATCGCACATATTAATACGACATATGAATAAATTCCTCATGAATAGTACTAATAAATGGTACCACGGTACCAATATGGCTCCATTTGAAAAAATTGAGTTCTGCCCCAAGAACCGTTTTGCTGAACTTTATTTGCTCATAAATCACATAATTTAGTATTTTTGACGGGATTTCGATTTTTCTAGCATTACACGGGTCCTTTGAAATAAATCGGAACCGTCATGGCACACTTGGAAAACTAAAAATTATAAGAAATATTGACGTTTGACATGTCACTTATTTGGTATCGTTGGATTCAGAAAATTATACACAATTCAAAAATGCAATAATATATAGGGTGTTCTATTTAAAAATCGAAAGTTTGTGTCACTTCCGGCGAAAAAAAAATCACTAGTATGTCAAAAAGTGCCGCTTATTGTATATAGGATATCCCAAATTTCAATCAATTCAAAACTAAAGGAGAAAAGGGGGGTGTATCTGATCCTGTTACACCCGGTATACAATTTTAAATTCATTTACTGAAAAATTTAATTTTTCGTGATACAATGTTGCTATTTAAGTACGTCGATATCGTAGTGTATTTTTAATATATACATCCACAATAGAAGATTTAGCGGTAACAGATCGTTGTGTACTTTGAACAAAACCAAACTAAAATCTCTAAAATCAAATTATCAACGAGTCTTGACCAAGGATCATTCGGTTACATAATTCGCAATAAATCCCACCATAACGTCAAAATAACTTTTGCCGATAAGATTACATAAGCGCACGCAGTGGGTTTTATATCCTTATTTCTAAACAACTACTTTCAACAGCGATGGAAAATTTCTATCACATCACAAATCTCCATCTTGTGCAAATTGTTTCAGTCTAAACCAGATGACCCTTTTCTATTGGAACGTAAAGGAAAAATAAAGAATACGAATAGGGTTTCGCTTATCGGTGGCCGTTTGACGTCAAGTGGGGCAGGATTAAAGTTTGGACAATGTCCCTGCTTTTATTTTATTTTGATTCTTATTTTATTTGGCGGAAGAAGTTTACTACTAAGCTGTAAATAGGGTATAAGGAAACGACGGGGTCGATTCTGATACGGTTCGCTATTATTATAAAATCCTTTCATATGTAATTTGGTGTTTATTTGGTAAAATCAAACAGAATTATGTATATAGGTCTCGTACGAGACACAATTTAATAGACAACGCAATCCTGTATTATTTTGTTTTAATATTTTATTTTAATGATGATATTCCTATTTATTTATTTATTTGGGAATACAGCTGCCCAAATAGATAAGCATCCAATTAAGGGGTAGGATAGTACAAATAAAAATAAGATACAAAACACACGTCACAATACAATATCATACAAACTGTATAATCATAAGATATAATACCAAATATATAAACAGTAAAGACTACCAACAAAAATAAAATAACATTCTTATACAGGGTGTCCGGAAATTAGTCTGCCACAGAGTAATCATGAATTCTTTTAAAAATATTAAGAAAATTCTTATAAAACATTCCCTCAAAGATGCTTCGTTTTAAATTTATACGGGAAGAGGCACTTCACACTTTTTCAATTTTTGTTAGTAGTTACTAGAGGAAATAATTAATTGATAATTGTGCATGACTATACACCCTATTATTATTATTATTATTATTTTCGAATGATGTATTAGTTGCTTTAAACAAACGATCCGTGATGTAAATAGTCTAGGTGTTATTAAAAGTACCGTGTTCCAAAGAAAAACCAGTAAAATAAAATATTTGGAGTATATTCGGGCAAAAATGTTTAACGACAGAATGGTTATTACTCCTACAGCAAATTTTCATTTACTTTTACGCATAATCTATCCCTTTGGCGGAGAGACTGGTATCGCAGTGGAGGATTTAGGATTTGGCTAAAGGGGGCCGCAACAGTGGCTTATTTAGGGAGATAGTATTAGTTAAACATCGATTTTTTTTCTCTCTAGAGTGTAGCTAAATTGTAAACCCCTGGAACAAAATCTTGGCTAACATTGGGTCTTAAAATTTGGATTTTGTTAGGTATTAAAGAAAAATTATCATTTGTGGTGACTTAAAACAACCATGCATTGCATATACCCTAATAACATTGTCCAAAAACTTTTGAATGCAGCTGAAAATAATAGATTTATCAGCATTAAAAATCCCTGTAACAATAAAAAAAATAAATAAATTTTTTCAGAAACTTATTTGCAATAGAACTTTTTCCAGCTCAACGAAACAGACGCCAGTGGCGTAACGTCACATGCTCGCTGACTCGCTGACCATAGCACAGATTAAATGTACATTTATATTAATCTATGCCCATAATAAATAAATAAATAAACTACGCTAGTTATAATAACTCAGTATTCGAACACATATCTCTGCGTGTATGAAAAGAAATATATCGGCAAGAAAATGATGTATTTTTCCTGGATACATAAATCCAACTAATAAAACTCCATCTAAAATATTAGTGACCATACCAAAACATATAATAAAACAGTTCTATGTGTGTTGTATACAAAATACGAATATCCTATTGCTGGTTCCAGACAATATCAGCATATTCTAATTTTGGCCTGACAAACGCATTGTACAATATAGAAATGGTCGAGGTATCTTTAAACATTTTGAGATCCTCATTATAAAATTTAGATTTTTTTAGGCATTAGCAGTAATATAATTAATTTTGTTGGATTAATTATCTTCGTATAAGTCGTAACATTACATTTTGATATATTTAAGGACAACTTATTATTCTGACACAATAGATTAATTTTTGAGAGATCATTCTGTAATTGATCACAATCTTCATCAGAGTTAATAATTGCAAACAAGTTAAGATCGTCAGCATACAAAAGAACAGTTTGAAGTCTTGGCTATGTAATTTATAAATAGTACAAATAACAGGTGCCGCAGAACCGAACTCTGTTGGACTCCTGAAGTTGCTACCACTTTAGTAAATGAAAAACCACGATACTTCATATTTAATGTGTTTTACCAAGATAAGATTCAAAACATTTAAGAAAGTTTAAAGTTAACCTAATTTCTGATAATATTTCAAATAGGAGCCCATGATCGAGTCTGTCAAATGTTTTTGACAGATCTGTATAAATTACATCTGCTTGACCACCATGATCCAATTATCTGCAATAAAATTACCAAGTTACTAGTTGTAGATTTACCTACTATACACTCACGTTCACAATAGATTTGAGATTTGACATGAAAGGAATATGATATAAAACAATTCGAAATAATCTGCAAAAATTGCACAGAATAACATTTTATTGTAGTAGGTTTTATTTATTATACTTAGAATACGTGTTATATTTTTACTTTCCTATAACTAATGTAAGGAAGTATAGTAATCGTGATTTTTTTTCGACCTCGCAAAAAATACTAATAAGAAACTTCCCAAATTTGGCAGATAACCTTTTCAACAACATCTTAGGTGACACATTAAATTTAGTGAATATGGTACCACCAGAAGAGACATAATGAATGAAAGAAGAAAAAAGGTACAATTTCGGGAAAAAAATTAAACATTTTTATTGCATTACTGGACGAATCTCAACGAATTATAAAGAAAAAACATACTTTAGGAAAAAAAACCTCTCGGCATGTCTGTAGTATCGCGATAGCAGCCACAGCTCAATAAAACTTTCAAATTTGGTACACATGTTCTGAAGATCAAAGGCAATGATAAAATTGGTGATGAGCAAAATTGGCCTGCTGAAAGGAGGTCCACGGGACCCGACCTTTTTTTATACTTGCATTTACAAAAAAAATATATTCTTGATGAAAGATTATAAATCATATCTACTATATCAAGCGAATAAAATATATTTTCCAAGTATTTAAATAAAGCTGATGTAAACTGAAATTTTTTACACATTTTACTTCATAAAATGGGGTTTAACAGTTTGACATTTGAAATATCTAATTTATACAAAAAAAGTCAATGTCAATAAGAAGAATTATTATTGACAGTATCGAATGACGCTGATAATAAATAATTATTTAAAAATTTTAATGAAACATTTCAAATACGCTATTAAAATTTAATTGGGGTAAGTGAAGAATTAAATAGAATGATTCTTTTAGATCAGGATGATATAATACTGGTATAAGAAAGTTATGTGCTGACCACATCAGATATTTATATATGTATGGTATTCTCCTACAACTTTCGATACCTACATATCAAAAATATATAAAAACCATAGAACTTAAGGTACACCGCTGAGATTTTTTTCTTTGTCATGAGCCTATTAAAGAATGCGATTTAGAAATTACAGCAAAATGTATCAAAAGACAAAAAAAAGTGAATTTAATTTGAAAATCTTTCATGATTATATGCTTTGAATTAAAGCCATTCTGCAAAAAAACCTGTGCTGTACTCGACCGTAAAATGCTCAATTGGCACATTTTCCATTTTAAATTCAACTCATAACTTTTCTTCGTTTCCAGAAATATGGTTAGCTTAACAAAAAAATTACACAGAAACCTTTCTATTTGAAATTTACAAAGGAATGTTGTTGTCCATGTGATTTTTGAAGTAGTGTTAACTGCAGATAAATGTGAAAAACCGAATCAGGATCGCCTTGTCGAAAGAAGAAACGAAAGAAGAGGAAGAACTTCTTAAATTCTTATTTGTAGTCCTAAAAATAGATGTATTGAATATCAAATTCATATAGATTATTTATTCTCTTTTTCATAATTTGCGTGTATTATATAGAAAATGTATGAAGAATATGATAATTTTATTTCTTATGTAGCTATTTGGTAAATAATGATGATAAATATTAAATTTACCTACCTACTTAATAACAGTCAACAGAAACTTTATCGAAAATAATCTAAAGTAAAGCTGCTTTAATTGTACTTGTATTTCCAGTTCTTTTATCAGCAATGTCTTATACCTTACGCCGTAGTATAAGTAAATGTTACTGGTCAAAGAAATCGGGTCGAATTTTACCCGTTTACGTACACTGTAAAGTCTTTTCAGATGTCATTGTTAGCTGCCAACTGTCGGTCATTAAAGCCAAAAGTGGACCACTATTTCCACTGAATTTTAGACCATGTTAGGGCCTTTGTTAAATACTCATTTGTTATCTATTCGGCACGTGCATATTGGAAACTAAACTGTAAAACCAAAAAATCTGTATATTTAAAGTACGTTGATGTAATAATAGTTTTTAAAAACCATTCAACAGTGTAAACGGAATCAATAAATCGATAAGATATTAAATTGAAACAAACACTGTTTTAAATTAATTCTTATTATTTTATTCCCTTCATTTATTTCAAGGGATTTTTTTAGCAATTTTTACAATCCTTCATTTCATGTACCTCTATTTGCGTTATCCTTGATGTATCTTGCTTTGCATATTCGGGCAACCCGAGTTATTTCCAAGTTAATTGCAGCAAGCTGCATTTGTGTCAGCTCACACGACGTGGATTAATCTCGTGTTATTATTGCTTTTGCACTACATTTTTTAGTATTATTTTATTCCCTTAATTTATTAAGGTGTTTCTGAATAACAGGACTTTTAGTTTGTTTAAATTTAATATCACTAATAGTTTCTTATTTATCATATTTCCTCAAAATCCATTTGGTTTCCTGGAAGTCACTGAACAATTTCAGTTTTTCGTGAAGAACTATTTATTTTTGCAGTTTTTCTCGAGTAACATTGTCTATTACTACTACTGAATCTCGAGGAATAAGATCCAAAATTTGACAAAATAATCAAAGCCGTCTGCATTCATGGTAGTAGGATTTGATTAGAATGCTACTAAACCACCTTCTATAAAACCATCAGCACTACCAATATGAGTAATAATTAATCGGCGACATATTTTCGTTGGTTGGTGGTTTTATTTCTGTGGACCAACCTTCTAGATGAACTTGATGAGCATTTTTAATATTTTTATCCTACCACATATTTCTAACCGTATATTCTTCACTTAACCACGTTTTATATAAATAATAAACATTTTTATTTTTACTGCGAAACCATTGTATTGATCTTGAAGTAACTTTTTCTCCCACAAATAATTTGTATTAAAAGTGATTTTCTGTTTTGTTTCCCCAGCTAAAATCCATTTCTCGCAAAGATGTCCACAATTTCTCTCAACTTATTTGATGACCACCTTCATAGTTTTTAAGTACAGTTAGAATTTTGTTGAAGGTGAAATAGAACGAACAACATTTCTTCTGGTGGTATTTCTGTTCTCTTGGTCTGTATATATACACTGTGTCCAAGATAAGAATGCACAGCATGGGCATCTTGGAAATGGTAGGAGATACAAATTCGGTTAAATGGGGAAAAAGTTGCGTAATTAGGATACTATCACAATGGTCTTAACCAATGTCAAAAATTATTTTTCGTTTTTGAATTATTTCGAAAAGAGTAAATTTTTGAATTTTGCTTTTAATTTTTTTTTCATGTTATTATCAAAAATATGAAAAAACAAACAAAACTTCCTCATTGTACTTTCTAATGAACTTTAACGTGGCAATGATATTTTCGCCCTCCGACATTTCGTGATCGTGGAACCATCATCAACTTCTTTTTTTTAAATACGGACCTGGATTTTCTTTATGGATTTTGAATGCATTCTTCATTCTAAATTCACCTATGTATTACACATAGAGCTTACAACATGTTTTTCTCTAGTTATAGTCGTTACTAGGATTTATGATATGAATAAATAATAAATTTAATGTGAGGACACATACAATTTATCAGGTACTCGTCCATCTAGTACATTAAATAATAATCAGTTAACAAAACAAATGGTTTAATACTGAATAATAATAAATTAATTACATATGTATTAACCTCAGTAACTGCACAAATATAAACAATCGATTTTATTAAAACCATAGATGTCAAACCTCTAATAAATGTTCAAAATGGGAACCGTTATTTTCTAAACAAAGATAGCATCTTCGTATAGTAGAGTCTAAAACTCTAGTTAACATTTCTAGAGTAATGCTGTTAAATGCTTCGGTAACAGATGCCTCTAATTCTTGTTCATTTTCAAAATTATGCCTGTATACGAAGTTTTTGATATATCCCCACAGAACAAAATTCAACGGTGTCATATCCGGCGATCGTGCTGGCCAGGATACTGTTGAATGAGTGCCAATCCATTTTTCTGGGAACCGATTGGATAAATATTCTCGAACAGTCCTAGAATTATGTACTGGAGCACCATCTTGTTGGAACGAACAATTCTGGGAATCAGCAAGAGGTAAGTTGTCTAGGGCGTCTTCAAGATAAGTGTCAAGTAAGTTCTGATAACGTTGGGCAGTCAATGAGTCATGGTAAATAAAAGGGCCTATAATTCTTGTACCAAAAGTGGTAACCCACATATTAAAACCAAAGCGGTGTTGGTGTCTGGCTGGTTTGAACAAGTGTTGATTTTCTCGGGACCAATAATGTGTATTTTTTCGATTAAAAATACCATTATTAGTGACCATACTTTCGTCTGACTAAATTACTTTATGAGGAAAATTTTCATCATCCTGGCATTTCCCAGTATACCACTCACAAAATGTCCTGCGTCTTTCATCGTCGCCTGGCCTAAGCCCTTGACAAATTCTAAAGTTATAAGTATGAAACCGATGTTTTCGTAAAATAAAACTGGACGTGGATTTTGATATCCCAGTAGCTCATTCAATTTCTCTAGTTGATACACGTGGATTTTCAGTAACTGTCAACAATACACTGTTTACTTTCTCTTCGTTACATGGTTTTTATCGAAACCGAATGGGTTTTCGGAAAGAACCGTGTTCTTTAAGATTTGACACTAACCTTCTAAAAATTGTTTTATCAGGCTGCCTTCTTTCTGGGTACCTATCGAGATACAAATTCTCAGCATCAACACAATTTCGGTGGCACAAAATGTTACCATATAAAATTTCTCTTCATTCGAAAACGAATCCAGTAATATAAAAATGTATAAAGACAACAAGATGAAACAACGACTATTTATGAATATGACAGATCGTTAAACTCAAACAATCATTGTTTTTACCAGCCTACTTATCACTAAAAAAGGTTACTCAACGTGTAGCACATTGAGCATATTTTTTTACTTGACTTTTATCAGTTTAAATGAAATAATCGTTAATCGAAGTCGTACTTTTGAATTTAGAGTGTTCACATTTATGAGAAAAGTATATTGATGAAAACGTGATCGGATTTGCCGATTTGCTTGCTCCTAATCAGTATTTAAAAATAAGCGATTTAAAATTTATTTCTTGCCTTATTTTCCGTTGTTGAAGGCTGAAATAATTAATACATTTTATTTGCAACTTTCAAAGTAAAGGCCGTACTACATAAATCCTAGTAACGACTATAACTAGAGAAAAACATGTTGTAAGCTCTATGTGTAATACATAGGTGAATTTAGAATGAAGAATGCATTCAAAATCCGTAAAAAAATCCAGGTCCGTATTTAAAAAAAAGAAGTTGATGATGGTTCCATGATCACGAAACGTCGGAGGGCGAAAATATCATTGTCACGTTAAAGTTTATTAGAAAGTACAATGAGGATGTTTTGTTTGTTTTTCCATATTTTTGATAATAACGTGGAAAAATAATTAAAAGCGAATTTCAAAAATTTACTTTTTTTTGAAATAAATCAAAAACGAAAAATATTTTTTAACATTGATTAAGACCATTGTGATAGTATCCTAATTACGAAACTTTTTCCCCATTTAACCGAATTCGTATCTCCTACCACTTCCAAGACGCCCATACTGTGCATTCTTATCTTGGACACAGTGTATATTCTTTTCTTTCTGGGGATAATTTTAGTGATTTCACACTCCCACTTTCTCTTTCACTTAAAACTGTGTTATCGTCGATTTCCCAATCTCCGTTATCTTTGAACACATCTCAATTACACTACCAACACTAGTTGTCGGGTTCTGGTGTTTAAAAGCGTCGTTGTACATTGAGGATAATAACATTTTCGTTGAAAAAATTGCACATTTGCTTACTCGTTTCGCGAGAGAATACGGAAGCACTGACCATTAACTCACAAAGTACGTTTTATAGGAGGTGTGTCTAAAAAGTAATGAGTCTGGTAGTATGAACATTGTTATTAATAACTAAACAAATCAATATTATCCCCTTCAAAATAGTTCCCTTGGGAAGCTACACATCGCCTACACTACCGGTAGTAGTGCTAGAAGCCTTTAACTGAGAGTACCTTCAACTGTCACCTTTTAAATGTTGTTCACAATTCCAAAATAAGCATGCGGAAAATTTGTGCACAGCTGGTTCCAAAAAACCTCACCATCAAACAAAAGAGAACCGAAGAAATATGTGCCTTGATCTTCTTGAACGCATCAAAAATAACGATAATTTTTTCAAACATGTCCATAACCTCCAAAAGATCCTGAATCACCAGCTGATGAAACTTTCAGTTGAAGACTTCCTGCACGGCTACTAGGAGTTGCAACAATATCTACGGCGGTATGTAGCTTTCCAATGGAACTAACTACTCTGAAGGAGGTAATGTTGATTTGTAGTTCAGTTGTTAATATAAAAATTTAGAGCACCAGTCTCATTATTACTTTTTAGACACAATTCGATGTCAAAATGTTCCAACCGTAGTTATATAACTAAAGATCAGTAACAGAATTCATAAATTTATGTTATATTTTAGGCAATTTGAGAATAATGATGACATATTAAACTTACTTCAGTTCTAGTTATTATTAAATTACTGTAACAAAATCCCTAATTAGAAAAAAGGGATGAACCATTAAGCGTCTTTATTTAATAATAATAATATACCTTTATTTAGCTCAAGCTATTTATATATAATTGATACATAAGTTATTACATATTTTTAGATGTGTTGAAATATCATTAAATATTTTTAAACCTTTAGAGAAAATAGAGTAATTAGTTTGGACCTATTAAATGCTTCAATGAAAAAATCTGTAAGATTTTCCTCACTCCTCAAAGTGAGGAAAGTGTCTGAAATTTTGAAAATTTTTATTATATTTCTGGACGAATCTCGACGAATTATGATGATACACAAAATTTCAAACAAAAAAAAATTTCTGTGTGTCTGTCTGTCTGGTTCGCGATAGCAGCTACAGTTTTTGAGATAAAGCTTTCAAATTTGGTACACACATTCTAGAGGTCAAGGAAGAGATTGAGTTTGTTGATGGGCAAAATCGGTTTTTAAAATTTGAAATGTCAAAAAAAATTAAGTAACATTTTTCAAACGTCAATTTGAAATGACAAAATTTTTTTTGACATTTCAAATTTTAAAATATTAGTGACATTCCACCAATGTGTTATTTTGAAAAGTCAAAAATTACTTTTTTCAAAAAATAATATTACAAAATTCTAAATGAGGCGCTATCAATGTTTTATATAATATTAATTTTGTATACATAGTATGCGGTGATCCTATTCTATATAAAAATGGTATTTCTTTGACATTTTATTCATAATGAAGTTTGCGTAACTTTTAAAATTCAAATTTTGATCTATTATGACTCCTAAATATTTCATTTCGGTAACTTTGTCCAGAACATTATTTATCGATATATTTAATGAATATGCTGTTTGGTTGACAATTATTTCCTATGGACATATATTTACATATACATATTTTTCAATTCGTCATTCATTATACTTATCATTTTCTCAGGATTTGTACTATTATCATCATCAGCAAACATACTTATACTCCACTTTTTTTACAGATTTTACAATATCATTTACATATAATAGAAATAAAATAGGTCCCAACATCGTACCCTGTGGTACTAAATTTAAATTTTCTAGTTGATTGAATACAAAATTTGTATATTTTACTTTTTGATAACGACTAGATAACTAAGATTTAAACCGTATTACGAATACCAATTTTCTCAAGTGTTCTTACCAGTAATTCTCTATTAACAATTTCAAAAGCTCTTCGAAAATCCAACTGCCAATATAATGTTATTGCCATCAATTGCCTTAACCCATTTATCACTTATATTTAGTATTACCGATTCACAAGAATGTTGTTAACGAAATCCTGACTGATTCGAGACTATCACATTATTTTTATATTTTTATCACAATGTTCTAAAAGCTGAATTTTTACTACCATTTCCAAAAGCTTTTCGTATACTGGCACGATATTTATTGGCCTAAATTCTTCACAAAGATGAGTAATACATACTTTGGGCACAGATACAACACATGATGTTTTTCAGTCACTGGGGAAAATTACACTCTGTAATGATGAATTACAATATGCAACAATTTCCGGTAACCATAAACGTGTCCTTAATTATTTTTGTAGATATGCCATCCTATGTTCCAGCAGTATATTTCAATGTGTACACAATTGTTTTTAATTCATACAAATTAATGACTTTAAAGGCATTAAATAGCTCATAATTGTCTATGTTTGCTATTACTGTATCAAAGTCTTTTGGAATTATTATTTAACTGATTATAATATCGGTATTTATTAAATTTATTTCCTATAATTTGCTCATTGAGAATGTGGAAATTTCGCCACATTCTCAAATATTATATTTCTTCCTACACTTTCCCAGTATTGGGTAATAATGTTTTTAAGCTCCTCCACATTAGTTTGCTATTATTTTTATTTCCTTCTATTATTTTATTAAAGCATTTTTATTTTCTATTTCTTATTATAGCTGGTACTTAGTTTCTTAAGCCTTCGTATTCTCTCCATATATTATTATCCTGTGTAAAAGTGGCTTCTTCATATTTTCTATTTCTTTCTTTCATTAAATTAATTATTTCATAATTATCAATTTGTTATATTGATATTTTTTTCTGCTATGATAAATTCAGTGGTAAGACAAATTATATTGAGTGTGTCAGATATATAATTTATTAGGGAATTTAACAATCTATCTTTTTTAAAGGTAAATTTTATGATTCTAACTTGTTTACTTTATTCCCTCAAATTTGATGTTAATGGACAGTATTAAATGATCACTGATTTTCGGTGTTACACTAACTTTGCATGTAACATTTTTGTTGTTTGTAATGACGTAATCTTCTATGATTGAACTATGGTTTGTTATTCTAGTAGGATTTTGTACAATTTGTTGGAGGTCGGTTTGATAGATAATATCACTATATTTCTTTGTATAAAAGTCACCTGGTCTTGTTAAATCAAAATTTAACACAATTTTTAAAGTATTCACTAAATAAAGCATCCTTTACCTGGGGTGGATGGTAAATCACACTTATGAGATAGTTCTCATTTGATAGAATAGAATAGAATATTTCAACTTCAATAGTTTTAAGGAATTATAAAGGAAAATGATAAACAATAAGATATAACACAATACCTAATGAGTAAGCCTGGCCAAGCGATGGTAGATTCAGGGTCGGGCGCAATACCAATGCCATCGCGCGCTTGTTTACGATGACGATGACACGACACACTTCAGTTGTCATCTGTCGGTCGATGCATAGAGTAATAATAACACCACATGAAATTGCAACCCCCTTTATCCCTGAAGGTCTGGAATGACCTTGTGTGGGAGAGGACTACACATTTAGAGACAATGGACACACACCCAATATCCGAGTATACTACGATTAATCTCTCGCACAGAAAAATCCCAGTTCCTCGACCGGGAATCGAACCCGAGACCCCGAGGTTTCGAGGCAAGTACGTTACCTCTAGACCACGGAGTACTAATAAATAATAAATAATGTTGAGCGTAAAGAGTAGAAAACGACCGTACGCTGATAAAGTGCATAAATTTATCGGTGAATTTCCGGATTTATTCTATGATGGATGTAAAATATTTTGTAAAGTTTGTGATCAAGACTTAATGTGCTGAAATAAATACGGCTGCAAAATTCATGTCAATAGTAACCGGCATAAAAATTTAAAAAATGGCGTGTCTTCTTTGAAACCTCAGTTTGTGTTTGATTTACTGTTAATGCTGATTACCTGTGATGTTCCTCTGCGCATATTGGATAAACCAGCATTTTGGGAGTTCTAGAATAAATACAATCCCCAGGTGAATTTACCAAATCGTTCATCGTTACGTAAATATGTACCAAGTGTTCGTAAAGACATTGTAAATAGGATTAAATGTGCATTAAAAAATACACGGCTGTGGTTATGTGTTGACGAGACGACAGATTATAAAGACAATTCTATTTTAAATGTTATAGTACGTGTACTCGACCCTGTTAAACCAACATTTCCACTTTTACTATCTAGCAAAAGAATAACTGCGTGTACTGGCGAAACAATTACGCGGGTGGTGCTGGAGACTTTCGAAAAATTTGAACTGTCAACAAGTCAAGTGTTGATGTTTGTAACCGACGGTGCTGCGACAATGCGTTTGGTGGGCCGTTTTCTTCAAAGAGACGATTGTAGGTTTTTACATGTTACGTGTAAAATGCATGCGTTCCATCTTGTAGCAGAAACGATTCGAAAATGTTTTCCAGAAGTTTTGCATTAATAGCAAATACAAAAAAAGTATTTCTCAAAGCTCCTAAACGGCTTCGAGCATTTCACACACTGTGTCCTGGTATTTCGGAACCACCAGAGCCGATTCTTACACGTTGAGGAACGTGGTTGAAGGCAGCTTTTTATTATGCTGAATATTTTCAACAAATAAAAGTTGTGATACTACAGTTCAACCCTAACGAGGCTGCAGCTATTAAGGAAAGCCAGACAAGCTTTCAAGATGTTTCCCTTGAAACAGATTTAAAAACTATTTATAACAATTATAGAGGACTACACGACGTAATAGAAAAATTGTAAAATACTTCGTTGTCGTTAGTGGACTCGCTGCAAATAGTGGACGACGTAAATACACGGCTACAGACTATAAATGACGCAAAAAAATAAGCCCGTTATTGAAAAATTCGAGAGTGTATTACGGAAAGATCCTGTTTTTACCAAATTAAGACAAATTTGTGATGGTGCATCTACAGCTGCGTCAAGTGAGTTCACAGAGTGTTTTACTTATGCCTGTGTTACTTCCGTAGATGTCGAACGGTCTTTTTCAAAATACAAACATATTTTTTCACCACAGCGAACATCGCTTACTGAGACAACTGTAGAAACATATCTGATGCTACACAGTTATTATAGAAGTGCTCCAGTTTGTGATAACGACAACCAAGCTACTTCATAAATCTGCTTAAGAAGATGAGTTTTGTACATATTTTTATAAAGTGTATCAGTATTAATAAAATTTATTTCCATTTATTTTATTTATTTATTATATTTATTATTAGTTATCACTTAGATATACAATGTACATGTGTGAACGTCATTTAACAGTTTAATAATAATGTGCAGCACTAAGCTTACAAAATATAAGGAAATACATAAAAAAGAATTTAAAGCGAACGAAATAGTACAAAAAACATACATCACAATATATAAAATATTTTTGTTTTTATTATTGTACTTATTCAAGTAATATGATATGATGCATACCCAGTACGTCTCTGTAGGATTAATGACCTTGGTCAGGCTTACTAATGAGTGTTCATAAAATAGGTAATAATTAGTGCCAAATGTGACATTCATAGTTTTAATATCTGTGAAAAAACGTGCAATTAAATGTCACTAACCCATGATACTCCATAACAAGATTTAGCAAGGTCGAAACAATTCTAAAATCACATAATGGCATAATGATATCATTGAACTTGACTTAAACCATGAAAACGAAACCATAACCTGGCCAACAACTGTCAACAATTACATCAACACTGACCAATTATTGACCATAAGGACATCGAATTATTTTCTTTTGTAAAGTAAATAATTTACAATCTTTCTTAAATGGTGCACATTATATTCGGTTTAATGGTTTTATTACTACAAAGACGTAAATTATTTGTTCGTAAAGTAATATGACGCGTGGGGGGGTTACTCGGGAAATAATAAATAAATATAATTGATGATAATTATGACATGACACAAATTTATTAATATTTTTAGAAACTTAACTTTTAATACCAGCAGACAGTAGTGAAAGTCAAATTAGTAGTCCCCAAGGAGGTGAGGGTACAAATGCTTGTACATAGTCAAATGGAACTAAAAAGGACAATTTATCTTAATTATATCTACTCATCATTCAAACGATAAATATTATGATATAATTACACGTTAGTCAAAAGGTGAAAAGGATGAACGAAGTTCACGGCAGAATGAAATAGGATGAAAGGTATATGGATGTGTAGGTTAAAGTACAGAGAAGAGGATTAGAAAGGAGAAAAAGTTGTCCATGCCATATCGAGAAAAAAATAAAAATAGAATCAAAGTTGGTAAAGAAGATGACGTTGACATCACTATAGAAATTTGGATATCGGGAGTTGTCTGGGAAAAAATAAATAAAAAAAGGGAGTTCCATTTTCTGATTTCAAAGCAGGCTCACGTTTAATTTCAGCTCCTGAAAAAAATTCGAAATTTATAATCAAAATCATAGAAATTTACATTTTTTTTTTTGAAGAATATTACAGAAGTGACACATGAAGCAAAGAACAAGTTTCATATGAAAAAGCGTGGAAGAAAATAATAATATAATTTTTTAGCAAACAAGAGACGAAATTGTTATTAAATAGGAGAGAATTGCAAAGCAGATCAGTTTCCAGACAACCAGCAGATATAGGAGGTAAAAGGCAAAAGTGATTGATTTGACAGTTGAAATTTAAAAGGATTCAGGACGCATAATAGCATAATATTTGTACTTACCTACACAGAGAAATTGGAATCTGGGTGAAGATAAAGTTAAGTTTATTGTTTATAAAACATTTGTATTAGATTAAGATTGTTTAAATTTGTCAACACATAAAGCAATTTAGCTGAAAACGGTGCACCAATTTAGAGTAGTTATTTGTTATCAATTTGAGCAATTTAAATTTGTTTAATTCATATTTAAATACAAAGCATTTCATTATCTGACCACGAAATTTATTTATAATTGAATAAAAAAGTATTGCATTCATAAAGAAAAATTTGAGAATTAAATGTTGATAAGATAATAAATTAATCAAACATTTAAATATTGAAAATCAAGATCTATAAATAAAAACTTAACAAAATTGAACTTACTTTTGAAATTTAAGAGTCTGCTCGTAGAGCTAATTGAGTGCATGGTGGAAAGTGTATCCAAACAGTGAGCAAAGATAAGCAAGTAAAAAGTCAAATTTGACATATTGTACAAGTCACAATATGTGGATGTATTCGTGATTGAGGATACACATATTTTCACATACTTAACTATTACACTAGTACAAAAAATATAAAGTCATGAAACAAGAGTAAAGTAAATCATTTATTTAATAATTATATATAAATGAAATATTTCATATTTACCTATACAATATATTGTATACTTTTGTAAAAAGGACTGGTACCGTAAATAACGTATTGCTTTTTTAAAACCTAAACTAGGCATGGTCTTAACATTTACGGGTATATTATTATAAAGGTACGTAAATGTTTTTTTTAAATAAATTGTTTTACATAGGCGTATATTAATATATTGTCAGATCGTATATTTAGGAAGTGAAAGTGGGATCGTGGCGTTAGTTTTTATTTTAAATAATTAGGTTTAGATGTTGTAATTAATTTATGAACAAATATTGCCATATGAAATTTACGTATTTGTTCCATTGTCTGCCAATTTAATTGTTTTAATTTATAGGATACCAAGTCATATTTTCTAATTTTATAAATAAAACGAACACAAGCTTTATATACATTTTCTATTTTATTGCCTAAATGTTTATTCAGTGCTGGTCCATGCACCACATTAGCATGTGTAACTATTATAGTTACACATACTAAGTATCAAACTATTGCACAATAAGGCTTTTAATTCTACTGGTTTAGACGCTCATGCAATTTGCGCCAATTGGCTTGCACAAGTTACTTTGCACAAGCAAATCGTTGCATGTAAATGGAAGCATGAAGTTTGCGCAAGCCAGAATAGATTTTAATCTATTCTGCCAGATAATTTGCATGAGGTTGGTGTATTTGTAAGAGCGTGTAAACGATGCTTTGTGTCAAGTTGACGTAGGCCGCACGTTCTTTCGAGAGTGGTCGTAGGTTAGGTTAATTTGTTTAGCGTATTTTGTTGTTATTGCCGAATGCCTGTCGTTTCGTTTTTTGAGATCCAGTATCTCGAACAAAGAGAAAGAGTTTCTTCGTGAATTTATTGAACAGTATAAATAATTTCCATGTGTGTGGAAAGTGAAGTGTTGTGATATAGCGACCGCAATACAAAATCTCAAGCCTATGATATTTTGATTGAAAAACTGCACACCGTTCACCCAGAGACTAACAGGGACAGTGTTATTAAAAAGATAAATTCGCTACGTACCACCTACAGAAAAGAATTAAAAAAAGTTCTAGACTCTAAGAGATCAGGTGCTGGAGAAGAAGACATGTATGTACCCCATTTATGGTACTATGAGTTAATGAATTTTATAAGGGACCAGGAAATTCCAAGGAGTACACAATCATTGAAGATACGCAGGTATATGAATTACACATAATAATTTTCATTGAATTTTTATTAATAACAATAAATGAAATTAGGTATTATGGGATCTAATTAGACACCATTGCGTGCTGCCAGGATACTTTTCCAGAATTGTTAAAGTATGTTTTTAATTGCTCTCTTACTTATTTTGCTTCTGCAGTGTGATTCCGGTTAAAAATACGGTGTAAAATTTCACACAAAATTGACACCACACGGGGTACATATCGGGACACCAATTAGATGTATATTAGACACCAATGATGCGGTGTAAAGTTTTACCATTATTTATGTATAAAATGTTTACACCTATGAACTGTAAAATTATACGTTATTTTTGATTAATTTTGTAACAGTAAATTTTCAATTTCTGTCACAACTAAGTTTATTACCTATTTTCATTTCGGAACACCCTCTCGAAGTTCCGTTTCCAGAATATTACGGCGGCACGAGGCTAGTCAACTGACAAATTGTTAACCACCTGTTAATTCACGTAATACGCCCAGGCTGTTGAATTTGAAAATGATTACCAGTAAAGTCTGAAACTTAATATACATACCTTTTTGATCGGTACAATATCAGTCCATGGTGACAATTCATTTAATTCAACTACTCAACAATTGCGTGGTAACCTTTGCGCGGTCGCGGTGTGGTATTTAGATTAATCTCGCTTCTGACTCAGGATTTTCCAACGAGGCCACTACAAGCAGACCGCTGCTTTTGCACTTTCTTGAAACACCTCGTGGCTCGAATAATTCAATCGCTTTATTGGACGTTAGTTGCAGATTTTCCTGATTGATTATTTATTCATTATTTTTATTCGTATTACTGTAATTATTTTATTATTATTCATTTGTATTAGTGTTACTGAGATTTTTTTTTTTTATCAATTTTTTGAGTCATTTTTTATGCATTCCTCTTGATGCATCTTTTTTTGGTGTACTGGAGTTTTACGTTCTTATGGTAATACTACCCGTAATTACTATCCTCTAACTGGGATAGCGATATTTTCCTAACTTGATGTTGGCCAAGGAGTTTTTTTGAGCACTGACTGGATTACCTAGAAAACTATGCACGTGGTTAACTGTGCCTTGGACGTATTACTGAAGTCTTAAGCTTGTGAGATCACTTTAACTATAGGATGGTACCGACAGCCTGATGCCGATCTAGCCAACGTATGCGGAATCCCGAAGGAGCTGTTGTTTAGCCCGATTGCTTAAGATAAGTACTTTTTACATTTTTCTGACAGTCAGAAAGATTGCTTACAGTTAGGGCCTGTAGCCGGCCTTACTTTGCCTTTTTTTGCCTTTTTTTTGCTTTTTTATTTGCTTGTAGTTTGCTTGTAGCCGTTGATGTTATTTTAAGATGTGTTGTTTTGTGCCCGTTTGCATTTAAGCGGACACGCTTACCTTTATTTTTTGTATTTTTATGACCATCGGTCCAGTGTTAGTGTCTGTTTAAATGCGTAAGACGTAGGACGTTATGTAGTTTGTAATTTACTGCTTGCAGGATATGTTGTTGCTTGCAAATTATATATTTAGTACTTACTAGGTTATGTTAACCACAGTTACCTGATTTTAGTTGCCTTTTACCTAAAATCGCTAGCGCAGCTGTTGTAATTGCCTTTTGCTTACAATTTGGTGCGTGTGTGCTTGTACTTTTTGCCTACTATGGTTGATTTAGGTGACCCTTTGCCATGAATCTGTAGTACAGTCGTATTACCTTTTTTTACCTCACGTAGGGGTAAGTAACTTTGTAGGTTAGTTGCCTATGCTTATCGGGCTTTAGATGTTTGTTTTTTTGTGTAATTTTAGCTTGTGCTTACCGCTTTGTAGAGAGTAGAGTACGTTAGTAAGTAGATATTTTTCTTGAATATTTTTAACTCGTTTGTACCTTGTACATATTTCTTGTCTTATCTTATCGCTGTCAGCGTTTGAGCTGCTACTCTAGTTAATTTTGATTTGTGATGCTTAACTTTTTGCATATCTCATTAGTGTAGTTGCTGTTACTAAGCCTATCTTTTGGGCTAGTAGTGTTGTGATATTTTGTAAGGTTTTGTTACGTAGATTTAATTAAACTAGTTTCAATTTTATTCTGTTTTTCTTTCTTGAGTTTCTTTAACTCATGGCGCCCACAGCCCTTTGAAATTGTTCCCATTCTTAAATAATATTTTGCTATAACAACACCGAATTTTAACAACTAATTCTCAAATTTAGCAGTGCCTGAACTCTTAGGGCGAAAACACAACACAGCGGTGCGACGTCGCATCGCAGAAATCAACGACGTCGTAGAAATTTGCGATGCGACGTCGCTTAGTACAAATCCTGGGCGAAACCACAACATTGCGGTGCGACGACGCCTCGCAAATTTCCACGACGTCGTTGATTTCTGCGATGCGACGTCGCACCGCAGTGTTGTGTTTTCACTTACGAGATCGATTCTCTCAAGCAACGCACACGCAAATTACTGAAGTCTGGTTGTCTTTATACGCGACTTTTGGTGGTATTATTGTCAACCTATAAATCTTTTATTGTATTTTGCGTGTTATTGTTAATCAAATATTTATTTTTATATTTATGCATATGGCTAGATTTGTACTGCGGATTGCGAAACAGAAATCTCGTTTATATCGTTTAGTATTGTATAAAAATGATTTATTTTGTTGGAAAAAATGTTTTATGTTGCCAGCAGCTTATTTGGTTTTTATATTTAATTATAACACGCCATACATACATCAAACGTGTCGCTTCTGGTATAGGTCTTCTGTGGCGAGTGCAATGAACGTTCATCGCATCGCATTGCGGTGCGACTTCGTTTTTGCGATGCGTCGTCGCACCGCAGTGTTGTGGCCTGCAACAGACGTAGGACACGTATTGTGCGGTCCACATATCACTAGAAGCGTTTTCTCTGCGTTGCCGTGGCGATGAAGTTTTAACGTTGCGTCATCGCATCGCATCGCCGTGCGACATCGTTTTTGCGATGCGACGTCGCACCGCTGTGTTGTGTTTTCGCCCTTACCCACGACTCTTGCCTCCTAGAATAGCTGACTAGCCGTGGTGGGTTATAATTGGGGTTGTCTATCTTTTGCCTTCACCAACAACACAATTTAACTCTTGCCTCTTAACGATTGTAATTTAAACCCATTTAAATTATAATTTATACACCTTATAATTGTTGAAAATGAAAAAACAAATTTTCTAAAGGGTGATATTCTTAAAAGGGATGGAAAACACATTATTTTTAAATAAACTACAAAAATGTGAAAAATACCATATATCTTATTAAATATAAATGCCACATTTCAGATAACTCAATTAATTGTATACTGTACATTATATGGAGTGCGATGCCATTTGAAGGCTGTAGAATGGCATAACTACCTATGTATATTTGTCATTTTTTTTCCATGATAGATATTAATAATCAAATCGCTGTTCTCATTTTTCTGTTTTTCTTTGCGTTCTACAGCTCACAGGACATAAGCCGCCACTGAAGACAATATATAAAATATCTATCAAATACCTAAGTCAAAGCACTATTTTGCGTATTGCAAGATCATTCATCAACTGTTACTGATTGCTGATTACCATGCTCAGATATTTGACGCATTCATAGAAACGTAAAACCACACTACGCATGGTGTATAATATATTAAAATGTAGTATTTAAAATCATTTCTAATCCAAAAAATTGTAAGATTTACACAATAAATGAGTGTACTTTTTACAATATTGGATGGTGTTTGATTTTACACCAAAATGTGTAAATTTGTACGCCATTTTTATAATATTTTTAGTGGTAAATGTGAACACCCTTTAATTTTGAACTGTGTAGCCCTTTTGAAGATCCAACAGATTATCTAAGTGTGTTCGTAAACCAGGAGTTGTATCAGTTGTAGTATCTTCAATATCAAACACGTCATTAAATGTATATGTGTGGGAACAATTTCTTCGCAGAAAATTATGAACTGCACAACAAGCCAAAACAACCTTGTCAATATTATATACTTATATATTAATTGTGGTATGAAAAATTCTAAATCGATTAGCGAAAATACCGAATACATTTTTTATGATTCTTTTGACCCTAGGCCCCTAGACAAACGGTAATTAGAAATTCTTTGTTCATAATCAAGTTCTCTTTGATTATATGGTTTTAAAAAAATTTGACCTCAGAGCAAATGCTTCATTCCGACAAAGGTATAATTAACGGTGTAACTAAATCTACCAAATGCTGGTAATGTGGTTTCGTCCATATGCAAATAGTTGCGAAAATCATCGGGTTCACTACGTAATTCTTCTATTAAGTTGATATGAGAAAACAAATCCCGTTTTAACAATCAATATTTAGCCCATCTTCAACACAAACCGCAGCCGCAGCAAAAAAGTAATTCCTCATCAATATTTTCCATTTTTTATATAAAAAACCAACACTTTTGATATGCTAACTGTGCAAGGTAGACTAAACGTTTAAATAGAGTTCATTTGCACAAATTTGTATGCGCAAATCAGTTTGCGCTAATTGCATGAGCGTTTAAACCCACAGACAAATATTTGAGGATGGCAAAGGAGATACTTATTAAATTATAATATGCTCGCCAAATTTTAGTTTATCGCCCATTGTCAAGCCCAAATTTGTTTTCACATTTTTACTTTCTTATACCTAATATAAGGAAGTATAGTAATCGTGATTCTGACTATTTTTCAATTGGTCTCTTGGTGCGTGCGTGCGTGCGTGTGTGTGTGTATCCGCGATAACTCAAAAAATACTAGGGAGACTTCCCAAATTTGGCAGTTAAAATTTTTATCAACATTTTAGGTGACATATTAAATTTGGTGAATGTGGTACCACCATAAGAGACATAATGAATGAAAGAAGAAAAAATTACAATTTTAATAAAAAAATTTTATTACATTTCTGGACGAATCTCGACGAATTATATTGAAAAAGCATAACTTTATAAAAAAAAACTGTCGGCATGTCTGTAGTATCACGATAGCAGCCACAGTTTTTGAGATAAAGCTTTCAAATGTGGTACACATGTTCTAAAGACCAAAGACAATGTTAAATTCGGTGAACAGCAAAATTTGCCAGCTGAAAGGAGGTCCATGGGATTCAAACTTTTTTGTATTTGCCTTTACAAAAAAATATATTCTTGGTGAAAGATTATAAATCATGTCTACTATATCAAGCCAATAAAATATATTTTCCAAGTACTTAAATAAAGCTGAAGGAAACTGAAACATTTTACACATTTAGCCTCATAAAATGGGCTTAGGAAAAATTTAACAGTTTGACATTTGAAAGGTCTAATTTAGTTACAAAAAATGTCAATGCCAATAAGATGAAATTATTAAAATATATGACATGAAATATTATTCTCAGTATCGAATGACACCGATAATTAATTATTTAAAAATTTTAATGAAAAATGTTAAGGTACACTATGAAAATTTAATTAAGGTAAGTGAAGAATTAAATAAAACGATTTTTTTAGATCAGGATGATATATACTGATATGAGAAAGTTATTTGCTGGCCACATCAGATATATATTTTTTAAGTGGAATATCTTTAAAATTAACAGTTTTTGTCATGTCTTGTAATTCCATCGCTCCCAAAAAACAGCACATAAATTCATTAGCATTAATTGTAATATTGGGATATTCGGAGGTCTTAACTGTATTATTTAAGTCTTCGTTAACCTGTTCAACTACTAAATCAACATAATCGGGTATAAGGGGCTTCAGTAACTGTGTATCATCCACATACATGTTTATGTTGCAATTCTTAATCGCGTTTTTAAGATCGAATGTATAATGTATATAATATACGGTCCAAGGCTAGACCCTTGGGGCACACTCTTATTAACAGATAATTCACTGGACATACAGTTATTTAACATTACTTTGATTTCTTCGTGTTAAATAATAATTATTTATTGGATCGACATCATTTTTATCAAATCCAATGTGATAAAGTTTGGCGCATAGAAGTTTGTGATTAATATTATCAAATGCATTGCACAGTGATCCATTATCAGAAGTAAGTTGACAAAAATCTGATTATTGTCTTAATAAGTCTGGAATAACGTACATATCAGGAGAAAAATAGTGAAAAAATTAAATCAATCTGAGGTACGTTTTAAGGAGTGGTTATTTGGCAGTGGCTATTTACACGTGTTTTTCCATGCAACCTATTTAAAATGACTCATGAAGTATGAAAATAATAAAGAAATATATATAAAACTCAGGGGTGGCTTAGTACGGAATAGTTTTTTTGACAAAGTGAAAATTTATATATTTTTTTGCATGCATTCTATTTAAAATGACACACAAAATACGAGAAAAATAATGCAAAATATATAGTACAATACTAATAATTAACGAAGGTATATAACTTTTTAAAGCAAAAAGATGGGTTTACTCTTATTAATACAATAGAGAGGAACGTCAGTTATTCATTGGTATCAGACGAGTCTGTGTCACTTTTACGTTCACTTTTGGAATCGGAATATCTGGTCACATTCACCTCAGAAGATGGAATTGTGGGCTCTTTAAGGAGCCCAAAGACTTCAGGTAACAACTTTGATGATACCATGAACCCTCAGGTGGCTGGCTGGTTAGCGAACAAATTATTTATAAAAATATTTAAATTAGATAACTCAAAATATGAACATGTCATATTTATTTTGACATTTTAAATTGAAAAACAATATCTAGATTAATTATTGTAACACTAACGTAGTTTTCCACGAAACATTAAACTACTATATACTGCACTCGACGCGTGTTTCGCCAACCAAGTTGGCATCATTTGGAGATGATTAAAACTAACCTTATGCTAGCAATGTGCCCTATTTATACCTAAACTATTTTCACGGTTCGGTGAACTGTTACCCACTAACCAATAAAGCGGGCTATCTGGAATTGGCTATCTGTCACTATTCATACTATTTTTACACTTTGTGATTTCCAAGCTTTCAAATGCATCCATCTGTCTAGTATTTGTTATATTCCTAATTAATCTTAAATTGCTAATATCTGTTTCATGGTTGTTCTCAAACGCATGTTGGGCAACACTAGACTTATAGAATAGAGTAGAATATGGTTTATTGTGCAAATTAGTTCATATTAAAAAATATACAGTACATACTTAATAAATAAACTATACACAAATAGGTCGGTGTTCGCATAAGCTTACGATCTTCCACACCACCTGTTTCATTTAGTGAAACGAAATTAAATAATAGCAATAAAATTAATAGGTTGAGCATAGTGATTGTACAATAATTATCTTTATTATAGGTAACAACATACGAATAATATTTATTGTGTCTGTAGTTGATTTTGATATAGAAATTCTTTTAATTTAATTTTGAAACTATTTTCTGTTAATCCTAAAAAATTTAATACGATATTTAATAAAGTAAGTGCTTTATATGAAAAACATCCTTGAAATTTAGACAGTGAATGTTGTGGTATTGTAAAATTATTCGTACGTACATTTATGCTATGAACATTTGATCTTAATTGTAATTTATTGTACAGATAACTTGGTATAGTGCTTTTCATTAGTTTATAAAGAAAAATACAATAAAGATACATGAACCTATTATGTATTTTTAGTTCCTTACAATTGTTCAAAAAAGGTGTAACATGATGGGTATAGGGTATTTCGAATACAAATCTCATGCATGAATTTTGCAATTTTTGCAATCTAAATTTATTTTGTTGTGTTAAAAAATCATAATACACACAAGAACAGTAATCCAAATTAGGATAGATCAGGCTTTGTATAAGTTTAAGTTTAGTGTTTGATGATAATGATTTCTTCATTCTATAGAGCATTTTTAGTTTCATAAATGATTAGCTAATAATTTTATTTACATGTTTTTCAAAATTCAAATTATTATCAAATATTACTCCTAGGCTTTTAGTGGTATCAGACAAGTCTATATTTATGTCATTTAATACTATGTTGATATCATTGAAATTTATTTTTGAGTAATTTTGACGAGTACCAATACACATCGCAACTGTTTTTTCTGGATTTATACGTAATCCATTGTCTGTACACCAGTTATATATATTACATAGATCAGCATTTATTTTGTGAATTGTTTCAGCCATATTATCTATTGTGCAAGATATGTAAATCTGTAAGTCATCAGCATACAGGTGATATTTGCAGTAATTGAGACATTGCGATAAATCAAAAGTGTATACTGAAAAAAGGATAGGTCCTAGGATGCTCCCTTGTGGAACCCCACTTTTAGTTTGTATTGAATTGCACGTAGTCTCTTTATATTTAACGCTCTGAACTCTATTATATACATAATTGTTGAACCATGTACTGGCGTTATTGTCACATCCTATATATTTTAGTTTAGCGATTAACACATTAAAATCTACTAAATCAAATGCTTGCTTTGGTCAAGAAAAATAATAAATGTAACTTGCTTATTATCCATAGCAGATGTGATATCATCTACAATTTGAAGTAGTGCTGTTTGAGCTGTTCTACCATATTTGAGATGGGCCATATGATCTTTGAATCTAGTTTGAATTGATCGTCTAGTTTGTCCAACATACTTTCGATTACAATCCTTACAGCTAATTTCGTAAATCCCCGACTTTTCGTTTGTTTGAATTTTGTCTTTTGGATTGCCTAAAAGTTGTAGTTTATTTCCCGATGGATAAACCGCTGTCATACCTATATATTTAACCTTACCAATACCATGGGTGATTCGAGGATCAAAAGGGAATCGATACAAATTTCGAATTTTCTCTTTCATTTTGTACGGTCGAGGAATTTCGAAGTGACTTTAAATTTTCGTTTCCTAATTATTTTATCAATGAAATTTACAGAATATCCATTACTCGCAGCTATATTCTTAATCAATGTCTTTTCTTTTTCAAACCTCTCCTTATTGAGGTGGAAGCTTAATAGACGATAGACTAGAAAATTAAAACTCGCCATTTTGTGTTGAGCATAATGGTGAGAGTCCTTAGGGACATATCTTAGAGTACTGGTATCTTTTCTTTATATGTCAAATTCCAACTTATTATCAGTATTTCTAATTATTAATACAGCTAAACATGTTAGTTGTCAAGAGTTTTCAATTTCATATGTGAATTTAACTGACGCGAAACGACTGTTTAATTTAGATGAAAATTTGTCAATATCAGCGATTTGTGTATCAAACACTGCAAAAATATCATCCACATACCTAAGCCAAACCCTGGGGAAATACTCGAATTCTTCTTTTGCTTCTATCTCGAATCTGTTCATGAAGAGACTGGCAATGAATGGTGACAAAGAGTTACCCATTGCTGTTCCTTCAGTTTGTTCGAAGAAATTATCGTTGAATCGAAAGCAATTTTTAATCATCCCCAGATGATGCCAACTTGGTTGGCGAAACGCGCGTCGAGTGCAGTATATGATGTTTTGGTGTTTCGTGGAAAACTACGTCAGTGTTTTTCAACATTTCGAGAAAAAATTATTTTATATAAAAGTTTTTGCTTTCCTAAAAAAATGTGATTCGCATCGAGAAACTGTTTTTATACAGGTTATCTTAAATTTTGTATCGAACCAAAATCCAGAATTTCGATTGAATATTATTATTTTCGTAAATTACGAATTATAGCACGTTTTTGAAACATACGTATCTACTATTTTGATTCTTAATATGCACATGTTTCACCTTTATAGTGTTATTCCTAAAGGATTCTTATATGTCAACATGTGGAGGTTAAGATTTTTATTGTCATATAATATGATATATTTCATTGTTAGGTATTTTATAAATTCAGAATTGTTTATCTGATACATATTCGTCTAGTTTGAATGCAATTAACTAAATAAAAAAGGTGGCAAAATTGACTAACAGTGTTTTACTAAAAATTCTTAGTGCAGTAAAAATAAATTATGACCTTGGCAAAATTGCAACACAAATGATTCTTTTTGCATTATACTGTGTGAAGTGTCTTTTTTAACATATTCAAAATCCACATTAATGCCGGCTCAGGAAGGCAGTGAAAATCCAAGATGGCGGCTGAATTTTTTTTTGTTAAAAAATTTATAACTTTGTATAACTTTGTATTTATAATGTATGATATAATGGTGATACAAGTTATGTGCTCGATGGAGGGTCCTTACTGCATCGCCTGCCATGGCATAATGACAGTACATTCAGGGATATAGCAAGATGTTATGCGTCGTTTGTGACAGCTAATTATGGGCAAGCAACTGTAGTTTTTGATGGTTATACATCAGAATACACAACAAAAGACATGACCCATAATCGCCGAACAAATACAATTTTTTAGCAGAAAATAATTACTCTAATCGCTGAAGAAATACGACAACAGGGATGTTCAGTAATTCATGCAGTTGATGATGCTGATGTTGACATTGTTAAAACTGCAGTGGAATCTTCAAAAATTAAAAATACAACAATGGTAGGAGAAGACACTGACCTATTGGTATTGCTGATTTATTGGTGTAATCAAGCATACCACAAGCTGTTTTTCAAAAGCGATAAAAAACCTTCCAAACAGAATAACATTTATGATATCAATGCCATTAGATATTCGCTCGGAAATGACTTAGCGAACAGTCTATTGTTTATACATTCGTATACAGGATGTGACAGCACCTCCATATTGGAAAGCAATCAGTTTTCAAACGTGTTGTTGAAAATCAATACTTTCGTGAATTTGCACTATCGTTCAGCTCAACAGTCAGGTTGAAGAATTTGGAAAGAAGATAATGGTATATATTTTTGGTGGAAATCCAGATGATACACTAAATACACTTAGGTATAGAACTATTATTGATAAAGTATCGAAGGCAAAATGTTTCATTCAGCCACAGAACCTTCCCCCAACGGAATCAGCTGTCAAGTACCATAGCCTCCGTGCATATTTGCAAATTTGTATATGGAAGCAAATGCAAGAAGGCTTGAACCCAACAGAGTGGGGATGGAGTATACATGATAATATGTATGCACCGAAAAAAATGGATTTGCCACCAGCACCTGAAAGTATATTACGCATAGTAAGATGTAACTGCAAAACCGGCTGTGGTGCCATGAAATGTAGTTGTCGAAAGAATGGTTTGGAGTGTACCAGTTCGTGTGGTCAACGTCAAGAAACAAATTGTGAAAATAGTCCGCAGCGAATAGAAGATGAAGAAATGGAAAGTAGAGATGAAGATTATGATGAATTATGAAAAAACAGCCAAATCATTTAAATTTTTGTTCAATAAAGGAAAATAACCCATACTTTGAAATAATGGTTTTTTGTTCTTGTAAGTGTAATGTGTAATAAAGTTTTCTCTAATGTATAATAGGCAATTTGAGTGATTCAATACCTATCTTACCTATTCAATACCTATTTTATGCTGTTATCTTTGTATTTTAAACGTTTTTGCCAAGTTACACCTTATAAATACAAAGTTATACATAGTTATACATTTTGTAATGAAAAATACAAAATTCAGCCGCCATCTTGGATTTTGACTGATTTCCTGCGCCAGGATTAATGGGGATTTTGAATATGTTAAAATAGACACTTTTCACAATAGAATGCAAAAAGAATCATTTGTGTTGCAATTTTGCCCAGGTCAAGGGAATTTTTACACCATATTGACTGCACTATCTCTTATTTCGCAAACACTCCAATATTCAATTGAAACTTTGGATTTTGACTGACTATAAAATTTTAAACAATTTTCTTATTTAACATTTTGTTCCAAAATTAAAGATATGATCAATTTACTCTTAAACGAGTTTTAAGATTTTGTAATTTTTGTGCACCCTGTATAAAAAAAACATAGTTTCTCAACGTGAATCGTATTATTGAGAAAAGCAAAACTTTTATGTAGAATGACTTTTAGTCGCAACGTTGAATATTTGAGCAATTTCATCACTTGTAAACCCCATACTGTATGTACATGTTAATTTTTTAGTACATGTATAAGTTAAAAAAATAGAATTGTTTTAAGAAACGTGTAAATAAAAATAGATAAATATTTTTATTTATATTTTTAAATTTTGTCAGTGCATTTATGTTAATATTTTAATTTTAAGAACGAGTTGCAGTTGTTCTTTAGTTTAGCCACTTTCACTTTTATTTTTGCTAGACATATTTCAGTTTTTCTCTTTTTACTTTCTTATACCTAATATAAAGAAGGATAGTAATCGTGATTTTTTTTCGACTTTGAGATTTTGATTGATATATAGGTTTTGAACCCTCCTGAATACATTCAGACTATTTTCCGAATGATGCAGTTGGTGCGTGTGTGTGGATGTGTGTGTATCCGCAATAACAAAAAATACTAATGGGAGACTTCCCAAATTTGACAGTAAAGATTTCCAACAGCATTTTAGGTGAGAATAAATTTGGTGAATGAAGAGACATAATGAATGAAAGAGGAAAAAATGTACAAGTTCGGGGAAAAAAATAAAAAATTTTTATTGCGAATCTCGATGAATTATAATGAAAAAACATAACTTTATGGAAAAAAAATCTGTCCGCATGTCTGTAGTATCGCGATAGCAGCCACAGTTTTTGAGATAAAACATTCAAATTTGGTACACATATTCTAAAGGACCAAGACCATGATTAATTCGGTGATGAGCAAAATTGGCCTGCTGAAAGGAGGTCCACGAGACCCAAACTTTTTTATATTTTACTTTACAAAAAAATATATTCTTCATGAAAGATTATAAATCATGTCTACTTTATCAAGCCAATAAAATATATTTTCCAAGTACTTAAATGAAGCTGATGTAAACTGAAATTTTTTTCACATTTGACCTCATAAAATGGGGTTAGGATAAATTTAACAGTTTGATATTTGAAATGTTTAATTTAGTTACAAAAATATCAATGCCAATAAGAAGAAATTATTAAAATATATGATATGAATTATTATTGACAGTATCAAACGACACTAATAATTAATTAAATTAGTGAAGTGGTACCCGTGTGAGTCCATAATACTACGATTACTGGTTTAAATAACAGTTGTGAGATAAAGGACCTGTTATTTAAACCAGTAATCGTAGTAATAATTAATTATTTCAAAATTTTAATAAAACATTTCAAGATACGCTATTAAAATTTAATTGAGGTAAGTGCAAATTAAATAGAATGATTTTTTTTAGCAATGACATTCATACTTTTAATAAAATAAAATAACTATGTATTCATCTGCTGTTTTATTTTCTCCTATATTACATTATTACATATTAGACCTACTGTTAAATTTTACATTAGATGAAAATATATTCTCTTGCGTAATTCTTATACTGAATAAAATTAAAAAGCCAAAAATGGGCTTAAGACTTAATAAAATGTTTCTACTACACTGACCAAATGATATATCGGAATGTTTGCAGATTATTGACTAAAAATATGATCGTACTTATAAACACATAAATGTGACAACTCTTAAAAATATATTTATCGTTTTTGGTAGTCAAGTTTTTGTTATTACACACCACCAGAGAAATTAACACCTCGCAGAATTTAAGACACTAATTATTCACTTCTTAAATAAGTTCTATATCTATTCAAAAACAACGTAATTCATTTTATAAAAAAATGCCTCTTCTGTTTGTAATTTATTATGTTTTAAATCTACACTGTATACGTTAATACCTTCAAATGCTTTATGATGCACTTCTGTTAACTCGTTGTAACTTAAGTCAATCCCTACTTTCTTCTTTTTTTGTCATAAACGAAAAATGATTTTTTTCCAAAACTTCCATGCAGTTGTAAGCCATGTCGAAAATAAGCATATCCGGAGTGTTTACCAACGAATTCGGGTAGAATTTCTTTATTTTGTTGTTGTTTAAATGTAGAAGGTACAAATTTGGCAAATTTTCTAAAGCTCCTGGTTCTATTGTTGTTATTTTATTGAAAGAAAGATTTAATTCATTTAAAGGCATACTCTTAAACGTTCCCTTGTATATTCTGCTTAAAGAATTATCATTTAACTCCAGTTTGAATTTTATCATTTGATTAGCAAAAGCACCTGCTTCAATTTCTTCAATTCCTCTGTTTTGTGCAAAAAAATGTAAGGTCTCCCCAGTTATATTAAGATCACCTTCGCATATTTTTCGAATATTATCATCCAATGTTATTCTCAAAACTTCATTTGTCACCTTTATAACCTCACTTTCAAAATATTCCATATCTAACGAATAATTTCCTAATGTACTAACTGTATATTTCACAGGATTCTTCGAACACTCGCTACATTTCATGGGAGCAAATTTTATTGAAAAATAAATTATTGTGCACAAAAAAATATTCATATCTTGTATGTCGTTTTGTTAAAATCGCGAACGTGAATGTATATTTTTGATGTAGGTATACTGGTTTTATACGCATGCAAGGTGAGTGCCCTATTGGTAGAGCAAGTTTAGAGATTACGAGAGTTCAGATATTTAATTTCGTACATATCAAACAACAGTTAAATTTTTTGAAATAAAAATTATAAATTATTGTATTTTAAATTATTATTAGAACTGGTTACTAAATTAATATAACACGTCCTTACTCACACTTCCTAATCATATGTTACTTTTTAATTTACAGGGTGTTCCGGGAATAACAAGAAATCATGATTCAGTATCGCTGTATCCGTATTAAATCCATTAATTGGTGTTTTCAAATTAACTACCATTTATTTGGCTCCATACACTGTAGTAACAGTAAATAATCAAGAAGGCCATATTCACAACTTTGTCTTATAAAGTTTGTTAGTCTTTGTTTACTTGTTAAAAAGGTACTCCGTTAATTTGCCTCACAGTGTATATCGCAGATCACTATCAGCATTTAAATAATGAGTTAATTAAAAACTAATTTAAAATTAAAATGCCTTAATCATACATAGTGCCTATTTAAAAGCATAATGATCATTGTAAGATGAACTGCCTTGCCCTCCCCCACTCACGGACAAAATTTTCTGCCGTCCATGCCGTCCATTCTGTTCTAAATAATTTTTGTAATTTCTTCGAGTTTGATCAATACAGCTTTGTAATAAACCATTATAATAGATTATTAGATTTAGTCAGTGATGGATTTATGTATATGCCCATGAGGACGAGGCCTAGGAGCACTAAACTTAAAGGGGCGCCACTAAAATGCAGAAATATAAAATAAATGAACCAATACGAAAAATTTTGTTTTTTCAGCAAATAAAATTATCGCGCTCTAATAATATTAGAGTACCATTGTTTTAATTTTAATTTATTCTCTTTAGCAATGACAATGCTTGTAAGTTTTTAACTTTTTTCAAGTTAACTACGATGTCGAAAGAGAAATACAGAGAAAGTATAGAAACTATCATTACCAAATTTGCAAATTCTAAAAAAAAGAAAGAAGTGTTTTAATTAGTTTTAGTTTTATTTAAAGGATTATCCATGATGGTTGTTAATGAGTAAAGCTGCAAATCGTTTCTGTGTATCATGGTCGTAGAGTACAGATGTACTTACTGTCACCGGCATTCACCTTGACCACGAAACTCTGTCTCTAGTCCAGTCTATTAGTAGCTTTCGAGTTGTGTACACGTTAAGTCACTTGGGCGTATTGCATATTGTTTTTGTTTTTATTTTATTTGTTGTACCGTATTGTTGATATTAATTTAATAATAAAGCATTGCAGGCATACGCAGGGGGTAGAAAACGGCCATTTGCTGACACAGTGAATAAATTCATAGGTGAATTCTCGGATTTATTCTATGATGGTGCTAAAATAATTTGTAAAGTCTGCGAGAGAGATTTGATGTGTTGAGATAAGCGTGATTGTGGACTTCACGTAAATGGTGTACACCATAAAAATAAAAAAAATGGCGTGCCTTCGACAACACAGTTTATGTTTGATTTACTATTAATGCTGATTGCTTGTGATGTTCCGCTGCACATACTCAATAAACAACCATTTCGAGAGTTCTGGAATAAATACAATGCCCAGGTGAAGTTACCAAGTCGCACAACGTTATGTAACTATCTACCAACTGTACACGTAGACATCATAAATAAGATGAAATGTGAATTAAAAAATACACGGCTGTGGTTATCTATTGATAAGACAACAGATTGTAAAAAAACTTCCGTTTTAAATGTTTTAATACGAGTACTGGATCCTCTCAAACCGACAGTTCCACTGATACTAGCTGGCAATAGACTAAGTCTAGCGGAACAATTACCAGGGTGGTGCTGGAGACGTTAGAAAATTTGAACTGTCAAAAAGTCAAGTGTTGACGTTTGTGACTGATGGCGCCGTGACAATGCGTTCGGTGCGCCGTTCTTTGCAAGAACAAGGTTGTACGTTTATACATATTACGTGTAAAGTGCATGCTTTACATCTTGTGGCAGAAACTATTCGAAAAGGTTTTCCAGAGGTGGATACATTAATAGCAAGTACAAAAACAGTGTTTCTTAAATCTTCTAAACGTCTCCGTGCATTTCATAGCAAGTATCCCGGTATTCCTGAACCACCACAGCCGATTTTTACACGTTGGGGAACATGGTTGCAGCTTTTTATTATGCTGAATATTTCCAACAAATAAACGCTGTAATACTGCAATTCAATCCAGATGAGGCTGCAGCTATTAAGGAAAGCCAGACAAAATTCGAAGATATTTCCGTTGAAACAGCTTTAAAAAATATTGCGAAGAACTATAAACCATTACATGAAGGAATAAAAAAATTAGAAAACAGTGCGTTATCGTTAGCGGAGTCACTGCAAATAGTGGACGAAGTAAATTTACTGCTACACGCTATAGCTGACGCACAAATGAGCGCGTTAAAGAAAAGTTCGCAAGTGTGTTAAATAAAAACACCAGTTTTACCAAATTAAGACTAATATGTGATGGTGCAGCTCCAGATCCGTTAAGTGCGTTCAAAGAATATTTTACGTGCGTTTATTACATCAGTAGATGTCGAACGGTTGTTTTCAAAATATAAGAATATATTTTCACCAAAGCGAACATCACTCATGGAGACAACCATAGAAACATACTTGATGCTGCAAAATGGCTACGCATCTTCTCCAGTTTGTGATAAGCAATCTAGTTCATCAAGCTAGTTAAGAGGGTAAGTTTTACATACATTGTTATAAATTGTAACACTTTATTGTTTCTCGTATTAGTTAATTTCACGTACGCCACTGTCCCAGGGAACATTTTTGACAGCCCTATTAATGAGTACGTAATAATATAATTAAAGAATGACAAATAATATCAAAAATAAACACGCTATAAATATGTTTAAATGTATGTACATATTTATAAATGACCGCAAAAATTATTTATTAATGACGCATTGTAGATGAATGTGCCTTGGGCGCAATTGTACGTGAATCCACCTCTGGATCTGATATTGGCTAATATAAAGAATAATACTGTGGAGCCCCCACCAAACATATTAATTACTGAAGATATCCACCATCCTCGTCTTTTTATTTTGCTAGATTCTCACAATCAAACATTTAAATAGTAAGTATTTTCCTTTTTACAATTTTAAAAAGGCCAACAATCTAGTTTCTTTGTATCAGTTTTTTTACTTGTGATTGGGACTTTCTTTTTAACATTAGGTACTGACATAATCAGGCTTATGATAAATTTTATTGTAATTTGCTAGAAATAATTGATAAATTTGTTTCTAAGATTAAAACAAGTAATAGAAAATTTCCTCCATGGTATAATATTACTAAATGTATAAAATTAAAACATAAAGCTTAGAATAACCACAAAGGTTTTAGTGATCCTCTTGCCCTGGAGGAATATATGTTTTTAAGAAGGTACAGGGTGATTCCTATACGTTCTCACCGCAATTTTTTTGTTTGTCTTTGGAAATAAATTTAAAATGTTTGACGTAACTTAATATTTTTTCCAAGGATTTGGAAAATTTCAACAACAAAAAAATTGAAAGTCAAATAAAAGTGGGAAGAAACGAAGGAATGTTTATATATATATATATATATATATATATATATATATATATATATATATATATATATATATATATATATATATATATATATATATATATATATATATATATATATATATATATATATATATATATATATATATATATATATATATATATATATATATATATATATATATATATATATATATATATATATATATATATATATATATATATATATATATATATATATATATATATATATATATATATATATATATATATATATATATATATATATATATATATATATATATATATATATATATATATATATATATATATATATATATATATATATATATATGTTTACAATTTTGATAAAAGATTTAAATTATCTTTCTAAAAATATAACAAAACACATATATTTACCTTCATATTTAATAAAATACAAACCAAAAAATTGGGGTGAGAACATTATAGGATTCACCCTGTACATTAGATCTGAAATAATAATTATAAATCATATTTTCAAAATATTGAAAGTAATATTAAAAGTGATCCAAAAAAATTCTAGCAGTTTGCAAAAAATATAAAAAATTCTAATAATTTGCCATCAACTATGTACTGCGATGGAATTAAATATACCAGCACTCAGGAAATCACCAATACAAAGCCATTAAAAAAAAAATAAGGCTAATAATACTATGGAACCCAATAAAATTCCTGCTTTTCTTTTTCGTGGCTGCTTGTGTTCTCTCTGTCCAGATTAGTAAAAATTTACGTCGTACGTGGCATTCGGCACAAATTCGTGTGTGCGTTACAAATTTATGCGAGTGTGAACATGTTAAATTTGTAACGCACACCATTCGTACACACAAATTTGTGCCGAATGCCACGCACGACGTAAATTTTAACTAATCTGGACGCGGCTTAAACTTTTTAACCATATTCCTTTCCATCTCTCACTGAAATTCATAGGTTTCCCAGCATATTAAAGCAGGTCAAAATTATTCCTATTTAAAAAAAGGCGATAAGCATGATATACAAAACTATAAACAAATTACAATTATTAACAATTCTAAAGTATTTGAAATTTTACTTCATGAACCAATTATTATTCACGTAAAAATCAGGTAACGAAATTTCATCATGGCTGTATAAGTAAAGGATCTATCACAACTAATTTGTTATGTGTTACTCTATACATAACTACTTACTGCCATTGATGCCAATACACATGTCGATGTTATTTACACCAACTTTTCGATAGGTTGGACCGTAACATTTTACTAAAAATACTCGCAAAATTAAATTTGGTTGTTCGGGAAATTTATAATTTTTTAGATGTTATGGCCATCAATCGGCTAAATTCACAACATCAGGAGTGCCTCAAGGCTCTGTATTAGGGCCGCTATTTTTCAACCTATTCATTAATAATATTATTGGTGATATTGACTTTTCTTACACAGATGACCTAAAATTATATAAAACGATTATCACCGTTAATGAGAGCTTAATTCTGCAAGCGGCACTTCGTAAGATATACACATGGTATGTTGTTAACAACTTACTGTTAAATGTTAGCAAATGTAGTTGTGTGACGTATTCCATAAAGCACAATAATACCATCTTTAGTTATTCCTTAGTAAACTCTACTTTACCTAGATATAATTCAATTCGTCACATTGGTGTTACCTTTTGGTGGTATATTTAATACAAAGCATAGTTTTAATAGTCACACACATAATATTACAAATGATTGCCTTAAAATGTTGGGTTTCGTAATAAGTTCTCATGATTTTAATAATACTAACACAATTAAACTGCTCTATGAATTTTATCAGATTTAAAGTTGACCATGCTTCTGTTATTTAGTGTCTATATTATTATACTCATATTAATAACATAGAGAGACTTCAAAGGCGGATAAAGTCTATGCAGATATAGGTTACCTACATGACAATCTCCTCAACAGATTTTCAGTAACTTCTCTTGAAGCTCACAGGAATATGGCGACCGCTGATTCAACTCGAACAGGCATTAAAACGAAAGCAAATAATGAAGTTTTGCACTTATAGTGAATAATTTTACAAATATACTTCACGTAAGAAATCTGCACATGGCACAACCATTCACTTTCCTTTAACGTATGTTCGAAATGAATCAGCGCTCGCTGTATATCTGAACTTGTATTCCTTTATAAATTAATTCATGGTCTAACTGATTGTAGTGAAATTTTACATATGCTTAATTTTCATGTTCCCAGATTGACATTTAGACAAAACCTTATATTTTATCTGCCCATGCCCCGAAAAAAAATTTTCAGAAGCACTCTCCCCTATTTAGAAGATGCAGTAATTGTAATAATTTTAGCAGCCTTGTTGATAGCTTCGATAAAAAAATTAAGTTTATAAGTTTTAATAATTACGGTTTTATCACTGAAGTTTTATTTTCCTTTTATTCCTGTAATTTTTATATCGTGTTAATTAGATATTCCTCTTTATGTTAAATGTATTTTGTAATTTCCTACCCTGTAAATGGAATTTGTATCTGGTGGGTAGTGTATAATAACAAATAATTAAATAAATAAATAATGCGTTGGCTTTGTCTCTGGCTTTATAATATCACCATAATGCTGATAACAAACGTACAACTCGAAGTATTGAAGTCAAACTTATTAATAACAATAACATAATAACATTTTTTTTGTTTCAGAATCAGACGGTTAAAATTAATTTAAAATAGACGAAAATATCTCGTCAAACAACAAATCGTTAACATATACCTATTACACAGAATACAAAAAACATATTTCATATCTTTCTTGGTATAGTGAAAGCAGCATTCACAAAAGCATAAGATTGTTAAAAATGTAAGATCTATGGTTAACAACTGGTTAACAGAGCAAACAGATCCTCTTGTATTCTAATCGATGCCTCATAATCTTCCGCCAAGTGTAAATAATAGTTGTGTCTCTTTGTAGTTAAGTTTCCTGTGCCACCCACCGTTTCTTGACATGACAAATGGTTTACTTAACATCTTCATAGCAAGTTGCATCCTAATTTTACCCAAATACCGTCCCTAAATACCCCAGAATAAGACATAGAATTAGCCAGAATGAGAATACTCTAAAAACGTACACTGGATTTCATGGTAGATTATACTTCACACTAAATGGAATTAGTTCTTTTGAGATCTTTTAAAATGCATTAGATACTAGGTACTAAGCACTGATATCTTTTAGAATAGGTGGAACTAATTAGATGGCAAAAAAATGGTAAACCACAGAGGTCGACGTCACATGAATGTACTTAAAATTTATTTTTTCTTAGTTGTATCTCATAATATTCTCAAATGATCGTATATTTAAAAAATGTGTTTTAAATCGCGTTTTAAAGTATCGATTAATACATTACTTGTGTAGCAATTCATAAATTGGTAATAATACATCAAAAACATGAGATATAATATTCAAATCATTGCCTTTTATTGGTACGCAATTATAAGATTAATAATTATTATTCTCTCTATTCTATGCCGACATTCTATACATTTTAAGACTACGATGAGTTATATTTGTTCATTGATTTTGGAGATATAGCCATTTTTTAAATCTGGAACAAAAAACACAATTTGATATTCTGCTTGCCAATTCTTTATTTCTAAACCAATTTCAATCAAATTGATCTTAAATGAATGTTTTAATGTCGCATGCGATGCTACAAGTGTTCATCCTATGGTAATATGGAAAATCAGTGTAAAAGTGAAAAAACTATTTGTTCAATATGTTCTGAACAACACAAACTGAAAAATTGCCCATGAAATTCTGTAAGCTGTATTAACTGCATAAACAATAATTACAAATTTAAAACAAATTATAGAACAGAGCACTCTTCTAAGGATATAAGTTGTCAAATGTATTTAAAACAAATTTAATTAATAAAATCAAAAATAAATTACAGAGAAATATAGCAACCAAATACATGTAATCTAGATAAACATGCAAAGTCTTCATTTACAGTGGCCCATCAGAACATGTAATGTATTAAAAATAAATTTGATGAATTAGAAATATTTTTATCCTCTGAAAATGTGGACTTAATTTGTATTACTGAAAGCTGGGTGTTATCAAATCAAATGAAATAAACCATGTAACAAATCCTGGATACAAAATTGTTAGTTATTACTGTAGAAAACATTATATACATGGTGGAGTTTTAATACTATCAAAAAATTTCTATTCTACACTTGAAATGACATATTGTAAATTTAAGTGTTGATAAAATTTTTGAACATGCTGCTATAACATTACTAATTTTTGAAATTAATTATTATATATTATGTATTTATAGAACACCAAATTCTGATGTTAATTTAATTTTTCAAAAACTTGAGGAAAGTTTAAATAATATCATTAGTAACAGTAATATAAACAGGATAATTATTTGTAGTGATCTAAATATAAATTACCTTCATGAAAATAATGTAATAAAAGATGTAACTATTTCTGAATTAATTGAGGCCATAAGTAATTTAAAAAACTGATATTCAACTGGTCATGATAATATTTCAATTTCAATAATAAAAAAGTGTAAACATTTGTTAGTGACACCGTTATGTCACATTATAAATTCTTGTTTTTCACAAGGAACCTATCCAGATTTTTTTAAAATTTCAAAAGTTATTTTTTTTGTTTAAAAAAAAAGGCGATCCTCACGATATATCAAACTATAGACTCATATCTTTATTATCAGTATTTTCAAAAATATTTGAAAAAATCATTTTCAATAAAATAGTAAATAATTTGAAAACAAAAAAAATATTTTCCCCCTAATTAGAATGGTTTTAGAAAAGATCATTCAACATATACAGCTTTATTAAGTTTTTTAGACTATATATATCACAACCTAGATATGGGGCACAAGGTCATTAATTGCATTATTTGGTGAAGTAAATTGGAATGTTATGGTCCTCGCGGGCAATGCAACAGTCTTCTCAAATCCTACCTCTCAAATAGAAAACAATTTGTTGATTTTGGAGCAAAATCTACTGAACTTGTGGTTAGTATAGGTGTACCACAAGGCAGTGTCCTGGGACCTCTACTATTCCTATTATACCTTAGTTATATAGATCAACATATAACAGAATTTCACTGTGCATTTGCAGATGATATTACAATTGCAACAAGTGGAAAGAATTTAGATAATGTGACAAATAACAAGCTAAAATTTGCTGTCAGTTTCGAACTACTTCATAACCAATAATTTAATCATAAATAGAGAAAAAACTCTTTTCATGCAGTTTCATCCTGTGAGTGCAAAGTACATTACCAGCCCTCTTATATGGTTTGAAAATAAGTCAATTCAACAAGTGAAAGAATTTAATTATTAGGCATACATATTGACTTTTCTTTAAATTGGAAATCCCATATAAATAATATTTGCAAAAAGTGCGCAACTGTTTTGCGATAAAGCGTCTCTCTCAAATTTCTAACAGGGATACCGTTAAAACATTTTACCTTGCCTACTTTGTGAGTCGTACTAGATATGGAGTAATTTTTCGGAGATATTCTAATTTAGCAAATCGTGCGTTTATAATGCAAAAAAAGAGCTATATGTTATATATTTGGTTTAGGGTATCAAGCATCTTGTAGAGATTAGAGATTAGAGATTAGAGATTAGAGATTAGAGATTTTAACGCTGGTAAAGAAAAATCCAAATAAATTCATTTTTCAAAACTGTCATCATGATTATGCCACACGACATGGCTTTCATTTGCAATATCCATGCAATGGAATCGACTCTGAAAAACTGTGAACAAATTATCGAAATGTCAAAATGCAAGACTAATTTTCTACTAGTACTGCTTACACCTACTACTACAACATTTTACTTCAGAATTGCAGGGCGGCCGTCTCTCTGACTATGAAATTGACTGGAATTTCTCAGGTACGCCAAAGTCGTTTACGCAGTGCAAACAACTTTGCGCATATTGCGCTGTATATACAGAAGCACCATTCTGAATAAATACATGATCTATAGCATTTCCATCACCACCTTGTTGCTATAAAAAGGACCCTAGTTGGTTGGTTAGAACACAGACTATCGATGCTGGATGGCAAAAACTAGGATTATTCACTGGAATAAGTTTTTTTACACAAATTGAACACTATTAGGAAAGAATTAAACACTGTTAGGAAAAATTAATTTTTCTATCATTACCACCACGCAATCCTGAATTGAATCCATTGGATTTCTTTGTATGGTCATATTTTCTTCAAAGACTGCACGACAATGGCCGAACTCAATTTAGTAATATTGAGGAGCTGCAACAAGGCTTAACCTAATATTGGGAAGAACTACTTCAAATTTCAATAGCGCAGACCATGATACAATAAACACAGAAGATAAGATCCTTCGCAGTCGCAAATCAGTCCGCCGTGGGCATGACGTCACCTGGAGAGTAAATTCGAATTTACCGCATTGGCAGGCATCAGTTGCAGTATTTCTATCTACAAGTTACTGACCTAAAACGTTCCGTAATAATTTTTTTATTAAAGGTGTTATAAAAAAATTGATTTGAGAGTATATTTGTTTGCTTTACTTGTCCAAAAATATACTTTGCAAAATTTTTAAACTCCGTAATAATTATTAAATATGATTTGAACGAAACAATTACTCAGCGGGCAAATACCCCGACCTGCATTGGATTACACCTTCAAATCATGATAGATCGATAGCCAATATCATTTGTCAATTCCTAACCAGACATAGACCGGTTTCGAACTTATTTGTTCTCCTCAATATGCCATAGGTTATGGAACAGACAAATGATAGTGGCCAACCTGCTAGTCATATACTAACTAAGGTAAATTGAGTAGTGGTGAGAGGTATGAAACTTCTCGTATGGTCTAAATGCTACTATCCGACAGACATCATAGATGTGTCTGTGGCGGATAGCGACTTGCGAAGCAAGTACCGAAAGCGGCGACCTCTAGCCCAGGTGGACTAAACTACTGTTATTAAATATGATTTGAACGAAACAACTACTCAGCGGGCAAATACCCCGACCTGCATTGGATTACACCTTCAAATCATGATGGCTATCGAGTTTAACATCGTAGTGGTCATTTTGTCTAAGATGGAATTCTGCAACTCCAAAGACATGCCATATGTTTTTTCCTGTCTCTGCTGTCCTCTATTGGCACTTTCACATTCAAGCAGTCAAACCAGTCGTTAACCTAAAAAAACCTAGTTTAAATTTTAAGTGCAACATTTTGTGGCAGTCTTAAAAACCACCAGTTACTTACATCTTTAAAAAATTCAGTACACTCACACGTGATCTAGAACTGAACTTTCCAAGGAGTTCACATCTAGAAAACGCCCGCGAAGCTGTATGTGAAAACAATTTTGTAGCATGTTTAAATTTTTGTCTCCAAGCTCTTTTCACATGCAGTGTTTCCATGGTTACTTTATGAGTAATATTTAAATCTGTTCCACTGGCAAGCCTTATTAACTCCTCTATAATACTTTTCTCTATGGCAATCCCATTTAAATAAAATCCTTGGTCCACAAAATGATTTCCAAGAAGCTTGATATGTTGTGAAACATCCGCAAAAACGTAAATTTTAAAATTGTTGGTGGGGTTCAGAAACCACGTTTGTGTAGTACTAATCTCTAGCTTTGTGTGCAAACTTAATTTTTCTTCCACAAAATCGCAAACCATTCCTACCACTGAAAATCCCGACTCCTCAACAAATTTATTAATCTCAAATAGTTTTTCTACGGTCATAGGAAAATCATATCGATCAAATACTGGCTGTTTCCAATTTCCACACAAGCCTCTTAACATGGCGATTGGCACATAATTGTAGGACTTTATGGTTTCATCTCTAGTTTATTGTGAAGGAATTGGCTTTTTTACTTTTATTTCATCAAAAGAAAGAATACACAACCTCTGCGAACGTGTAAGATCAGTTTTTTTCACTACCATAATGACCTAAAATAATAGAAAAATTTAGGTTAAGTACAACGTGTGGCAAAATACATTTTTTTACAGTACATCAACAAAAAACTTGAGCCTGACCTGTTTTAAAATGCCTGGCTCTAACTTGACTTTTTGACACCATTTTTTTTGAGGGTTCCTCTTCTTCCCTTTTTTAATAGCATTCGATAAACCTTGGCACCAGCCGAATAGATCACTATGGCCTTGGATTTTTAAGTTTTTGAATTTGCTTATCAGTAAATATATTCCTAAAGACCTGATTTTTATTTTTGAGTTCCTCAATTTCCTTTTTCAATTTAAAAATTGCTCCTCTTTCGCTAATACTTTCTGTATTAGTTCTAAAAATATACATATCACATATGACAATTATTATCTTCACAATAAATAAAGTAAAAATATTCTAAGGCCTTAATAAGATATAACAACTTACATACGACACACAAGTGAAGTAGGTACCTACATGTATATCGAAGATATTAATAAGGTATATCTTCATGAAAACAAAGCTATATTTTACTGCAAATTACTAAACAAACTATTCATCCCTACGCAAAGTTGCTTTTAGCAGCTAATTCGTTAAAATTGTTAGTGTTAGGATTTTCATTACTACTGTAGGTTTCAATGGGGAGGGGGATATTTCATGAGAAGCACTGACACCAGCACTATCAATATATAAAAAAAATACTATATTTTAAGTAGGTATATAGTTGGAGAGATTAGATCAACTAGCTTTTGCATTTATTTTATAAAAACAATCACCAAAAGATGAGTACTTTAAGTTTCGTAAACAGAGCAAAACTTACTTACCCATATCAAGCATTATTTTTATTAATTTAGTAGCCTGCCTTTTTAATTGGCGATCATTCCTTTTATATCCATCTTTCAAAGATTCCATTTGTTTTGGCAAATTAAGTGTCGGAATAGCATCCGGCTTTAAAAGCCTTTGACGCTTATTTAGAGTCAATCCCAGCAGTTCTTCTTTTAAATTTCTTTCATAATTTTCTTTGTCAAAATGTAAAGGACATATTCTAGCATTTAATATGTTAACCTTATGGTCTCGTTTGCAAGCCTGTAACCATTGTTTGCTTAAATTATCGTCTTTAGGAAAATGAAAGAACATTAAATCTCTATTATAATTTTTAGACTGATTGTCTACATTGCAGGTAACAACAGCACAACGCATATTTTTGGCAATAAAATGCTAATTATCAACAAAATTCTGTAATAATTACCACGGACCGTACTAAAACATACACTAGCCGCCAGAATTACTCTCCAGCTGACGCGTCTAATTTTTTTAAGCTTCGCCCACTATGCGCAATATCCTATCTTCTGTGTTTATTATATCATGAGCGCAGACCATATACAGTTGGAGGAGAATAGTTGCAGCAATTGTGGCTGCATGAGGAGAGAGAGAGAGAGAGATTCAAGGAATATGATGTGCTAGATTTCAATACCTATTAATTGAATCTTCACTGTTTGAAACCATTGATCTTTTTAATGATTCCATAATATTACATCTGTTATGCAGGGCTAATTTCAATAGTGCCTACCACCTAATTGAGGATTTCTGGTAAAATGTCCTCTACCATCGTATTCACCTAGACAAGATTTTTTATAAATTATTTCTCTAGTTCGTGTTGTTGATTGTCCTTATATAAGTTATTGTAGTGGTATAAGCTATATAAGTACTATTACAATTTTAATATGTCGACCACCTTGATGTTTAGAGGTTGTAGCGTATTTAATCAGCTTACTATTGACATCGAGTTAGTTAAAATCGGTTAATGAACAAAAATGCATCAAAGAAATAGTAGGGTTTTTTACAGTCCAATCGGTATACACAATTGAATAATCCTAGGACAATTTAATATTTACCTAACACATGCATTCACACCCTGTGTCCCACGGATGTAGCCTAAATAGAAAAAGTTTTATTTAGTGATTTATTAAAAAAGGATCTTGATAGTACACAGTTTAATAAACTAAATTAATGATTATCAATATTTTTTAGAGCTTTAGAAATTTATAAATCTTCAAATAAATCTAACTTTCGGCCGTTTTTATTTAACTGATACAGAATGTTACTATTATCATGTGGACTAAAATTGTGATTATTAAATTTTAAATGATGTCCAAATGCAGAGGTTTTTGGTTTGTTTAAATATTATTTAATACGTGTTTCTAGTTTTCTACAAGTCTTTCCAATGTAAGCGGTACAATCAGAACAGTCCAGTACGTTCCACTTTTTTTAAGTCTGTTTATTTTATCCTTTGAATTAAATAAATTGCTGTTTAACGTGTTCTGACTTTTGAATGAGATTCTTTATTTGCATCATTTAAAAAAATATATGTGAAATTTGGTTAGAAGTATTATCTAAAAAAGGAAGTGAGAATTAAATGAATTTGGAATAATTAGAATTATTTTGTGAAATGGAAACATTTGAAATGGAATTATAGGCTAACTACCTTGATTTTTTTAAATTTAATCTTTTTTAGTATATTTTCTACAATTTTTGGATTTTAACCATTATTGAAAGCAATCTGTTTGATTATGTTAGGTTCACTATTGTAGTTATCAGTTGACATTGATATATTTATCAATGCAATGAAAGACCGCCATTTTGTGTTGATGAGGAAGATTTAAATTTTCTGGGATAATGTGATCTGTCTGAGTAGGTTTTCTATAAATTTTAAATTAAAATTTATTATTATTTCTCAATATAGTAAGGTACAAAAAATTAATATGTTTTCATTTTCAAGCGTAAATTTTATTTTTGGGTGAATTTTATTTAGATTTGCTAACGTCGCTTCAGCATCTAAACTATTTCCATTAATAAAAACAAGGATATCATCAACATATCTAAACCAGTGTAAAATTTTGTTATTATCATTGTTTAAAATGTTTTTTTCCAAATTATCTAAAAATAAATCTGCTAAAAAAGAGTACAATGGAGATCCCATTGCTGAACCTTCAGGTTGTCTGAATATTTTGTTATTAAAGATAAAGAAGTCTTGAGAAAGACAAAAGTCAGACAAAGCTAAAATGTTAATTCGTACAAAATTCTACAGAGTAATTCGACACACATTTGTTATTGAACGGTGATAAGTGTTTATCGATTTACTCTATAGATTTGATGATCCCTTGTCTTCTATATCAGTAATAACCATTTTCGTTAATCACAGCAGCAATACCCAAATATATCGAATAACAAAGCAACCTACAAAAGTACAAAAATTAAGTTATATTGAAAAATAGAAATCCAGTAAAAAAAAACAATGCGTACCTTCATCTTTAGATATTAATTAGTCCTCTCATGGATAAAGTATGCCTTTATCCTTATGTATCATAAATAATTATCATTTTCATTGTTTCATCTTTACCGAATCATTTAATCTTTCTCAGCTTTTTCTCAGCTAATAGCCATTTCTGATAAAGTTTTCCATAATTTTTTTCTACTTATTTGACAATCATCTTCATCTTCTTCAAGTACACTGAAGAAACAAACTATAAACGTTATTCATTATTAACTTTTGGTGTGGGATTCTGCACAATTGCATCAAGTAACTAACTGATTTCTTTTAGTTATTGCAAAGGTTTCAAATTTAATCCACACTTCCTCAGTGTTTAAAAAGCGCCGTGAAATTTGCTTAGAGATTCAGCTGCCAACTTACAACAAATCTTTTTAAAATTCTGCATTACTGACTTGCAATCTCTATAGAAATATATTTTCAAACATCATAAAATTAAAATACTTTCTATATTGTTGTCCAACTCTAAAACTACTACTTATTAAAATATGTTTTAAGATAAAATAAATTAATTATATATTCCTCCAATATATTTCTCTAGTATTTTAAAACGTCATCGTCTATTAATTGGCCTATTTGTGAAAAAATTCAGACTAGGCCCAAATACCTCAACCAAGTGTCGTTTTTATCGCCCATCAGGGGCTAAACTTGCGGTCTTCTCTAACCAAATTGAGACACATATATCACTTTGGTTAAAATTGCGGACTGTACTGACAACGTCTGCAGATGGAGACAGATAAATGCTGTCTGCATGTCTGTATGTCAGTAGGAAGCCCATTGTCAATTGTTATCTTCAACCGGTCATTATTCTGTTGATTTACAAAAAGGTAAATGCTACCGCTTCACAGCTTAACTAGATCATGGTTATAGTGCGCACCTACATATGAGATGCAGCTAATAGATAAATTATGAGAAACTTTAACAATGAATTTTCTCGTACTAAAAGAATAATAAAACTGATATGCGTAAATTTTAGTTTTTTAGTCAATGATATTAATCAAGCACCGGACTACATTAATACCAATGGGTTAATCTTGATTAAAAAATGTCAGAATCATCACTTAAATAGACTTAAACACAAATAAAACTAATATTATGATATTTGGACCAAAATCTAAAGGTTCTATAAAAAATATATTAGTATTAAAATTAATAACACAGCTTTTCCCATAACCTCTTTTACAAAAAGTCTGGGTGTAATTTGAATTTCAAATTTTAAAGTTATGTAGATAATTTGCATAAGTGTTTTATATAATGGGGCGGGGGACTATAATATTAAATATGCCGATTTAATTGACCCATGATTTTTGTTATAAATGAAACTAGTTATAATGCATTATGATTTCGTAAGGATATACTTTATACTTATGATCCAATAACTTACTAAAGTGGCGGATTTTTTTTTAAGTTAAACAGGTACCCAAGTTCATTCAAACTACTTAATGTTACAAAATGTTTATTATACCCAATTTTTATGTTATTTGATTTAGGAGAAAATCCATTGTGACGATAATTTAAATTTGTCATAAGACTAAATGTCTAATAAAGGTTTTTCTTTACAGGGCTAGTCCGGAAAATAAAAATATGGATTACTTATTAAAATTTATTTGTAATTATTATTTTCAATTGAACAATTATGTGTTGTTAAAAAAGAAAATGTAGAAACAGCAGGATTAACATTAAAAACATTAGATTTTTCCTCCAAAATGGTACATTTATCGGACTTTTCTACGCAATTTTATATTTTCTTCGCGATATCCATTTTATTTTGAAGGGATGTTTCTATAAATCCCTCAGCTACAGTTTGAGATATACAAACTTCATATCTTTTCAAATTAATGATATCCACATTCCACACAGCATCTGCCGAAAACGTAACCGAATTACGACGGAAACAATGTCGGAGTTCAGTAGGTAGTCTCATCGACTGTGCAATCTTACTCGGGATCTTCCCAAACGTATGAATGCCGATGATGGGTTAATCTGTGCAATATCCCTTGTTGTAGTATGCTTGAAAAGGCGGTTCATAGGATATTTGAGGATCACATCGTATTTTCGATAACAACTCATATGAAGGTAAAAGAAATTCTGTATGCATGAGTTTTCGTGTTAGAAACATTAGCATTGGCTCCTTGTGATCATTGTTGTCCAGAGTCATTTTTGCGAACTCTACATATCGACACGCTCCTGCTAAACCCGTGTCAGTCCTATCTGTTTCGAAAAGTTATAAAATTCAGATAACAGGGTATAAAAGTGCTTGAAGTACATACAAAACGACGCGCTTTGACGTCTTGAAATATTTGTTGGCTGGTCAATAAAAAATCAACTGCATATAAAGTTGAATCCCTTTCTGTTGTTCTAACTAAAAACTGAATTTCGTATTGTTAAGTTGAAAACATTCTCTGTTCATTTCAAACCACTGTCAGTGTCAATCCTGTTTTTATATGTCATGCCGTTAATGCCATTACTTAACCTACAAAATAATTGCCAACTTAACAACGCGAATCAGTTTTTAGTTAAGACAATAGAAAGTGCATCAACTTTACCTCTAGATTCTTAAGGATATTGATAAAGCTTGGAGTTTTACAATGTTTCAATAACAATTAGATAAAATTAAGCAAAAATATGTTAAAGGAAAACGGCCGCCTAAAAATTAATTAATTAATTTATTAAATTAATCTGGAAATGCCCTTTACAGGACTTGCAAGATTTCAGACCTCAACTTCAGCATCGGTCTGAAATTTGTCTCCGTGTTTTCGGACTTGTTGCGGAAATTACTGTTATTTGACATGTTCTTAGACACATGACAAGCAGAAGTGATCGCCATTTAAAAATGTTTTAAGTAAAAATCCGGATATTTACAAATTGCGTAATATTAACAAATGCCTAAGTGATGGACGTGGAAGTGATTTAGAACGACATTATGGATATGCAAATATTACGTTTTTGGATGTAGAACATAAGTATAGATTTATTAATAATGCAAGTGTACGCTAACAATAATACACAACTGTTAATGGACATGATATAAGAGGTAAGTCTTTGTAAGTTACACCATACCTCTCACCGATGTCAATATCTTAAATTGAGCCGGCCTCAGCATTATACATGTATGCCATTTTCCCTTCTAAAACTGAAAAATTAAGTGGCCGGAAAAAATAGCGCATAAATAATTCCATAATTTAGAGACATCATCATTATAAAAATCCTGAAATTTAATTATACCACAGCATTGTTTTAATTTATGTCTTCCATTAATCTGTTTAACGAGGGACAAAAGAATATTTTAATGGACTCTCAAATCACACTAAATCTGTCATGAAAATTTACGCGTGTATGTATCTATAATTCAGTTTAACTATAGACATTTTAGGACACATTTAGATTATTTGGATATATTTCGTTATTCATGTCAATTTTGTGGATGTATTATCTATTAAAATGAAGTTTTTCTTGCGCTTAATTTATGTATAATTAGCAAGGCACTTATTTAAATTGGGCTTTTGTAACATTTATCGAATAATTCTCACTATGTGTGTTACACATGATTTCAGAAATTTCCAATAATTAAAATTTTTTACCTTTCGCTGTAAAAAATACCTAATATGTAGGCAGCGGAAGTATTGGACAATTTTCAGGGCCGGCAGTTTTATAAAAAATCCTATTCAGGTATATAAATCATTATCTACCTGTAATATATACAACCAGTATACTGGTGCATTGAGGCAGGAAACCAGGATATATATATATATACATATATATATATATATATATATATATATATATATATATATATATATATATATATATATATATATATATATATATATATATATATATATATATATATATATGTATATATATATATATATATATATATTTATATCACATTTAGCAATATTATAAATTATTATAAAAGATTTAATAAATATAGTAGCATGCATACATTAAAAATGAACAATTTCAGAAAACAATTTTAATTTAGTTGTTAACATATGTGTAGAATAATTAAGTATTCATTGTTCATATAAAAATGTAGTTAGTTGTAAGGTATTTGCAAAGCCAAATTGGCCATAAAAATTAATGAAAAACAAATAAAAAACAAGAAAAAGGTGTCAAGTCGAAGTCCTGGATCTCCACTGGCAGAGATGACGAGAGACCTATTGTGTATTTCCTGCCATCGAAAAGGTGTCACCACTTTGGATTTGATTCTATATGTCAAGAGAGTAGTAGTGTTCTGAAAGTAGGGTGGTAAATAAAAAGAAAATATCCAAGTTAAGAAGTGAAATTAATTACAACAGTTGATTTAATAAAGTGTGTAACACTATAAAAAGTGATAATGACAAGAAATAAAGAACAAAAACCGTCTAGTAACTCTGAAAAAGACGAAAATTCCAACGTGAAGATAGTGACAACCATAATGGAGGTTTTAAAATCAGAGGAATTTTTGCAAAATTTAAGTGAACTAATAAGTAAAACTGTAAGTACTGAAATACAAAACGTACTAAAAAAACAAAATGAAATTATAAACAATATCACTACAAATTACAATAACTTAAAGCAGGAGAATAATTACTTAAAACAACGCATTGAAAATGCAGAGCAGTACTCGCGCCTCAACAATTTACGTATATTTGGAATACCGGAAAATCTAAAAGAAAATACAGATGAAATTGTTATGAATATATTGCATAAAAACTTGAAACTTACAAATATTACATTAAATGATATAGATAGGACACACAGAGTTGGAATCAAGAAGAATGATGCAAATCACCGAGCCATAATAGTAAAATTTGTAAATTATAAAGTAAGACAAAATGTATATAAGGAGAAAGCAAAACTTAAAGGCTTAAAAAATTGTCATTAAGGAAGATTTAACTACAAACAGGATTGAAATGTACAAAAAAGCAGCGGAAGAATTTCATTACAAAAACGTCTGGACAACTAATGGTATAATTTTTATAAGTCATAGAAACAAAATATTTAAATTTGAAACAGAAAATAATCTAAAAGAATTTATGGAGAAACAGAAGATGCATGATATATGAACAGAAATAAGTGTAAATATAGGAAACTGAAGTAAGGCATTCATATCTCTAACGATAAAACCAATTATTTACTAGCATATTTGTACATCTATGTATTTAATACCACTAATTTAATCTTTCATTAAAATTTCATAGCTTACCGCTTCTCGTACCATAATTATTAATAGAAAATAGCCTAATACCAACCTGCACACTTTTACTGTACTATATAAAATAAACATTCACAAAAAATTTAATAAATAAAAATAACCACTCATACCTTCATTTAAGCACTGGTTTTTTTTACTCTTTTTTTTTCTACTACATACTTTTTTCTTATACTGAAACGTATCTAATTAATTTTTATATTATAAATGGACCCATTTGAAACTTTTGAAAAAGAGGATATTGTTATTACCAATACTTATAATTGTTGTGAAGAACTTGTGTGTAACATAAAACAGATAAAAAATAACAACTTAAATTTAATTCATGTTAACATTAGAAGCATACAAAAAAATTTTAACGAATTGTTGTTACTTTTAGAAAAACTTAAAGAAATAAATGTTGACATTATACTTTTGTCGGAAACCTGGGCCCCTTCGGATTATCAATTTTATAATATTAGTGGATATAGTCTTTATCATACTAACAGAAAATATAACCAAAATGACGGATGCATGTTATATATCAACGACAAAATAACAGTAACAAAATTCACACATGTAAATTTAACTCAAGTAAATTTAATCAGAGCAGAATTCTGTTTAAATAATATAAATTTTGGTATTACCGCCTTATACAGACCTCCTTCGACGGACGTAAATATTTTTAACACTGATATTGAAATTTATTTTAATGAATTAAATAAAAAGGATATAGAAATTTTCTGTGGAGATATAAATATAGATATCAACAACAAAGAGATGAACTATACAAACTCATATATAAATGTATTAACAAAATTTAATTTTCTTTCACATATAAACAAAAATACAAGGGAAACTGATATATCTAATACATGTATAGATCACTTATTTATTAGGACAACAAAAGATAAAAAAAATAGAAGTAAAATAAATTCGGCCATTTTACTAAACTCAATAACAGATCATTATTTAATTTCAACAAATATATCTATATTAAATACAACTAAACTAAAAGAAAAACAAAACAAATTAATATCACAAATAGACTATAACAAATTAAACGGACTCTTAAGCAAATCGAAAATTGGATAAACATAGTAAACAATAATAATGTCGAAGATGCAACAAATAATTTCGTTGATATATATAAACATTATTTAGAATTAAGCACTACCACAAAAATAGTTACAAATAAATGCACAAAAATAAAGCCCTGGATTACGTTTGGAATTTTAAAATCAATAAAAACCAGAGATACTTTAAAAAAACAATCCATTTTGCAACCTGATAATAACCATTTAAAAAATTATTATAAAAAATATAGAAATTATGTAACAAAATTAATTAAAGTAACAAAAGATAAGTATTATGAACATCAAATTAACCAGGCACAAAATAACTATAAAAAAATTTGGAATTTACTATCTGAAGCAACAAATGATGTAAAACAAAATATTAATAAATACATATTAACTGAAAATGATAAAGAAATAATAGAAGACGAAAAAGTAATTGCGAATATATTCAATAGCCACTTTATAAATATAGGAGTAGATATGCAAAACCAAATAAAGCAAAATATACATGGTGACATCAAACAAAATGACAATGCGATAACAGCAAACAGTATGTATCTTGAGGTAGTTTCTTTTAATGATATTATAATTCAAATTCAAAGCTTAAAAAACAACTCATCACCTGGGTCAGATGGAATCGCTGCCATTACAATTAAGAATACACATTTACACATTCTAAAACCCCTGAAACATATATTAAATTTAATCTTCACAACCGGCATAGTACCCAGTAAATTTAAAGAATCAGTGGTAATACCTCTACACAAATCAGGTGATACTTCTAACAAAAATAATTATCGACCAATCAGTTTAATTAATAATTTTGCAAAAATCTTCGAAAAGTGTCTAAAAGTAAAATTAATGAATTATTTAAAACAATATAACATTTTAAGTGAAACGCAGTATGGTTTTATAGAAGGTAGAGGCACGGAACAAGCCATTTATATGTTAACAAGTAATGTTATTTCAAATTTTAATGCAAATATCAAAACTATAGGTATCTTTCTTGATCTTGCTAAAGCATTTGATACAGTCCCCCATAATAAATTATTACACAAAAATGGAACAAATTGGAATTCGGGGCACTGTACAAACTGTATTTAAAAACTATTTAGAAAATCGACAACAATATGTCAAAATAAAAAATACCTATAGTGATGTGCAAACAATACAGATAGGAGTACCCCAAGGAACAGTACTTGGTCCAATTATGTTTTTGATATATATAAATGAATTATGCAACTTGAACATAAAAGGAAAAATATTGGCATATGCAGATGACACAGTAGTAATATGTGAAGGACATGATTGGACCACTGCCTTTGAGGGTGCCGTATCGGATATTAATATTATTAACAGCTGGCTTGAAAACAACTATTTAACATTAAATTATGAAAAATCAAAACTTCTAGCATTTTCTCCAACGATGGTTGACACACCAAAAAAATAATTTTATTGAAATAAGAAACAGTAAAAAAAAAAATAATGAAAACTTTCCAATTAAAATACCTTGGAGTAATAATTGATTCACACCTAAAATGGAATAAACATGCGGAATATCTTACATCCAAAATTAGGAAAACCATACCGAAATTTTATACCTTAAGGGACATTCTAAAAATAAAAACATTACGTTTAGTATATAATGCGTTGATTGAATCTATACTCAGATATGCAATAGTCTGTTGGGGAGGGATGTATAATAAGGCTATAAATGTAATACAGATAACACAAAATTACATCATAAGAGTAATGTATAAAAAAGGAGCCTAGATTTAGAACGCACTTTTTGTATTCACCAAATAAATTATTAGATATGAGAGGATTGTATATTTACTGGGCAATAATTTTTTGTATATAAAAAAAATAATGTTAAAAAAGAAGTAATAAATATTAATTATGATACACGATCCAAATTAAACGAAGAAATGAGGGTTCCCAGGTACAACAAAAGTATATGTCAAAGATTTGTTGAATATTTAGGTACAAAGTTATACAATTTAGTTCCAATAATATTAAGAAAAATACAAAATATACGTCATTTTAAAAAACAGCTAAAGGAGTACATTATAAAAAAATATAGAAGTATTTAAGTGCATTTTATAATGTTGGTAATGACAATATCACTGTTAATTTTCGTTGTTAATTTCTTTGTTAATATTAAGTTTTTTTTTTATCTTTTTTAAAATTTTATTTATCTATATTATTGTATTATATATAAGTTATGTTAAAACTACAAGCTCTCATACAATCTTTATTATATAAGACACAATACAAGTCTTTTTGGCTTAGGTGTCTCACCCTAAATAATTTTGTTATATTAGTATTTATATATTTCAATTATTAGATTTACATTTTTATGGTAAAATATAATTATAATATTTATGTATATATACATGTACTCTAATATTGTACTGAAAGACATGGGTTAATAAATTATTATTATTATTATTATTATTAATGTAGTCCCATATAAAAATTTCACTTCAATTAACTCCAGTAGTATTAAAAGTTGCATAATTTCAGGGGAAAGATTTCATCTATAAAAGAGACAATTGTTATAGTATAAACTTTTAAAAGGGGAAATTTATGAAAATCTAGTGTAGAGTCAATGTAATTGAACTTTATACAAAAGTTAAATAAGCAACAATCAATAAACAGGGGAAAATATTGTAAATTATCTTAAAACTTTCATAATGAAACATAAAAAGTGCATGGTCTGTAAAAGTGAATATAAACTGAAATAAAACTTACCAAACAGGGGTGCAGTAATGTGTTTAGATCAATGCCATAATAATTTTTCCAATATTGGGGTTGAAACATAAACATTTCTTGATTTTTGTATGTGTGACAGCATAGTTGAACTATATTTTCATAAAAAACTAAACAGGAAATCCATTGATGTGCAAAGATATGCCATGAGGACAAAGGAGAAACTCAGTGCTTCGTATGTGAGTGGGGGTAGCTCAAGACACAGTGTTAAAGTGTGTGTAAAGGGGTGAAACCAATTTCGACAGCCTACAAAATGTAGAAACAAAAATTAGTTTTTGAGTAAAGATATGTTAACCTAGATATAAAAAGATTTGTTATCAGTAGTTATTTAGTTCTAGTTATATAAAAAAGGAGTTTGTTTAAAATGATAGGGCATTTGTTAAGAAAATTTTGAAAATGAGATGTGAAAGATAAAAATTTTTATACTGAACGTAACACATGCAAATTTACATAAAATTCTCAGGAAAGTATCAAGAAAAGAATATTGTTTTAAAAAAGCAACAAAAAAAGTAGTATAAAAGTTTTTATTTTCAAAATTAAAAATATTTGACATTAAAAAAATAATATGTGACAACTAGTCAATTTTGAAATTTGGTGATTTTACTATATACAAAATTAAAGTAAGCAGAGAAAACAATGGATAGTGGTTGTTATTGATAAAAAAAGGAGGAGAGTTTTTGAAAATTAAGAAAGAATCGAAAAAATTAAAGAGAAGAGAGACGAATAAAATAAAGGTTAGGAGTAAAATATGGTAAATAGAAGCTTGTAAATTAAGATTCAAGCCAGAGAATTAAATAAAAGAAACAGTAAAAAAAGTTTGTAAGTACTTACCAGTTATAAAAAAATCCAGCTACACAAAACACAAAATTAAAGTAAATAACTATACAAGCATATCAGGAAATTGGAGCGGCCATATCCAAACATTAAACAGCTGAGAAGAAACGACAGGTCGGCCAACCGCCAGGATAAAAATATAAGGTAAAATCTCGAGATTTTAAAATTTGGTGGGCTAATTTAAGTTAAGATTTGTAAATACATTTGTTAAAATTTTTTTAAAAAATATTTTATTAAAACAAACTCCTAAATTGTTTTCTGAAAGTGTTTAGTTTTTTTTTATGTGTACTGATTTTGTGAATTTAAATTTTGAAAATATACTAACTAGAAAGAACAAAATTGAACCTGCATCCTGAGAGAGAGTAAAAGAAAATAAAAGTAAGTAAAAACTTGTAAATTAAAATATGAGCTAGTCTGGGTACACAAGGGCATAAATATAAAATAAATACAAATTTAAAATAAAGGCGCCAAGTTTCATAGATTTTAATAAAACACAAAATTTTCAATTCAATAACTATTTAATAAAAACAATTCAAAATTTTTACAAATTATATAAATAAATAAAAATACGTACAAAACCTTATTATCACAATAAAGTGGCGAACCAACGTGGGGCTCGATATAACAAAAATTGACAACCTACGTACAAAACCTTATTATCACAATAAAGTGTCGAACCAACGTGGGGCTGCTCTATAACAAAAATTGGCAACCTACGTACATATAAAAGCACATGAAACTTAGGTCACAAGACAAAATGTCGACAAATATAACGGAAGAAACAAGCCAACAACAATCAGGAGATGCTGAACAAAATCAAAGTATAATGGAAATGATGAGGAAGATGATGGAAGAAAACAAAGAATGCGCAAAATTAATGGAAAAGAACAGGATAGAAAGAGATGAAAAATTAATGGAAACCATCGAAAAGAACAGGATGGAAAGTGAAAAATTAATGGAAAAGAACAGGATAGAAAGAGATGAAAAATTAATGGAAACCATGGAAAAAAATCAGGACAAGATTACAAAAAAGAATAGATGGGATTCAAGAGACGATTAAGATGGAAATTACGGAGAATGTGAGGGAAATTTTTAGAAGTTTTCAGGAAAAGCATGAAGAAGAGATGACAATAAGGTTTGCACAGATAGCGGATAGGTTTGGAAGGACAGAAGAAAAAGTAGAGGTAAAGGTAAATGAGGTAAGATGTCAAATTAAGCAGTCAAATGTTAGGATTGCAAATTTAGAAAATGAGACGAAAGATATTAAACAACAAGTAAATAATCTAAATTTAAATATAAATAGCAAAGTAACAGGGGAAATAGAGAAAAATTTTGAAAATTTGACAAGGATAACAGACAGACGGGACGAAGGATATGAGGAACGAATGAAAGCGATGAGTGAAAGGATTAAATTATGTCAGAGGGGTAATTATATTCAAGGGGATAGTTCTCCTAGTGCAATAGCGTATGCACAGTGTCAAAAGGCACAAAACAGTGAGTTATATTTTGCAGGGGATGCGAGAATTCATCCAAAAATATTTTGTCACGCCTTAAGAAATATTTTGAAACATTACCGCTAGGCATTGACATTAAAAGTTGCATTCATTCTAAATTGAGAGGCGAAGCACAATTTTGGTATCAGTTAATTGAGGATAGATATGAAACTATTGATGAATTTGAGGGTTTATTTTGCCAAAAATACTGGGGGGAACATAACCAGAATAGAGTGAAAACAAATTTATTTAACGGGAAATATAAAGACAATGGGGGTTTATCAAGGGAAGCATATATCATGAGAAAATATTACAACGCGAAACATTTGGAACCAAAAATGGATGAGGGAGAAATCGTGAAACATCTTAGCAGGCATTTTGATGATGATATTCGAAAGGTCATAGTTACTCAAAGAATCGGAACAATCGAAGGGTTAATCGAATATATTAGGGTAATTGACGATGATCGAACGGAATGGAGAAGACCGAATAACAGACAGACATACGGTAACAATAATCAAAATTATGACAAACGGGAATGGAATCGAAATTATCAGGGGGAACCAAAACCAAAATTTTAGATATCAGGGAGACAACAGGTACAATCAATACCAAAATCAAAATTATAGAACGGAAAATAGAAATGGGAATTTTAGGAATGATAGGGGAGACGGTAACAATAGGAATCAAAATTATAATCGGACGGAAAACAGAAATAATGAGACTGACAGACGTACATATGCGCAGGTGGCAAATGTACAATTACACAGATCGGCAAATGATTTGGAAGCTATAAAACCGGAAAATCAGGGTAAACTCCGACCGGATTTTCAGTAAGGGGAGGTGAGGCTGGCAAAACAATAAATTCTCTATCATATCAACATATGAGAGAATTTATAACAATGGAAAATGATCAAGGAAACGAGTCAGGATTAATTTGTTCATTACCATGTATTCAGATAAAAATATTAAATTACAATTTAACAGCATTAATAGATACGGGGGCTGAAGTAAGCATTATAAATGAAAAGGTCATTCAGAAAGATTCTACTGAGTTTAACAAGCGGATAATGAAAGCGATGAAGGTAAATTTGATTAATGTAACGGGTAAAAAGATTGCGGAATGTACAAAAGTTTTACAAACTGATTTTTATATTGGGGAAATAAGAGTGAGTGGTGAGTTTATTGTTGTAAGTGGAATGAGTTACGATGTAATATTGGGGGAAAATTTATTAACAGATATAAAAGCAAAGATTGATTTGAAAGAACGTCAAATAATTTTGGGGGGTACAAACGTACCATTTATAGGTGTTAAGGACAAAACGGGTCCAAATAATGTTTATAAGGAACAAACGAGTTCCATAATTGATAAAAATATCGCAAACGCGAATAATGTAGGGGTAATAATTAATAGGGAACGAACGAGTTCCATAATTGATAAAAATATCGCAAACGCGAAAAGAGTAGGGGTAATAATTAATTGTGTGCACGAACACAAAGATGACGTTGAAGAATTAATCGAAAAATATAAATCGTTAATAAATTTAGAACCAAGGTTTGTAAGTGGGTACATTCAGAAGGTATTAAGATTTTTGAGATTGTTAGTGGATGGAAAGCATGAAAAATGGGATGAAGAATTGTCACGAGTAGAGGATTATTTAAATAATGTACAAAACACGGTAACGGAAATACCACCCGTGATTTTAATGTTTGGAACATTACCTGAACGCCCATGGAGGACAGATGAACAGGTAGACTTTCAAAAATTAAGGCAAAAGGCCATAAAAAGAATTAAAAACAATGCGGAAAGATCTTTAAAAAAGGGCAAACAAAAATATAACTAAACGAGTAAAATTTAAAAAAGGCGATATGGTTGTGGTAAAAAGGTTACGAGTTTCAAATAAGAAAAATAAAATATGTGCGAAACTACAAACGCCATATGAAGGACCTTATCAGATTAATGAAGTTGTAAATGAAAATGTGTACGAGTTAAAATTTGTGGATTCAGATGCCATTAGAGGTAGATTTCATATAGAACTTTTATACCCATATTTATCATAAAATAAAATTGCTAATGTGAACTATTAAATTTTTAAAATTCACTTTATAAAATCAGTAAATTTAAAAAATTTGGGGGGAATTATATCACATTTAGCAATATTATAAATTATTATAAAAGATTTAATAAATATAGTAGCATGCATACATTAAAAGTGAACAATTTCAGAAAACAATTTTAATTTAGTTGTTAACATATGTGTAGAATAATTAAGTATTCATTGTTCATATAAAAATGTAGTTAGTTGTAAGGTATTTGCAAAGCCAAATTGGCCATAAAAATTAATGAAAAACAAATAAAAAACAAGAAAAAGGTGTCAAGTCGAAGTCCTGGATCTCCACTGGCAGAGATGACGAGAGACCTATTGTGTATTTCCTGCCATCGAAAAGGTGTCACCAATGTAGTCCCATATAAAAATTTCACTTCAATTAACTCCAGTAGTATTAAAAGTTGCATAATTTCAGGGGAAAGATTTCACCTATAAAAGAGACAATTGTTATAGTATAAACTTTTAAAAGGGGAAATTTATGAAAATCTAGTGTAGAGTCAATGTAATTGAACTTTATACAAAAGTTAAATAAGCAACAATCAATAAACAGGGGAAAATATTGTAAATTATCTTAAAACTTTCATAATGAAACATAAAAAGTGCATGGTCTGTAAAAGTGAATATAAACTGAAATAAAACTTACCAAACAGGGGTGCAGTAATGTGTTTAGATCAATGCCATAATAATTTTTCCAATATTGGGGTTGAAACATAAACATTTCTTGATTTTTGTATGTGTGACAGCATAGTTGAACTATATTTTCATAAAAAACTAAACAGGAAATCCATTGATGTGCAAAGATATGCCATGAGGACAAAGGAGAAACTCAGTGCTTCGTATGTGAGTGGGGGTAGCTCAAGACACAGTGTTAAAGTGTGTGTAAAGGGGTGAAACCAATTTCGACAGCCTACAAAATGTAGAAACAAAAATTAGTTTTTGAGTAAAGATATGTTAACCTAGATATAAAAAGATTTGTTATCAGTAGTTATTTAGTTCTAGTTATATAAAAAGGAGTTTGTTTAAAATGATAGGGCATTTGTTAAGAAAATTTTGAAAATGAGATGTGAAAGATAAAAATTTTTATACTGAACGTAACACATGCAAATTTACATAAAATTCTCAGGAAAGTATCAAGAAAAGAATATTGTTTTAAAAAAGCAACAAAAAAAGTAGTATAAAAGTTTTTATTTTCAAAATTAAAAAATATTTGACATTAAAAAAATAATTTGTGACAACTAGTCAATTTTGAAATTTGGTGATTTTACTATATACAAAATTAAAGTAAGCAGAGAAAACAATGGATAGTGGTTGTTATTGATAAAAAAAGGAGGAGAGTTTTTGAAAATTAAGAAAGAATCGAAAAAAATTAAAGAGAAGAGAGACGAATAAAATAAAGGTTAGGAGTAAAATATGGTAAATAGAAGCTTGTAAATTAAGATTCAAGCCAGAGAATTAAATAAAAGAAACAGTAAAAAAAGTTTGTAAGTACTTACCAGTTATAAAAAAATCCAGCTACACAAAACACAAAATTAAAGTAAATAACTATACAAGCATATCAGGAAATTGGAGCGGCCATATCCAAACATTAAACAGCTGAGAAGAAACGACAGGTCGGCCAACCGCCAGGATAAAAATATAAGGTAAAATCTCGAGATTTTAAAATTTGGTGGGCTAATTTAAGTTAAGATTTGTAAATACATTTGTTAAAATTTTTTAAAAAAATATTTTATTAAAACAAACTCCTAAATTGTTTTCTGAAAGTGTTTAGTTTTTTTTTTTGTGTACTGATTTTGTGAATTTAAATTTTGAAAATATACTAACTAGAAAGAACAAAATTGAACCTGCATCCTGAGAGAGAGTAAAAGAAAATAAAAGTAAGTAAAAACTTGTAAATTAAAATATGAGCTAGTCTGGGTACACAAGGGCATAAATATAAAATAAATACAAATTTAAAATAAAGGCGCCAAGTTTCATAGATTTTAATAAAACACAAAATTTTCAGTTCAATAACTATTTAATAAAAACAATTCAAAATTTTTACAAATTATATAAATAAATAAAAATACAATAAACCTTATTATCACAATAATATATGTATATATATATATATATATATATATGTATATATATATATATATATATATATATATATATATATATATATATATATATATATATATATATATATATATATATATATATATATACAGGGTGTTTACAAACTTGGGAATTATTTTTTGAGGATAAGTACATCTTGATATAATAAATCGTATAGTGCATAAGAAAACCTTAAATATTAGAAAAAAATAACTGACCTTTCTCAACAAAAAAGTGCGAACATGTTGAGAACTGCTGGAATCGAAGTTGAATGACCGTGTGTTAAATACATCATATGGCACAATCACTGTTCGATGTTGCCACATCCTTTAACACACAAAATCTTGTTGCTGTAGAACATTAATTAACTCTTTTTTACATGAAAATGGATATAGTTTATTTCCTCACAGGGCACCATACAATCCGATTAGACGTACGGTTTGCTTAGCGAATGAATGCACACATTCTTAAAGTTGGATTGTCCTCTACCAAATTTAAAATGTTTTCCTCAGCGTTCAAAGACATATGAGGACCTCATATCACGTCTTTGACGGGGTCGTAACTGACAAATATCGTGTGATCGTTGCACAAGAGTTACAAATCATATGGCATTTGGTTCATTCCTATTTGGAAAACGTGCCGCATACAAACAGCCGACGTATTTGACATTTACCGTAAATATTAACATTGACTAGTTCATTATTACTGTTACTAATGAAAAAACACTGTAAAACGGACCAAACGAAGGTTGAAAACAAACACTATTAAATAACAACAACCACAGAATTTTGTGTTTTGTTCTTCATCTTTATTCTGTCAAAAGTTGTCATTTCTCAATCTTTTTTTGAGATTTGACATTTTGTTTTGTTTTGATTTCGTTCCCATCAGAAAATTTTTTTGTTTTATCTTCTATTTTTCAGTTTTTTTGCGGCACAATAATAGGAAAAGTATATCGAAATTGTGTTTTATGTAAAAACTGAAAACAAAGTCATATCTGGAAGAATATCACGTGACATTTCACAGGTTAGAATTGTTTTATTTTTATATTGTTCAAGCATTATCTGCTAAATCTAACCATCTGCATTAACTATACATTGAAGTAAATATTTAATGAAAAAATTTAATCGTATAGGTTACCCAGTGACGACAGCCAAAATGTATGGGTACAAATACGTATGAGGCTTTTCAAGTACAGACATTATACATACACTATTCATATGTTCAAAACATTTTATAAACGAAGACTACATGGATCCAAAACTCAAAAGTCTGGGAAACCATTACAATCTAGAGCGGGAGCTTTTCCATCTATAGCGGTGTCCAATCCAATCTTGACAATGGAAGTTTTAAGGGCACAAGGTATAGTATTTATTAAGTCAAGATAGCAGTATTTGGAGTCCTGTCAGGTTAAAGAAATTAATGATTTTCATTCTATATAATTCGTCCTTTAAAATAATTTTATATCACGTACGGTCTAAAATGTATCGACAACTAAATTGAATAAAGCAGCTTGCCTCAGTTTTTATGTTAACTTATAGTGGAGGGAATTTTACCAATGTTCTTAATACAATAATTTGATCTGTGCTTTTATTTTTAAAGGTATTTTAAAGTAAAATAATTGTGCCATTAAAATTTTTTAAAATTGGGTCCTTCCTTATAAATATTAAAATATTTTCTTGGTAGATAACAAGATTGTATATGTTATAGTTATAACCACATTTTCAGGTTTTTGGCATGATAATTATAATATCTTGAGTGTCATATATTAAATAAAATTAAATTATCAAAATTTTAATGCCTCGTGTTAAAAGCTAGATAACATTCAACGAAAAACTTTCATTTATAACTTGTATGTATATTACAATATTTAATTTTCTTTTTAGTCATCCCTGCCATGTACATTAGAAGATCTGGTTTCCCAAAAATTAAAGAGTAGAAGACAGGAAGTACTCTCAAGAAATCTGGCAGTTTGCACTGACTCTCCAATTCTATTCTTCTAGAGCTTACGATTACTTTCGTAGACTTGAGAAAATCTGTTACCCTATCTGATAACAAAGTTCTTGTGCTATATTATTAATCTTTTTGTATTGTTTAATTAGGTGCATAAATTCTTTATGTTCAGTAAATACTGTTTAAATGAATTGTGATCAATTTATCACTGAAGTGCATTGTTTTATTACCCTATTATGAAAAGAATTTTCATTATTGCATTTATAGATTTTTCTTACTTTTGGTTGAACATTTATATGAAATCAGGCACGAAAGTGAGACTTCTGCGAAACTGTTTTCAATTTTCAGCTATATATCATTAATATTTTCGACAATTCCACAAACAGCTGAACTAAAATTTAACACTTATAAGGCTTAATTCATAAAATCTTAAGATTTCATAAATTCAAAGATATGTATGACTATATTGTAAAGTACTGTTTGTGACATAGTTTTCCGGTCATAAAGTACTTCTTTATAATATTAGTAGAATAAAGTAACTTTATTTTACTAGTACTATAAAGAGGTACTTTATGGCTGCAAAACTATGTCATAAACAGTACACAGCATACTTCACTTGTTTCTCATAGAATAGATACAAAATTTATAAAATGAATGTTTCTCCATAATGAGTTAATTTTAGCAGTCGAACATAAAGCTTTACATGCAACTCCTCCATATTATAGCTTTATTGAATTCATCCTTTTTATGGCCTTGATCACTACATTTAATTCACATATAAGCGACTTGCTCAATAAACCCTTATATTATGGACTTATTACATAAACAGCTATTATAATAAATAAAGTTAAACTCAATATATTATATTTTGTTCTCCAATAAATTCAGAAATATCGAGTAAATAAGGAAATAAAACCTACACTTAAATATTGTTACTACATACCAAAAGTTAAAATTAACCTAGTTAGAAATATAGTTTTAAACATTACAAAATTAATAGTTATTGTGGTTGATTAAATAATATTCTTGCACAACTGTTTTCAAGGTAGTTATTTTCATTTTCAGATCTTTATTTTTCATGGCAGAATATAACTTTCTTCTGGACTTCTGTCCAACTTTCTTATTTCAGTATATTTCTTTATAATCTCAGGCGAAACACTGAAATAATTTATTTAATGAAAATTTTATGGAGTACTTATTTATATAAAAAAACTTACCCATAATTATGAATACTTTGAATAAATTTAACTCTCTTCTTATTAGAGCTACTGTCAGTCTCATCACCAATTAATTTTGCTAAAAATAAGTACATAAATTAACAATACATATATCTTATTATATTTAAGCAATATCTTACACTAAACATCTTTTTAATTTCAATCTTATTCATAATCGAAGAGTGTCATGAAGATGTCTGTGTAGAACTAAAAGAGGACGATTGTTTTTGAATTGTTCCTTTCGATATTTACTTTTATGTTCGAATTTATCATTTATCTAGTAATAAACAATAACGAAAAACATTAATTTTTATTGTGTTTATTTTAGGTATATGATTTCTTTATATCCTGAAAACGATTGATCTTTCTTGGTGGGAGGGGGTAGGCCGTAGGGGACAAATTACAACTATTGCCTATGGGGCCGAATGAGGTCAGTTCGACCCTGTGTAGAGTTTACAAATGGTGATTGATCGTTGTTTGTAATTTAATGATATTACAGGTCCCTAGATTGTAGGTTTGCTTGCACACCTGAGGTAGTGAATTTCGTGATCTCTGTTTGTCAAATGTCAAATGGAAATTTTTAAGATGTGTAAAAAATTTACCACAACGTATCTTTCTTCTTTTTTTTTGTGCATAGAGAAACTAAAAATAAAATCTTTGTGTGTTTGTATGTGAAGTGAATATGCATCGAAACTCCCGTCAGCTGTAATATCGAATAAGCACAAACGTCGTTTACTTAACAGAACGTGTTTTAAGTGTATAACTCAGTTTTAAAAAACTAATATTAATGGTTACTGAACAACAAGATTAGTTTTAAAACAAATCTTATTGTTTTATTTCGTTAATTTTGTGTTCTCAAAATAGAGACGTTTGTATTTTATGGAATTGTCTCGTGATATGGAAAAAGTGTCATATTGGTTTAGATCCATCAGCCGAAACCCGGTTTAGATGCTTTTATACTTTCAAAAAAGAAGACTTCACTACAAATGGTGATGCATTTCCAAATATTACACATGGAAATATTGTTAATTATTTAGTTTTTGAGTGTAGTGCCTACACAAAGAAAGAATTATGTGAATTGTGTTTGTGGTTGGGTTTGATGCATTTCCAAATATTACACTTGGAAATATTGTTAATTATTTAGTTTTTGAATGTAGTGCCCTACACAAAGAAGGAATTATGTGCGTTTGTGGTTGGGGAAGGAAGTCTTTTAAGGAATTTTCTGCAAGAGAAGTTTTTTGCAAAGGTAAAAAATAAGTTCAATTATCAGGGATTTCTTCACTATAATTTATTATAATAGATTGGGTATATTTCCATTTTTAAATTGTACAATGCTCACAAAAATGTAAATATTTTGAATTCTCCATTTTATATTTGTACGAGTATTTCCATAAAAACACAGATATTATGAAAAATAACAAATTTAATAATGTAAAAAAATGTAAATCAATCAATCAATAGTGAGAAAAATGTTTTAAGCTGTAGTTAGATTCTTTAAAACAATTCAACCCATGGGTTATGTTGTACTTTTCTGGCTGTTACAAGACGTTTAATTTTCGAGTAAAATATTTAATTTAAAAAAAATGAGTACATTTTGATCGGTAGCATAGTTAGATGTTATTTATCTAATTCTATTGGAACAAGAAAAAAATTTTCGCTAAATAATGGGCGTTGAGATAAAATTTGGCAACACTGCCATGACCATAGACATTATTATATGTCTATGGCCATAACTTTCGCATACAGCTAGCTTCGTAAGCGGTTCTCAAACAATTTGATGTATTATTTAAAATATTTTTTTTGCCACTTCTGAGGAACTTTTACTAAGGTAAATTTTTAGCAATCGACTTCTTTTACCAAGTACTACCTCCCATTAAAAATATATTCCCAAGTTCGTAAACACCCTGAAATATATATATATATATATATATATATATATATATATATATATATATATATATATATATATATATATATATATATATATATATATATATATATATATATATATATATAATATTATAATTAGGTTGTGTTAGGTTTCTTGTCAGTGGGTCTTTGTGAAACCTCCACTGCGGCCATGAGCAGGCTCACTCCTAACTATATGTCACCCAAAAAAGTTTAGTTTCTTAATGAAACTGATAACATTAGGGAGCAGTTGCGCTTTGCCAAATATTGAGAATCGGATCCTCTCCACAGCGAAACAGGTGCATAAGATGTGGTCCGCCTTCTCATCATCCTGCCGGCCTAGACGGCACTCGGCGTTTTCCGATAGGCCGAGTTTATGTAGATGTTAGTTCAGTCGGCGGTGCCTGGTGCCTGTTAGAGTTTTCAGGTTTACCCTGTTTAACTCTAAAAGTTTCTTAGCTCTTGATTTCAAAGGATATTTTATAAACGCCTTCGAATGAACTAATCCTGGTAACTCTTGCCAATACTGGAGCGTCTTCCTTTCAGCCCAGGTTGAAACAGCCCTCTTAGCAGTACTTGAAGATATGCCGTGTCGGTTCCGGTGTGATGATGCGTGATCCCGCTTCTTCTCTGGCGAAGGAGTCTGCTATTTCATTACCTTCCATACCAGAGTGGACGGATATCCAGACCAGAGTCACTTTGTTTTTTTTTGCTCAAATAATTTAGAGCCTTCTGACAGTTCCATACCGTTTTGGAGTTACATCGGTAGGAGCCAAGAGCTGCTTGGCAATCTGAGAAAAATTTGTTGATCTGTTGATGCATATATTCCAGCCTTCGCACACACAGTTCAATGGCATGAACCTCAGCCTGAAAAATAGTGGAATTAGTACCTAGTCTTGAGGATATCTTCATTCTTGGTCTGTAGCTATGTACTCAGCCCCTGTTCCCTCGGGAATTATGGAGCCGTCTGTAAACCAGCAACTCTCTGCCCTCAGTAAGTTGGCTTTATTCTGATCCCACTCATCTCTTTCCAAAGAAAGAATGTTGAAGGTCAGCTCGTAATTGGTCATGGTAGGCATAGTATCCAAGGGCATTTCCAGGATGCTGTGATTCTCTATGTCATCCAGCAACCTGTTCCTCTCCATAATACCAATTTGCGGCATATTAATAGCGGCTTGTTGCAGTCTGTAGGTTGCCCACCTGGCCTCTCTCTCCAAATATATATGAAGAGAGGTAGTCCAGGAAAATTTTCATTGCAGCTGACGGTGTGGTGCTAATTGCCCCCATTACGGTCATACATGCTAATCTCTGCAATCCAAAGAGTTTGGGTTTGGCTGTCCGTTGTGATCCTTTCGGTCACCAAACAATGGATCCGTATATTATCATTGCTCTGATGACCATGACATCGATCCAGTAAATTTGTTGGGGACCCATATTCCAGGATTTACCACAAATGCGACGGCATGTCCATAAGGACAGCTTTGCTTTGTGGATTACCTTTTCCATATGGGAGTTCCTATTAAGTGATCTATCTAGAGTGATTCCTAAATATTTCACCTCCTCCGCAAATAGAATAGTTTCACCCATTAAGCATGGTGATCTTAACTTCTCCAGCTTCCTTTTCCGGATGAATGGTACTGTTATTATTTTTTGAAGGTTTACAGACTGCATCTAGTTTCTCGTATTCGATATTATTCCTTCAGAGTTTCCTCTGACTAGTATGACTAGATCATTTGCATATGCTAGAACCTCAACCTCCCATAGTGTGAAAATAGCCAGCAAGTCGTCCATAATAAGTGACCACAAAAGGGGGGGAGAGGATCCCACCCTGTGGCTCTAAAGCTAACTGTTTCTCCCTGTAGAGACTGTTCGATAGCATACCACGAATCCAGTCGCCTGTAGTCAGCTCAATTCGTATGGTAGCCATTACTGCATCTAAGGAGCCGGGCAGTGCATTTTTAAATGCTCCCTTAATGTCGAGAAAAGATTCTCATTGTAATGTCCTGAAGGGATTGGGTGATCTTCTCGACTAGGTTGTTGAGTGCTAGTTCTGCTGTTTTTCCTGTCTGAAAGGCATATTGGTGGATATTGAGGGGGTGATAAATCAGGATGTTCCCCCTGTTATATCCGTCAAGCACCTTCTCCAGGCCTTTCAACAGAAAAGATGTCAGGCTAATTGGTCTAAGCGATTTAGGCCTTGGTTCTTTCCTAATATTATAGGTAATTGAGCTCTTATTCTTCAGTTAGCAAACACAACCGCGTACGGAACGTTATTTGGTATATGGTCTTATCTATTTAAATAGGCATTTACCTAGATTCCACCACCACTTACAAGCGATCAATCATTACGCATTCGGTTTGGGTTTCTATATCACTGATTGAGTAAGATCTTAAATCACATCTTAGTGGTAGAAGTAGACTATTAATAAGCAGCGAATATTTTCGCACAAAACACTCTTACTAATATTGCCGGTACAGTTACAAAAGAGAAATTTTTTTATGATTTGTGTAATGTTTTGTGCATATAGTCTGTCTTGGAAAGTAGTCGACAATGCTGACTTTAGAAGTTTCTTTGCAAAATACGTATAGTATTTCCAAAGTCAGTTGAAACACTATAAAAACGCCGACAAAGAATTTGATTCATTAAATGAGTAAATCCCTTTGTCGGGAGTTTAAATTCCTTTGTCGGTGTTTTTATAGCATTTCAACTGACTTTGGCTATACTATACCAGGTTTTCCTTTACCTAGCAGTCATACATAAAACATTTCTACCAAATATGTAGAGATGGAAAATACGACTCATTTTAAGGAATCGTATCATACTGACTCTGTAATACAAAATAATCGTATGTTTCGTACCATTGCATCGTTCGCCGTGCTATGCGGAGAATCAGCCTACAATACAAATCGTATCGAGGAATGATACGATTTCTCACGACACCACGATCATACTGTATTATTTCGATACGATAGTATGATTAGTACAATACAGTAACACTATACGAAATCGGAATTAGTAAACATGCCTTTGTCTTTCGGCTCTGCCTCAACCTCGAATCATTTATATCTGGATATCTTACTATATTAGTACGAATACGAAACTGTACCGGTGCCAAAGATTTGTACCATACGATTCATTGGAAAGAGTCGTATCATTTATACGAATCATGCAAATATGACACATCTCTGCACAAATGTGTATAAAAATGTTTTGGCCAATATTATAGAGGACATACGAAATAAATTTGTGTGGGTGTCAGTGGATAAAACAGATGTACTCGTAATAAGGTTGTTCATGTTATACTAAGAACTTTGAGTGTTCAAAAAGCTTTGTCTCCGATATTAATAACCAGTAAACGAGTACAACAAACCACAGCACACGCACTGTAGAAGTAATAGTCCCACATGTCTAGTATAAGTGTTCAAAATAATGATATAATATACTAATGGCGGCTGGTGAAATTGGGTTATGTCATATCTTAGTATTAGAGCATTGGATCCAAGCGATACTTTATGGCATAACTATCAAGACCAAATAAAGAAATATTATTACTTGCGAAAAAGTTTGCAAAATTGTGTGTCTTCCCAGATTATTTTTTAAACAATTTGTAAAATACTTGCAGAATATTTTTATTGCGTCAAACGCAAAATATATTCCTTGTTCACTGTGCATATTTCTAAAAGGTGTAACTTTACAAAAAAAATCAATATTTTTTTATCAAACTTGAAATCTGGAAAAAAGTATTTTGCTAATATTGTACAAATTGTCTAAAAAATAACCTGCTGAGGTACACAATTGTAACAATTTCTTTCACAAATTTCATCAGGACACAGAATTCCAAGATGTCTGGAAGTATAGAGTCCCTCAAGTAAAAAGTCTGGCCATAAGCTTATTGGCTCAGACGGTCACATGGTACGCGACGTCCATATTTATCGAATTCACGGTTTGTTTACATTTAGTTTCTGTGTATTTTAATTTGTACTGGAGAGTTGTTACTTATTTTGAATAAGTAGTTTGTAGGTATGAGATATTGTTAACATTAACAATTAGTGTTAAAAGTCGTTCAGTGTAGATTTTAATACATAATAGTAAAATCGCATAGTTTTATATGTATAATATCAAGAATGACAAAAAAAAGTTTTAAAATGAAAGTTTTCCCACGGGATCCTCAGAAAAGAAAGGATTAGGCCGTCAAAGTACGAAGGGAAAATTGGAATCCTACAAACACTTTATATTTCTGCGAGGTTAGTAACTGCACATTTAAATATTGTTTTTTTTTAAGTACACTAAATTATTTCTTAATTTACAATATGCAAAATTACTTAACGTTTTGAGTAGATAAGCAAAGAGAGTTCTGGACCGGAAGTGGGCTCTGTGTGAGCTCGATGGCATGTGTTCATCGAGAGCGTCCAAGAGGTTGTTTGCGGAGCTTCTGGTCATTGTCGTTGCTGAAGAAGTCTTCAGCGTTGAAGAGCTTATGGTCATTGTCGTCGGTGAAGACTGCCTGGTGTTGTATGACGTAAGACTCTGGCAGCCATGGCGGCGGGGGCTTAGAGAAAAAGCATGCGCAGTGGGGTATATAGAAAAAAAGATGTTTATCTGGGCTTATAGAAAAAAAACATGTCCGCCGGGGGAATCTAGAAAAAACATGATCGCCAGGGGGGTTATAGAAAAAAAACATGTCCGCCGGGGGATTCTAGAAAAAAACATGGCCGCCGGGGACTTATAGAAAAACCGTGTACGCCTGGGCTTATAGAAAAAAACATGGCCAGCGGGGCGTGGGCAGTAGTGGGGGGCTTTTCTGTTTTTCGCTTATAACTCTAGACCCGTTGAAGATAGCAAAAATTTGAAAGATGTTTTGATTCGATGTAGTAGGTATGGTGGTACTTGAGCCAGACAGTGACGTCACACACCTGGCGCCAGTCGTCAAGTAGGGGATCTGCATTACCGACAGTTCGGCCCCGGGAAATTCAAAATGTGCTGCTGCCACCTAGTGACCAGTAGGGGAGTTCGGGCCTACCAATTTCCAATTTAAAACGGAATATATTGTGTCCCTAATTGAAATTTTTATCATTGGCATTGATTAAGATGGATATATATTTATTATAACCGACAGAAACATGCATAAACAAAAACAAAATCAATAAGCTTGATATTATTTATTCGTCTACTATATTGTATTTAATAACATATTCTGGTGGTAAAAATGATAAAATATTTAGTAAAAAAAGTCTTCATATCGATAGCAATCATTCTTCGGCAAAATTTCTGAATACTGATATCACCATTGAGAAACTTGCGACACAACGTCAAGGCTCTATTATACCGTCGCACTTGTTTTCTACATTCAGCATTACGAGTTTCATCATCTTGAATGGATTGCATATCATAAATATTGTCATGTTGCTCGCTATATATTAACGCTGAAATTTCATCAAATATCCGTTCGACGGCACTTTATAAGTCTTCAGCTTTGCTCCAGTTCAATTCACTGTAAAACATCCACATTTTTTCCAACTTTTTTTTTTTGTAAAATTCTAACTATACACTTTATTATTAGCAGAGAAGAACAGACTGTAATGTAATACAGTAAACATGTCTTCACCGACGACAATGACCATAAGCTCTTCAACGCTGAAGACTTCTTCAGCAACGACAATGACCAGAAGCTCCGCAACAACCTCTTGGACGCTCTCGATGAACACATGCCATCGAGCTCACACAGAACCCACTTCCGGTCCAGAACTCTCTTTGCTTATCTACTGTTTTGTCTTTGAATTAATTCTCAAAAGCTTTAGGCTATGTTTAGGCTCCCAATGAGATAAACTTTATAAAGCTTTTTTGTTTGCGCTACAAAAATATAAAACCATATGGTTCCAAATAAGTTAGTTCGAAATAAATCTATACGAAAAAATTATACTTATATTTAAGTTAAAAAGTGACTCAAATGAAAAGATTAAAAAATTAAATTTAATCTTTTCAGTTGAAAATATTAGGATTTTTTTGCAAATATTACGAATTTTCTCAAATTGTTTATAACAATTGTTTATTTAAATGAAATTGTAAATTATAATGGAAAAAGTCCGAAAATAGTTATTTATGATACAAGTGTTAAAAATGACTTTTTATTTTGTGAGTGGAGAAGTTTGCGAAACGAGCGTAAGCGAGTGGAGAAGTTTGCGAAACAAGCGTAAGCGAGTGGAGCAACTCCACGAACAAAATAAAGTAATTTTTAACACGTGTATCATACAATGTTTTTTCTACAAACACAATTAAAAGAATAATAAAGTTTCTTTAAAAAAGATTTCAAATCCTTTTAATGGTTACCTCATAATTCTAGTAGTTTGTAGGATTTATGAAATAAATAAATCAAGTTTGCCCGTTGTTTGACACATGCTTGTCAAATGTGAAAAACTATTGCAATATGATGAGTTCCAAGATTAATTATAGTCCAGAAGGAAGCGAATCGATTCCTCAAGAAATTGAAGAAGCAGCTACAAGGGCAACTTTAGATTTGTTGCCCACAAAACAACAATATGAATTAGCGTACAAATGCTTTGTGGAATGGTGCGATCGGAACAATGTTGCAGGAAAGTACAGTGACTATTACTAATTGCTCCAATTGTACATTTAATATAAATATTTCTAAATAACTTGTAATTTTTTGTTAATAAATATATAAATGTCATTATGACAAACAACTTGTCATTTTACTTCTTGCACTAGTGATAAAAGTAAATCATGTGATCATTTTTAACGCGAGTTTATATAATATTACATTTTTAATTCAAGTATGTCGTGTTAAACATTTAGTTTTTAATGGTGTTTGTAGAAAAAAGTTGTCTTTTGATAAATCAACATTGTTAAACATTCTTTGTGCAAGGGATTGACAAAAAATGGTACTATTGTTTAATTATGAATTTTTTTACGGCGAAACTATAAATTTTACAATAAATATCAAGGGATCAGATTATCAGTTATTAAAAGATCTTCAATTTTTTTTTTGATTTACGATAAATAATCTCAAAGATATCTTAACTTTAATTCTGCTGAAATCCCGATGAAATTGAGATTTTTTTTCGCGGAGCCGTCAAAATTTTAATTTTTGGTCGACAATTGTTTCCATTGCGGAAAACTTCTCCACAATGCGCAAAACATTCATGAATTTTTTGACTCGTCTCAATAATTACAAAATGTTCATAATGAATTACATAAACAACTAAAAGCGTCAATACAGCTGCTTCAACGCGCCACGGGTTTTGATTACACAACTTTGAGTGCGGCTCATAGCGAAACTGTAAAAGATAAATATATACCGTCGCAGACTTTTTTTTGGGAATTTTGTCCTCTACAACTTTGGTCCCATAAAATCTGTTACAATTCTCTCAGCGTTTTGGGGGTCGCGGCGCACCTTTTTTTAAAATATTTTTTAATTATTTTGCATAATTTTTCGGTAGGCAGAATATGAACCTTTGGATCATTTTACTCAGTTTTTAATTCTGAACAACTACCAAATATTTTAATCACTGCCTAATTACTGTCATCTGCTCACCTCATTTTCTTGGACTACTAACCATTGCTAAACAAGATAATCATGGCCACCGCATACCGTATGGCCAGACTGTTGATTGAGGGACTCTATCGAAGAAAAAGTGGATTCACTGAGAGTTAAGCAATATTATCAGAGTGAGCGATCGGTTAAGACACGAAAATGATTTTTACACCGCTTTAGGACTTGAAAAAACACAAAACAATTTATTTCTGCAAGTTGCGAACAAGCTTATATATTGACAATGAAATCGTGATGACTAGGCAGTGAAAATAGGTAATTGTTATTTTTCAGGACCGGCAGGTACTCTAAACTCCTACAACTTTGAACACGTTTTACCATCTTTTCACAATATCTTAATTATTGATTTTTTTATAGAGAAAAGAAAAATTACTTTATAAAGGCATCATCTTTAGCTATACATCTGCACATCAAGATCTATTAAAAAAAATCACAGCCGATATATATTTTTTTAGGTGTGTTCAAAGTTGGAGCTCTATAACCCTTCTTTGAACAGTTATATATTTTTACCAAGTTTAAAAAAAGTAAATTGATAGAGACAACATTGAACACTATAGGAATTTTAAAAAAATATATTGAAAAAAAAAATTTTTATCACATAAAATAAGAAAGTAAAAATGTATATTACTCTAAAGCGAAAATAAATTATCTTTAATAGACCTCAAAATTAAAAACAGAACACTCTATAAATAAAAATAAATTCCTTTAACTAATAACACCTAAAGATAATGAACAACAAAAATAATTAACCATAGGTTAACCCATCGTTTTTAAAAAATGCTTTATTTCATGCTTACTAAAGATCATTGAATTTCTCCTATCTATAATAGGATCAGGCAAATACTTTATAATTTCATTATTAGGAATTAAACCCCTGTCCTCAACAGTTGGCCATAAAAATTTGTCTTCCCTTTTCCTTAAAAAAGTCACCTCTACATTATTTTCCTGTTCAAACACATTTAACATTTTGCCTATGACATGGTTTTTAAACCTTAAATTCTACTATGAAAAATTTATCTGGGAATAGTTCCAGTTCCTTATTAGTTTCCTCTTTGTCACTTGCTTCTTCAAGTTCTTCACTACTGTTAGTTCTAACAGTGTCGCCATCTTCTACTTGATCCTCAAAGTCTGCTTCATCACTGGATTCTTTTTCATGCTGCTCGTCATTCCCTATGTTCTCTTTTTGCAAATCTTCAAGCCTGACACTTTTCCAGTGATCCTTATATCAATTAAGTCAAAGGGGAAACCCCCACTCTGCAACTTTCAATACACGTGTACCAAATGCATTTTCCTCTCTTGATGAAAATATATTAGGGTGGCCTACTTTTTTAATATATTTATCATTCTTTTTATGACTCAATGTGCCTAAAGGAATTTTATATGTTTTCGAAGGAGACTAATCTGTTCTGATTTAATTTGGGCTATAGCTCTATCCAGGATCTCCTGAGAGTATTTTTATAGTTAGCGCCAATTTTTTCTTCTAGAAAGTATTTCTAAAAAAAAATACATGTAAAGAATGAAAATCGTAAAGTTTTACAGCATATCCTACAAATTTGAACGCCAATTACAACTTTAAAAGGCGTTCAAAGCTGCAGGTATTTCAAACCAAAATAAGAGCTGATCAAATTTAAAGTATTTAAAAATTTATTTAAACAAAATATCAAATTTTATTCAACTGGGTGATATGAAAACTGTTTTTGGGAGCTAATAAAATCAGTTGAAGAATAAAAAACCTTATATTTACCAAGATGTTGGAAAAAGTTTGACAGTCACAATTTAACCTCGTATATTGCTAGTTGACGTTTGATCATGTAGCATGAAGTTAGCCGATGTCAAAATATTCGCAGTGACACCAACGGATCATATCAATATCCCCGAAACAACATATTTTAACAAATTTTAAAAACTTAAGCCGTTCTTTGTATATTAATAATACATCTAAATTATAAAACTGTTCAAACTTGTTAACTCGTTCAAAGTTGTAGGAGTTTACGGTATATGAAAAATCCAATTTTTTATAGAACTTTCATAAATTTAATTGATATCATTGACATGTATGCGTTTATTTATATACTTGTAATATATGCAATCAGTATTAAGGCTGGAAGCTGGGATAAACGGATAATATTATACGTAACTTTGATCTTGGCCCTCAATTAGCGACACAACTGGTTACAGTACTTTTGCAGAACGGTGTCTGGCATATGGTTCGGTAAGCTGGGATACAAAACAATGTGTAAAATTCGTGAAAATTATCTGCACGGTTTGTCATTGCCTGTGGAACGTTCACTTTTCTTGTAAAAGCATATGTACAGACCATATCGCTCAAATTTAGTAGTCACAAATGCAGAATGAATATTTAATTGTGACCATGTATGCGATGACAGACCTCAGTCATTTTGAATATTACATTATGTTTCATTATTCATTTTATATGTTTGCTTTAATTTGTCTACGTATGTCCTTCTGTCAGTCATGAAGCAAAAGTAGTTACCGGTCCTGTACCGGTCCAGTTTCCTCTAATATGACTCACAAATTTAAAATCGAAAACTTTTTGTCATGTTTTTTGTTTGAGAAATATTGGCGTATTTTTGATAAAGTTGATAAAAACTCTGTGATTAATTATAAACCTATCTCATTTATCTCTAACTTTTCCACGGCTTTTGAAATGTTACTGCATAAAGCAATTTATACTAGCACTCATGGGTTGATTAGCGACTTTCAGCACAGTTTCATGCAGAGTTGGTCTACCACTACTAATCTTTTTTGCTTAACACAGTACATTTCCGAATCTGTGGATTCTGGTGGACAAGTTGTCGTCATCTACAGATTTTAGTAAGGCGTTCGACAGTCTTGACCATGGTATTCTTTTGTATAAACTTAAACAGTTTGGTTTTTCAGATAAACTATTTAAACTTTTTTCATCATACTTGCAGTCCAGGCACCAATACATGGAATCCCGTGGTTTCAAGTCTGGCGAATTCTTTGCTTCATCTGGTGTACCACAGGGTTCCATACTTGGGCCTCTTCTTTTTGTTATTTTTATCAACGCCATTGTAGATATGATTGACGTCGATTGTCTTCTGTATGCAGATGATTTGAAAATGTATTGTGATATTAATTCTATTTGCGATTCCCTTCAATTGCAAATAAATTTGAATAAAATTAATGACTGGTGTGTAAAAAATAATTTGGCACTGAATGTGCAAAAGTGTAACGTTCTGTCTTTCACAAAAAAAACTTAACCGTATATTTACAATTATACACTCAATAATATGTCACTAAATAGAGTAACTGAATTTAAAGACTTAGGAGTTATTTTTGATTCAAAGCTGAGATTTAATCTTCATATTAATGCTGTTGTACTTTCTAGTTACAAAAATCTTGGTTTCGTTATAAGGCATTCACGAGGGTTTAATGACACTGACGTTTTGTTTTTATTGTTTAATTCTTTTGTTCTGTCTAAGATAGAATATGCTAGTATAATTTGGAATCCTGGATATCAAACATATAGTAATAATTTAGAAAGTATTCAGCGCAAATTTTTAAAGTACGTATCCTTTCAGATCGATGGCATTTACCCAATTATTAGAGCGCCTCATGAACAACTATTAACTAGACATAATATATTTAGTCTAAAAGATAGAAGGGAAATGCATTCTCTTATATTCTTACGTAATATTAGTCATAATAAGATAGATTGCCCTTCTATTTTAAGTCAACTTAATTTTACTTTTACTTCAATCGCAACTAGGCACACTGTCACTTTCTATTTACCAATCCCAAGGACCAATTTACTTAAATTTTCACCTTTATTTTGTTTATGCAACAATTATCATTCAGTTCAAGATAATTTGGATATTTTTATCTGTAGTATTAACTGGATCAAAAAGTTATTTGTAAAAAGTAATGTAAGTGCTTTTTAATATATTTCTCTCTTTGCTGCTGTAAATGCATTGTAATAATTGTCAATTTTCAATTGCCAATTTTTTTTTTTTTTTAATTAATATTTCTTATTTTTATTTTTCCTTTTTTTGTAATTATTATTATTATTTTTTTTTTTTTTTGTTAATTATGCTGTATTCCCATCCTATAATTAATATGCAAATACTGTTGGATGATGTATCTGAAATAAATAAATCGATATTTTTCTAAGTTAGGTTTTGTTATTGTCTATACTACTTTTATTTTCTGAATTAAAGTTAAGAAATATCTCAGAAAATATTCATTCGAATCATACCAATCCGAAATAGTGGATGTAGAAATACCAGATTATTGTTGTTAATGCAACAATTTCCAATTTCATTGCTGTTATCACTTACTCTAATTCGAGGTTTCTCAGATTACTATTACACTACCCATTTTTTCTTTTATAATTTTTAACAAGTGAAACTCCGAATTCAATATTGTCCACTAGATTTTATACTTACCCTTTAATATCATTATGTTGCAATCTTTATTTTGATATTACTATATCAAAGCACAATTCCTTGTACAAAAGAAAATAAAAGCACCTTATAAATCTTACGTATAAAAAATGTTACCCCATATGTCACTATCATACAAATTTGTATTAAAGACGTTTTGATTTCAAAGATGTGACAATCTTTTCGAGTACGGTCTCCCAACAGGGAGTCTTACAATGTATCAAAAACCTATTAAGGGCCCCATAAATAAACGCACTGTGGATCTTTTCTTTTCTATGACTATACGCGTACTTACATAATCAACCGGAAGCCAAAAGGTGGCTAAGGATGTGTGAAAGAAATTATTTAATGCTCTGTCAAAGGGGCTATTTAGACCAATAAAAGACTGTGTTACAGTGTACAAAATTGTTATTAGTGGATATACCGAGTGCACCACTTTTAATTCCACACTATATAAACCGTCAGTAATAGAGAAGTAATAGAAAAGTTACATCATTTTGTTCCTAACAAAAGGATAGCTTCAGCTTTGACATATTTATCCCCGACCCTGAAATATTCTGAAAATACGATATTGTAAAATTTCTTTACTTCTTCTTAGCATTTTATTTTTACATTTTAATAAAAATGTAGGAAATCGTTTTGTGTATTATTTTATAGCTCGGACGTAGGTATCGGTTCCCAGTGACGGCTTTTATGCAGACATAATATTACATTCTACTGAAACATTCCTAAGCAACAGATATACAGAAATGTATACATGATAAAGTGAATTTTATCATTTTAAAATTTCAATAAATAAGCCAGTTTTATTGAAAAACATATCACAAAAACAAACTGTGATATTTTTACACTAGCCAAATTTGAGAGTGACGTCATACTATTTTTCTCCTTATAACTCGTGACTAGCTAGAGATATCTAAAATCGAACGGTAGAAGCCATTAGTTTGTGATAATCAATCATAATGATAGAATCAATCAATTATAATAGAATAAAATACTTTTTTATCACTGTTTTGACACTTAACGTGCCATTTTCAAACGATTCATAACAAGTGAATGAAGACATAAAAGAATTTTTGCAGTTTTATACCTATAAAGTATTTAAAATGAGATTACGGAAATTTTACAAATTCCAATCGAATTAGTCAAGTTTTATACCTGATAGTGACCAGATATCTAAGCATTTAACAATAATAAATAGACACTTAAACATTATTAACAAAAAAACGGACATTTTACAGCTTAAATACATCAAATAGAGGTGTATGATATAGATCCAACTGGTCGTTAAGGTTTATTAGGTTCACTGTAATTAAATTTGATTATTTCTAAAGACTGTAATAAATTTAATTTAAAGCTCTGTTCTTGTGTACGTAAAATATGTAGGTTCCCTAATTTTGAAAAAGTTAAATTAGTTTTATTAAGTCTAAAGGAACGTAAGTGTTCATTATACCCAATTTTAAATGTACGACCAGTTTGACCTAAATAAGTGGCATTACAATCGAGGCATGTTAATTTATAAACTCCAGATTTCTCCAAATTATCAGTTTTATCTTTTACATTAAACTAAAGGTGTGAAAGTTTTGACTGTGATTTAAAAGTTTCTGTAATATAGCTCACTACTATTAATTTATTTACTTGAATCTGTTAAATCAGTTCGAAAAAATACACCTACTGATGCTTTCCAACTTTCCATAAAGGAAACATCTAAGATATGTGTACCGGTATGTATTGTAAAAGTGTCGATATTCGAACAATCAAACTCCACCTTGATTTTTCTTTAACTACTACATCAGTTACATCATATATTCATCAATGACCCCAACCTAGATGTTCAACAAAAACTGTTGGTATATTTTCTTTAAATTACTTATAACGTTGGCTTAATTCCGTTATCAAGGCCAGGAGATAAGTTCATCATGCGTGTAAACACTGGAAAATCTAGTCTGGAAATTTTGTCGCATTCCCTCTTTGCCGTGGACTAGTGATATGGCAGATAGATGAAGCCACAGTTACTCCATCTCCACTTCCTTCCCTCCTCCTCCCTTTCCTTTCATTTCCTTGCCTTGCCTTGTCTTGCCTTGCCTTGCCTTCCCTTCCCTTCCTTCCCTTCCCTTCCCTTCCCTTCCCTTCCCTTCCCTTCCCTTCCCTTCCCTTCCCTTCCCCTTCCCTTCTCTTCCCTACCCTTCCCTGTTCCTAGTCGTCTTTTAAGTTATTGGGATTAAAAATCGTTAATATTGGTGAACGTTTCTGAAACAGTCTCAATTTTATTTATTTCTAACCAAACCAAAGATTGCAACGTAGCATATCAAATCGTAACCCCTTTTAACTGTAAATTAGATAAAACAGAATTTTTACTGCTCAACAGTTTTGACGCTATACAAAAAGACCTCTTACTATTAGAATAGTTCTTTATTCAAAAATCACTCGTTTATGCCATACAATTTTCTAAATATTGTTCTTTTTGTATTTGTGTGAATTAGTCTTAACATAAGCCTTGCTCAAAAGATAGAATATAACTGTCAGATTAAGATCTCGCGGAGGCCAATGAATTAAAATGGCATATTAAAAAAAGGAAACCGAATAGCTGTCTGGTTTAACACAAAGGAAAGGGTGCAATTTTATTTTTATACAGTTGGCAGTTTTGTGGGCTCGTTAATGGATTCGATGTACTTTTTGACAGTGAAAAAAAAACTTGATCCTTTTAAGGGTTATATTTCATAATAGGTATTATAAAAAATATATTGAGTTAACACATCTAAACATATAATGAAATAGTTATAATGAACTAATATCTTATATAAAATCTATAAGACCTGCAACTTAATGATAATTATATCGGTGGCTTTAATGGAGTTTTGTGACACACTGGGCTGCTTATTAGAACAATATTGTATTCTACTAAACAAGAAACATCAAAATAGAATTTCACAACGTTGATAACAAATATTGTTCTTTAAGAATATGGATAAATATCGTATTTTTGTTATATCAATAAAGAAATTATTGAACATAGAAATTTAATCACATTTCATTCATTTGTAACGTGTTTTCAATATTGACACTGAAAGTTATAAATGAAATCACTTAATTGTTCAGAAGTAAAATTTATTAACGTTAACTCACCATGGATGTATGTGTATATATCTCTAACGTTTATTATATTAAACACAAAAACAACAATATCATACAAAACATGAAAAATGTATCAAACACGCATGCTAATTATTATTTAAATATTCTTATAATGTGTGTTATGTTAACATAATATAAATGTTTATATCACAACTCAAAACGTTAAAAAGGACCTATATAACCTATATAATAATAATGATAATATTAATAGCAATAGTGCACTAGGCATGGTATCTGATAATACTGAAAATTTCTCAGACACTATTAACCCTATACAAAAGGAAGAAAATAACCTCTAGCTGTAGTAGCAATTTTTAATTCAATGGTATTAGCTGAAATGCTATTTTTTAATTCTTCGTTGACTTTGCAACTCCTTTAATATGTGTTATGTAGTGAATGGTATAAAAAACGTCATTATTGCAATTTCACAGGGCACCGTACTGGGACCGTTGCTATTCTTCATGAAATATTTGACAGTCCCAGCACAGGCCAAATAGTTAATTTTTCCTATGAAAAGGTATTGGCCTATAAAACAAGAGCTAAGTCTAAACAAAATTATTTAGCAGGACTTTCCCATACTATCAGATTTTTCTTGCTCTTACCAGTATCGAAGTCCTCCCAAACTATAAAATACCTAGGAATTATTATTGACAGTCAACTGAAATGGAGAACACATAAAAAGAGTATAGTATAAAAATTGCGATGCTTTATTCCAAAATTCAAGTATCTAAAATAAAATATTCGATACCAACCTTGAAAATGATGCATTACGCTAAGCTATATTTGAAAAAAATATTTTTTATTAAAAATGTTTTTTCATTATAATTCATCTAGATTCGTCCAGAAATGCAATACAAGTCTTTGAATTTTTTTTCCGAAATTGTATCTTTTGTCTTCTTTCATTCATTGTCTCTTCTGGCATACCACATTCTCCAAATTTAATGTGTCACCTAAAATTTAGGAATTCTCCATAAAATGTTGTTGAAAATCTTAATTGCCAAATTTAGGAAGTCTCCCATTAGTATTTTCTGAGTTATCGTGACACACATACTCACACACACACACACAGACATTTTTTTTTGGCATTAGGCCATTAGCTATACAGTCAGACACAACATGGTGATATAGAGTTTTACCTACGTCTAACCTATACAAATAGAAAGAGAAAAAAAGGAAAAAAAATATATTTGAAGACAGGCGAGGGAAAAAACAAGGACACACGCTTCTCGTCCTGGGGTCAATCAGGACATTGTTTTTATTATAACAAACAGTTTTAGAGGACCACCTTAGTATAAAGGTTTAGAGACACAGGGAAACAACAAAGGATACAAAACTAACCTATGCTTAATAATTTTCAAAGTAACATTTCTGTTTCAACTAAAAAACTGATAACGCAGTCAAACACTGTTTTACTATTGAGACTGAGTAGAGAGAGTATATTAAACGGAGACTGAATATTGCAATTCATAAGATTGTTATACAATGTGTTGCTAGCTGCTTTGTTTTTCGTGCATTCAAAGAAAATATGATCAAGGTCTCCTTTCGTGTGACATGTTTCACAAATATCAGAGGGCACTACTTTTTTTTGTATAGGTGTGCTGGGTATCGAGCATGACCAAATTTCATACGATTTACTGATGTAACATATTTTCGTGGAAAATCATAACCATCGTGCCAGAACTTAGTCGGATGATCAGGATGTTTAATATAAGAGTATATCTTGTTTGACTAGAGGAACAGAAATCATGCCATAAGTATTTCCATTTGTTTTTTAAATTCGTTCTTGTAACTGAGAAAGCATCAGTGAGACATAATTTTGGTTCATATGAAAATCCTGTGTTAATGCTTTCTTTTGCTAAGGCGTCAACAATTTCATTATTTTTTAAACCTATGTGGGCTTTTACCCAAACAAAATATACTCCTTTTCCAGTTATCAATATGTTATGTAATATTTCTTTAATTTTTAGAATGCATGGATTAGTTTTAATATTGAGGGAAATATTACTTTCTAATGAGGTCAGAACCAATAAAGAATCGGATAAAATTATTGAATTGTCTGCGTTAGATAAGTAAATATAATTCAGAGCTTCGTAAATAGCTGTTGCTTCTGCAGAGAAAATAGAAATTTAGGTGGGCAGTTTAAACACACAGACATCATCCGGAAAATAGTCAGATTGGATTCAGAAGGGTTCAAAATGTATATATCAATCAAAAAAGTCGAAAAAAATCACAATTACTTCCTTATATTATGTATAAGAAAGTAAAAAGGATTGAATGGTAATTACATCTAGTACATAAATTATTAACGTGAAATCGCTTAAGCAAACCATCATTAGAGGCCTCTGTTTCAGGATATGCTTCATCGTGTCTATAAACTAAATACTTTAGGAATTTGCGCTGAATATTTTCACTATTATTAATATGAACCATATCCAGTATGCCATATTGTTTATAAACATTATGAACAATAAGGGTCCAAGGTTGTAACCTTGGGGAACACCAGGTTTAGCTAATATTTCTCTAGACTTGTAACCATGATATACTACATACTGTTTTCTGTTGTGCAAATAGAAAGAAAAAATCATAATGAAAGAATCAACAAAACGCATAACTTAGTTTGCTAAGTAGTATGCCATGGTCTAGATCATCAAAGGCTTCTGAGAAGTCTATATAAACGACATCGATCTGGCCTTCAATAACAATGCGTTCTGCTAGGTGTTGTGTAATGCAGAATAAGTAATACCATATACAATTTCAAAAGTTTTACAGAAATTGTTCAATATCACTATAAGTCTATGATATTCTATTTCATATCTGTTATTACTCTTGAAAATAGGACATTCTTGATTGTTTCCATATATTAGGAAATGTTTTAGAGCGTAATGATAGAGATTTTTTAATGTATATCACAGTTTCTCTTTCCCTATTTTAATATTATAATATGTATATTTATCGAAGATTTTTCTGTTCGGACTTCTCTATGTTTATTTATTTATTTAAATTTATTAATACTTGTAATTCATAAATACATAAATGTTAAAAATATATATGTACATAATGTATATGTACGTAATGTATAATACTTTTCTCATATTTTCAAAATGTTATATTTTCGTATTATTATTCTTATTATTGTTTCTTATATAAATCATATTTTATACTATTAGATTTTAATATACCATTTTCCACCATGGTAATATAAATATATGTTTCATAGTAAAACACATTATCATCAGTTTCATATATTTTATTCTGTATAAACTGTATACAAAACCCAGTGGGACGCCATTAAAGCAACTATGAGTATTTAGGATAAGTAACAGGATCCAGCATTATAACATACTTAAAGCCCTAATATCTCCTTTGAACATTTATCAAAGAATCTCTAGTCTTCTCTTCTTGTGTAATGTACACCTCTAATGCGAAAATGAGGATTAAAACTACTACTTTTGTAAGAAACTCGATCGTATCTTTTTTTGGTGGATATATTAACGCAAAAAGCAAAATAATGACACCCGAATGTGTTGAGTACTAGTTAATTTTGGTGGGAACATTTTACACGTATTTTTACCTAAGTATCTATTATATAAAAATAGGCACCCTCAAGCAAACTATTTAAAAATTATTGTAAGATAAGATGACTGTTAACATACACAGATAACATTGAGAGTACAAAAAATAATTTCATTACGGTTCAAAAATTGCTTACAAGAAAGGCATAATTTTTAGTTGAATTGCACTTAAAAGGCTTTGATGTGCCGATGAGGACAGGGAAATAGTAATGTAAGATAAACCATTGCGACTAATATATTAATAAAACAGTCCGATGAACATAAACCAAATTTGCCAAAATTTTAAGTTTATTTTAGGAGATTACTAAGTGGTGATACACAGATTCTACAAAAAAATACCTTTATTTATTTTTTCTGCGAGAGCGATGGTTTACACTCTAGTATCAAAATATTTATTAGAATTTATTTCTTGATTATTTAATGATCTGCTCTGCTGGGTGGGGCAATAGTGTGCCGGCTTCGATATGTCGAGTTCTATGATAGCTAGAAACTTGATTTAAAAACGTAAATAAACTATACAAAAAAAGTCTATAACCGGAAATTATGTTCGAATATACAGGGTGAGCAAGACGATTCTACAGGGTCAACTATCATTTTTTTCAAATTGAATGCTATGTATATCAAAATTTTTTTTTTAACCTCTTTGTGGCCTCCTTCCACTCCTGTAATATTATTGACTTTCTCCCAACCACTTTGATGTAATTTTTTTTTTTGTTGAAATTATTCCCTTTACACGTGTATATTAAAAATATCACTACAGTCACAATTATCGATTTTAAGAAAAAAATATGTTAGTACCAGTTATGAGACATATGTGATGACAGTCAACCATTTTCACTTCCTAAAAGTATACAGGGTGGCTAAAATTAATTTTTAAATTTACAACTATTTGAACTGATTTTTCTCAATTTTTTCAAATGGAACACCGTATATTTTTGGATGATATGATGTAGAATTGAAAAATGTACATTTTTTGTACGTACATCCCTATGGCTCTTTGTAACCACTTTCAATTTATTGAACAATAACTGCAAAATTCAGCAATAAAAATTAAAAATATATAATTTTTTGTAATTCAAGAGAAGATATTACAAAAAGCGCTCCAGATGTTGCCCATTTTGTTTGACACACATTTTACAGTTGCCGGAGTGATATTTTTAAAAGCATTTATTATCTTTTCCTTCAAATTTTGGATTATTTTTGGTGTGATGTTTTTATGGGCATCATGTAACACGCTTATTATAATACCTTCTCTTGAATTATTTGAAAAAACTCATTTTTAATTTTTATTGCTGAATTTTGCAGTTATCGTTTAATAAACTGAAAATGGTCACAAATAGCAATAAGAATGTACGTAAAAAAATGTTCATTTTTAAATCCTACAACACATCGTCCAATAATATATAGGGTGTTCAATTTGAAAAATTGAGAAAATTCAGTTCAAAAAAGTTGTAAATATAAAAATCCTTTTTGGTCATCCTGTATACTTTTAGAAACTGAAAATGGCTGAGTATCATCACACAGATGTCTCATAACTGGTACGAATATATTTTTTTCTTAAAATCGATAGTTGTGAATGTAGTGATATTTTTACTATACACGTGTAAATGGTATAATTTCAACAAAAAAAATCATTACATACAAGTGGTTGGGAGAAAGTCAATAATAATGCAGGAGAGAAAGGAGGCCACAAAGAGGTTTAAAAAAATGTTCTGATGTACATGGCATTTCATTTTAAAAAATGTTACTTGACCCTGTAGAATCGGCTCACCCTGTATATTCGAAAACAATTTCCGGTTTTAAACTTTTTTGCCTAGTTTACCTCACCCAATATATTGATATTACAACTTAGTGGGAACAGACCAATTAAAACAGAAACACTACTTTTTTATTAAGGCGACGTTTCGCTATGTTTATTAACATCCTTAGGCCACTAAAAGAAACAAAATAAAATTACAATAATGTTGAACAAACATGAAAAATAGATCTTTTTAAATATACACTTTAGTGTTATATTGTTATATACACATAAATAGACCAACATATATAAATACATTAGACATGCTATTTATAAAAATGTATTTTACGTTATAAGTATTAAATACTATAAAAACTTCATTTACGTGAATACATTGTCACATTAGCATTAACAAAAATGAAAAGAAAACATTACAATTCCATATACCAGGTTTTTTTGAAAAATTTGGTTCAATTTTTTCCAGTACTAATATGATTAAATCACAAACGCCAGTCGAATTTATGTTATTTATAGCATTCCATGTAACAAGCTATACATAGGTCAGACTAAAAGATATTTAAGGAAACGAATATATGAACGAATATACAAATGACGTAAATCCAAATAATTTGTAAAAAAGTGCATATAATGAAACAGCGTCAGTTACTCAAACCAAACAAAACAATTTAAATCATGTTCAATACATATTCAATTGACGAAAGATGAGGTGATTTTGCATGCCATGGAAGAACGTGCACATCAGTATCTTGCACAAACCTTCTAGTTATGACAGCAGTATGGAATCTGGCATTAGAAATGAGGTTTTCCAACTTATTAAAATACGGTAACGGAACCAGTTCCAAGACTCCGTGAATGTAATCTTATGTATTCATGTTCCTTTATACGAAGACTAGAAATGACCTGCTTCCATATGCTATTGAACACATACCAGAATCCCTTGGGAACTATGGTCTCTCGTTCCACACAAAATTGAATATCTCACCTTTCTCCAGTTAACAGAGAACTCCTCTGTGAACATTATGAGTCCACAAACAGAATTTGGATTCATCACTGAACACCGTTCGATTCCATTCTTTGTGCTATTGGGTACGTTACTAGCAGGTCCGTGGCAAAACGAGGTGAGGGTCGGTATGATCGAAGAGCAGAGGAACTTATTATTTGATAAATAGACCTAATGCGTCATTGACCCGCACCAGCTATCCATTTATTTTCGGGACTCCACCCCTTTATCGTCGGCCGAATTTAAGGGTGAATTAGTTTTTTATTTTTAACTTTTTGACTAAAAATGGTTATAACCAAACTTATCGGAAATTTAATTCTCTACAACTTTGCCCATTGACATATTTTGATTGATTGATATTTTTCGAGTTGAACCGGATAAAATGTGGTGAAATTAAATTATTGCATTATCTTGTTTGTTTATAACTTTAGCGCATAAACGATCATAAACAAAATGTGGAGACACGTCAGCGTATTGACGTATTGAGAGAAAATGGCGAACTGTTTTATATGCGGAGAATCTACAAACGAAAAAAAATGTTTTAACGGTGAAAAAACGGGGTGATCAAACACTTTTATCGGCAAACGTTTTTTGAAGTGACGAAGAACACGAGCGAATGCTTCGACCTGTGGATATCGTTACCATGCGCCCAGCATGCTATAAGAAATACGCTGATAAATGGTCGGAGCAAACATGTCGGTAAAACCATGACGCGTCATGACGATCATCATCAACGTCATCAACAGTCGAGCCGTAAGTATCATCAATGTTCGATTATAAAAGCTGTTGCTTTATTTGTACTGAAATCGTGGATTCATCGGTGGAAACATGAAACTGCGTCGTCGCGTTTCGGTAGTTATAATTTGTTTCAGGATGCGATTTTCGATCATTTAAACCAGTGCACCGACTTTTTTCACGAGAAGTAATAGTGCGCATCGGAAATATTCGTAATCTCACTTCTGTTGAAGCGCGATATGATCGCGTTTATTTGAATGTGTAAAATGTACCACGATAAAGATGATTGAATGAATAATTAAATTTCACCACATTTTATCCAGTTTAATTCAAAAAATATCAATCGTAGAAGAAAAATGCTAATAAATTAGAGAAAACTAAATTTCCGTTAAGTGTGGTTATAACTAGGGCTGAGACAATTTACCGATATTACCGACCGGCCAAATTTTATCGCTATTTCGATAATATCGAAAATATAAATAATACATATATAATCGATATTATCGTTAATATCGATTATACCGACAATATCAATAACATCGGTAATATCTAGGACTCGAACAATTATCGATATTATCGATCGGCCAAATTTTATCGATATACCGAAAATAGCGAAAATATTGATATTATCGACAATTATCGATATATCAATAAATTGTCCCATCTCTTGTTTAAACTCCTCAATCCTCCTCAAATGTTTATTGACACTTTTTTCTTAAAATGAGCACCTCTCGATTGTCGAAGTCTTGATTCTTAAAACTGGGACACTCTGTAAATAAACACATAGGCTGTCTACTATAAGAAGGCAACTTCAGTATATCTTGCTTAATATGCGCCGACGACCAATTGTGTTTAAATGCATATGTTCTACTTTTTTGGGGGTTACATGACTGCGAAATCAGATTTAAGATTCATGGCCAACTTCTGAGTTGTATCGTTGTTAAGGAAATTAACAAGATACGCAATCTATCGTGAGTCAAGATTTCAGTAGGTATTGTATTTCTTTGCCATGTAATGGGAAGATGTTTGTAATTTGGACTAAAACTTGATAACAATCCTCATGCTGTTAGCAAAGAAACATAGTACCTGCTAAAATCTTGACCCACGAAATTGTGCCTCTTGTTAACTCCTTCACTCAACGGTTGTAGCCAGTGGCGGCTGGTGAAATTTTGGTTAGTCACATCTTAGTATTGGAGCATGGAATCTAAGCGATAATTTAAGGCATAGCTATCAAGCAAGATTAAAAGAAGTTTTGCAGTGAAAAATTGCGATTGAAATTTACGAAAAAAATTGCAACTTTTGATTGAAAATAATATTCATATTATTATTATTATTATTATTATTATTTTGATATTAATTATTTTTAGTTGTCATAAATTTAAACGAAAAATATTTAGGATTAACATGTTTTCGTGTAAGGCATATTGATGCGTCTTTTTTTATAAATTTCTATGTATTATATTAAAAGACTTTAAAAACGAATTACGTATTTTTTTCTTAAAATTGCGAAAAAACTCAATAAAAGTAAAAGATAGGTAGGACATGTAGTATATCATACAAAGGATAAAAAATAAGCATTTTTTTGCTAGTACAACCTACTCCTATTGAGACAGTATTCTCAGTCTCAAGAGGGTTAATATTATTTTTAGATACCAGTGGTAACGACACTTTGTTTTTATTTTCATTTTTTAAATTTTATTTAAAATAAATTCCTGTTGAATATAAAAGCTCTAATTTAGTTTATCTCTAATATTGCAACTTCCCAAAATTTAGGAAGGCTTTGATTTATTAAAGTTTTAAAAAAAATAACAAAATTTCGACTAATTCTTAACGGTTATCGATATTGTTGATATATAAGTTATCACCATATCGATATTACTGAAAATGTCGATTATACCAATAGTATCGACAATATTCATAGATATTATCGATATTATCCACAATACTAATATTGATGATATTGATATCATCGATAGTATCGACATATCGATTTCGATATTATCGATATTTTCGATAATATCGATAATATCGATACTTTTTTGATATTAATTATCGATAGCTTAATTTCATTACCACCCACCCCATGTTATAACCATTTTTAGTCAAAAGTTGAAAATAAGCAAGGTATTTAATAAAAACAAATTCATCCTTAAATGGAGTTACGAAATCTGAATTTTGACTGCCAATGCCTCCCCCCTCAACGATTAAGAAAAGAAAATTGTGGTATTGGATTAATGCAATTTCAAACGTATATATAGCGACTGTAGTGTCTGAAATACAAAATATCTCTGTCCGTTTTCCCTTTGTATAAGTATTGGATTATTTATTAATAATAGTAGTTTAACGGTAATAGAAATAATAATAATATTAATAGTTTAATCATACAAATAATAACAGTTTAATAGAGACTACAACTGAGATAGTAATTTCGCGAATATCAGAGGCGAATACAGCTCGTGTGGGGAACACATCAATATTCTTATGTGCAAAAATGATATACGATACAAAATAGACAATATCTTACCTTATACTTTTGATGGGTGATTTTTGTAATATCCAAAATTAGATGAAAGCTGAATTATTTTATGGTGCTGGGATAAAAGTATATTATTAATAATTGTTCTAAACGATCTAAAGTTAAACTCTGGAGCCTGTCATTAAAAATCCATTTATAGTCTAAAAACGACCGCTCCTTGGTCTACAGACTACCTGGAGCATATTTAAAATACCGAAATTTTTTCAAAGAAGCCACATTTACATTTACAGAATCAGAAGGAGGATCCATTTACCTAATCTCTTCTTAAATAAATGAATCGATTTTATATTTCTCAAAAAATCAGGTAGTCTATTTCGCATTCCGGGGCCAACGTGCGTAAAGCATCTTTGCTCTATAGATTTTTGAGCTCTTGGTAAAACTAAATTAGTAGCTGTTCTATTTCGTGTATCATAACTATGACCAACAGTCTGTCTGTAGTGTGGTTCTGAATATAGAAAAACCGTAGTAGTTTTGAAGAAAAGTAGTCGTATATCTAATAATTTAAATTCGGAATATAATAAATCAGAGGGGTAAGAATGGTTTTTTAAACATTATTTTTAAAAACCTTTTTTGTAAAATATTTAATGGCATTAAATACGTTTTTCTAATACCACCATGTCCAATAATCCCATACTGAAGTATCGATTTAACAAGTGCAAGGTTTTTAACTGAGAAATGGAGAGAAAATTTTTAAACTGATTGAATCTGAATATTAGCTATCGAGCGTACATGCACGTCCTACCTCAAAAAAGAATTGACATAGACGCCTAGATATTTTACTGACCTGGATAGATTTATTTTTATATTGTTATCAATTTTTATACTGTCATCATCGGGTAAGTATTTCTCATAAGTTGTAAGGGGCACAATTTTGGTTTTTGTTATATTCACAGTTAATATATTAGATTTTAAAAAAACTGAAACTTTTTTTGAGGTCATCCTTGGCTATATTGAGGACATTATCCCAGGTATTTGCTACGTGCACTACAACGGTGTCGTCTGCAAAAGATAGTATTGGTCCAGAAGAGTTTAAGCTGAGTAAGTGATTAATGTATATTAAGAATAACACTGGTCCCAGAACGGTGCCCTGGAGAACACCACAAGTCACCACCTCCTCGTTGCTCAGTATACTTTCAAATTCTACACGTTGCTTTCTATCCAGTAGATAACATCTAATTATGTTGTAGGCATTACCCCTTATCTCTAGATGTTCTAGTTTATCCAGCAAAAGCTCATAACTAACAGTGTCAAAGGCCTTTGCCAAATCCACGAAAACACCCAGGCATGCCATTTTGTTATCTATAGCTTCATACACCAAAGATGTAAGTTTGGCAATTGCATCTTGGGTGGATTCTTTTGCTGAAAACCTAATTGCACATCACTTAAAATTATATTTTTCTCTAGATAGTTTATTAATCTAATTTTTAGGATTTTTTTCAAAAACTTTAGATATTGCAGATGGAAGGGATATTGGTCGATAATTGGTAAGTTTATATTTATCACCTCCTTTGAACAGTGGTTTTATAGTGGCATGTTTTAATTTTGACGGGAATTTTTTTTGTGAGATTTATGAGATAACTGTTCTGAAATATAGCACGATAATTTAAAAATTTCATTAGTGGTTCCATCTGGCCCTGGAGAATTTTTTGTCTTTTAATTGTAAAATAATGTTCTTAACTTCCCCCAGGATGAGTTGGTTTTAAAAATATTGACTGAGTAAGTCTTCGGTCCTCGTTATATGTAACAACATTATTACTGACTATTTTGGATGCCAACTGTGTTCCTATGGTAGAGAAAAACCTAATATATTCATTTGCTATCATTTTTTTGTCAGTTATCTCAACACCATTATCTAAAACTAATTTGTCAGTGTTTGTATTCTCCTTTTTATTTGTATTAGTATATTCCTTAACTACATTCCATAGTGTCTTGTTCATATTATATGCGTTTTCAATTTATAGCAGATCTTTTACGATAATACAAAACTTATATTTAATTTAGTGTTTTGTTATTTAGTTTTAGGTGATTCTAGGAGTTTAAAACTTATTTTTTCAGTAATTAAGTACTAATCTTCTACATTTGAAATATGACAATACAGATGATATCTGTAATATAACCGCACCCATATTTAAAATATAGTTTTTATTTCTTCGTTGTTTCAGTTAATTACGCGGGTACATAATGTGACGTATTTGCAACGAATTAATATTATACAATAAAATAGTAAGAGGAATGTTATTAATTAATTCTTAAAAAAATCGTGTAGCATTGCATTTTACAATATTTATTCACATTTTATTAGTTGTACGAGAGTTGTATGTAAGACCATACCTAATGACTACCTAAGATGCGGTCTTTATTAATTATTGGGTATTATATAAGCATTCCTTGAAACCTAATATAATAACCAAAAAAATATCAACACCGTCATTTTTATCTGAACGCACTAGTATAAAAGTTAGGTAGATAATGAATTAAATATGATATTTCAAATATATTTTGTCGCAGAAACTATTAAAACAACTACTGCAAAATGACATTGGATTAAACACGAAGCAAACAAAATATCAGATTTTTAAAATGTAATTTAAATAAATCAAAATTACTGATATATTTGAATCTTTTCAAACTGCTGCAATAAATTACGGATGGAATTTAAAAATGTAGATTAAATAATACAAACAAATCAAATAAAAAAAGAAGATTAACAAAATGCATTTCTGAAATTGGACCAAAATATAAATCAGATTTTATGCACAATTGGTCACTAAATCTATCTGTTTTGAGGGAATATTTCCTATTCCTAGTCATCTGATATGGTTATTTATATGATATAAAGCTGGAAGTATCTCATTTCAATGGGCACAACAATAAAGTTTAAGCCGAATGAGAATGAATAAGTTAAGGGCTCTTTGTGGAGCGAGATTTCTTTTCTCAAAATAACAGATAATAAGGTTTTCACGAAATGTTTGTAAGAAAGTAAAAAATGTTCTGATGCTATCACATTGTTAATCGAGCGTACTAAGAGCCTTTATCTAATAATAAAATCGTGGGAGTATTATAGAGGTAGGGATACAGGACATGCCGTACTATACAGTGTGTTCTGACAAATATAGGATATGCAGTAATGTACCGATGTCTCTCTTGTAACATTATGTTATAGCAAGTTTTAAATAACTAGAATTTTTGGAATACAATGAATGAGCCTCAGTTTCATTTTACCACCAAGACCTGAAATTCGTATAAGCAATTTTTTTACGAGAAAAATACTTTCAGGGTGAACAATGAAGATGCTGCAGATCGTAATTATAAAATTCTCTGTCAAGAATAGTCAGTGAATACCAGTTATTTGAGCTTTTAATTAAATATCTAAAAATATGAAATAGATGTTTGATGGGCATCCGTATTTAATACAATGTGACAACAAAGAGCAACTTATGTATGTCCATATGCCATAAACTAGGACATCAATAAGCAATTAATAAATAGATCTTTTTATTAGAGGTGGAGAGCTATCGATAGTGACTATCGATATTGTCGATAGTGAGTATCAATATTATAGATGGTAATGTGGCTATCGAACTATCGATAGTGATTGTCGATTTTATCAATAGTAATGCACAATTGCTTTACAGAGATATACCAATTTCGCATTGGAAAAGCCGCCAAATATTAATGTTATATTTATAAAATAAAAATGTCTGCAGTGATTTGTATGATGTTTTGTTTTACTATGCAGTTGAGTGCAGCAATAAAAATTGACAACTTTTAAAGAATTATTCTTGATCAAATAATAAACTATCGGTACTCGGTAGGTTGAAGTGATTATCGATAGGTGACGATAGTGATTGAACGATTTTTAATTACGATCCATTGTATTTTGTTGTATTTTAATAAGAACAAACTCATGATCTGAAAAATTAAACTTATTATAATATCGATAGTGCCATCAATATTATCAGTTCTTATAAGACACTATCGATATATCGAACACCACGCAACTATCGATAATTATCCACCTCTACTTTTCATCAATCGATGTTATACTCATGTGTTGTATGAAACGAACCAAGCCTCCTGTAATCCCTTACAGAATACATTATCTTATATTATTATATATTTTTACATTATAACAGTCTCACTATGGCAGGTAATTCATTGCCTCTAGACAGAAATTAGCAGTGTAAAATTTATAGATAAACTTGAGTATAAGATAAGATCTTTCTAGATTTCCAAAGAGCATTCGAAACAATTAATAGAAGCTTACTAATGTTAAAATTGCAAGAAATGAGTGAGAATGAAGTATTAACTTGGTTCGGCGGCTACTTGACTAATAGATCCCAGGTTACAAAATATGAAAACATAATATCATCAACAAAAAATATTCTCAGCGGAGTTCCACAGGGGACAGTTTTGGGACCAACTTTTTTTATTTTGTACCTAAATGATATTGTGAAATATATAAAAAAAATGCAGTATTCATCTATTCGCTGATGATACTTTACATACTTCATAGGAGAGGATGTGAATGAGATATTAGCAGTTTTAAATAATGAAGTAGATAGACGAACAATAATCTACAAGTAAATATTAAAAAAACTAAATTTATGATGATTAAAAGTAAATATAACCTAACTAATACAGAGCAAAATATCGGCTTTACCATAGAAAGTAATAGCATTGAACAGGTGAAAGGAATTAAATATCTTGGTGTTATTATTGACGAATACTTGACTTTCTCAAATCATGTGGTGAAAAAAGTAAATTTATAGAAAGGTTAAGTAGTAGTATCATTGGCATTCTACAAAAGATGCAAAATCGAGCTCTCAGAATAATATTATACTGTAATACATATACTAGTATAAAATTGGACAAATTAGAAATACTTAGTGTAAGACAGTCAATTACTCTAAATTCAATGGTGTTTATATATAAAGTACTTCATGGTCTACAACCTCCCAATTTATTGGAACAATGAATGTTTTTACGCGAGGTCCATGAACATTTTACCAGAGGACATGATAATTTTTATGTTAGAACAGTTAGAACTAATTATAGCCAAAATGGTTTATTCCATAAAGGTTTCGTTATGTATAATAACTAAGGCTGGGAATTTTCCAGATTTTAGTATTCGAATATTCGTTCGAAAAATATCCGATTATTCGAACTATTCGGATATTCGATTATTCGGATTATTCGAATAGGAATTCGAATTATTCGGATATTCAAATTATTCGAGTATTCGGATATTCGAATAATTCGAATTATTCGAATACCTATTCGAATAATTCAAATATTCCAATACTCGAATAATCCGAATTATTCGAATAGGTATCCGAATAATCCTGATCCTCGAATATTCATTATTGATAGGTATAGCACTGAATGGTGAATACTCTATTTGAGTATTTGGTTGGATAGGCCACAATAATAGTCGTGACGTAATCCACTAAGCAGGCAATTTGATTTGCTTTCCATATCCACAATAGGGTATGTCATGTCTCCTGTACATGTGCTTTAAGGGTCAGAATTATTTAGTTATTATTTTATTTTAGGATTGAGGCGCTATTGTTCACATTTATCTATTGAAGCTTAAATAAAACGAAAACAGAGCTAGTTTATTATATTTCTGTCAACTATTTTTCCTTTTCGAAAAAAATAAAAGTGCTCTAAAATTAGAATGTTTTTAAAAAAGACGCAGATTGTGAAGGTAAAACAAATACATGAAAAGTCAATAGTTAAATATTTACAGGTTTTCTAAAATTTAAAATATAATTTTAACCCCTGCCTTAGTACAGTAAGAATAAGGTCGAGGCGAGAAAGAGATGGAATAGTTTGACTGGGAGTAAAACATGCCACTAATGTGGTCTATTTAGATATTTGGATTTTAGAATAGGTACCTACCTATACCTACTATCTACCTACTTTGGTTGGATGCATACTGCATACCTATTCGTACATAATTTAATAATATATTTTAATATTCAAATTTACTCAAATATAATCGAATATTCGAATACTCGAATATATTCGAGTATTCGAATAATTCCCCATTAGAATAATTCGTATTCGAATACTCGAATAATCGATTACTCGATTTATTCGTATTCGAGTCCCAGCCTTAATAATAACTTACTAGTACAAGTAAAAAACTGTGACGAGCTAGAGACATTTAAGAGGAAATGTTATGATTTTGCGTATAAGAATATTAAAATTTAAGTATTAATGTTTGCACAATATTATTCTTTAAATATGAAACTACTCACTTATCTGTATTTTATTAGCTATGGCTATTAAATATAGTTACTTACTTACTACTTAATATAAGAAGAATACTAGCGATTTATAAGAGACGCCATCTAGGAGTTCATTATTTCATTTTAATGACACTCAATCAGTATGTTAAAATAGAGAAGGGCACAAATTTTTAAGTAATGTACGCTGGAACTCGATGCTTCTTATACAGCCTTTTTAATTCCTGAACAAATTTGGATTCGCGCACATGTTTTCACATGGCGTCAGCCATGTGCTTGCATGTGCAGTCGAGTTGCTGTTATTATATAATTTGTATACCAGTAAACTATTTTAATACTCATATGGCTAGTTCTTTTTCGTATATGTGTAATGTAATAATAGTTATTATTTATTTAACAATCGACGTATGTACCATAATTGAATTAGCATCGTTGCTGAATTATTAAATGGGTATATACTTTATGTTCAACTTTTTTCGTATAAAATTACACATATGAATGGTCCCTTATTTCTTAATCGGATCATGACAACGGTATTGACAGCTATCAGGTAAAATCTCAAATTCAGGAAATAAAATACAATAGATTTTATACTAATTCGGTATAGTTTTGGATAACTGTCAGAAATCTCAAATTTTCTTACATATTATTATGAAATTTTTATTGTATATTTCACGGCGGCTTCTTCAAAGTCAAGACAAATAAACACATGGTCAGAAATATGTTTTTTATTTTTGTTAGCACACTTCATGCGTAATCCGTAGTGGTCTTGTAGAGGATGTCCTTGTCATTCATTTTATATAAAAATAGCCGTTGAAGGTAACAAAAAATATACCATAAATGTCCACCTGGTATTTTTCTCAAATAATATTTAAAAAAGTGTATGACCTTAATTACGAAATTGATTATTTGCCAGTATCCTTACTCGATATAAGATATTTGAACGAGAAACAGAGAAATTACTCTGTTATGGAAAATGCAAGACTCATAATATATTCAAACATTGATATTTGAAATTGTATGTTGCGATAAAATGTTTTCATGAACTTACGGCAATAATAATATTGAAAAAATTAAGTTGACGCCATGATATTTTATGCGAGACATGCAATTTCATGTGGGACATGCAATTAAATATGATCTATTTTCTCTTGCGATATCTCGTCCACAGGCTTCTTGGATCTATTGTCAAGTCATTCAAATGGCTGAGATAAACGAAACAGTTCTCGACTGGAGAAAGCTCGGGTGACTTTGCTGGCCAAATAACTTTCATATCACGTGTAAGTACATTCTTGTTATGTTACCAATATGGAGTCGGGAATTTAATCGTGCTGAAAAACTGAATTTTCTAACCCTGTAAGTTATGATAAGGCAGAAACGCTTTAAACTTTTATATAACTAATATTTCTGTAAATTAAGTACTTTTCTTAAGTTCTTCTTCAGTTTCAGGTCCAACTGGAACAGATAGCATGCCTCGTTTTATCTTCACCAGTAGGTTTATTTACTATTCAAAGTTGTTCCTTTTACACAAAAAAATCCAGTCATCGCTTGTTGCTAATTGAGTATGACGTTATCTTTAATCTCAAATAATTCAAAAAGGGTGTATTTAAACGACACTAAACAAGAGCATATTTTTTACGTCAAATTAAAGAATATTTATATTTTTCAAGAGCGGTGCCAAAAACCGAATCTTGCAAAAATTAGGAGCACAACTTTAAAATGACATTTGTGTAAGTTGCGCCCTCTACGAGATAAAAATGACAGTATTTTATTCACCATCAGGATACAAAAATGTACATATGGCAAGTCAAATTATATAATAGAGTATAATACAAACAGAACAGAACAGAACATATTATGACAACATGAGACAAAAGTTTTTGGAATATAGAACTGAAAGACTTCCCACTAGCACCAAAGTGACGGGAATTGGCATTGGAACTTCAATGTAGTAGGCATTACATAACGGTCACTAAATTTGCGACTTTAATGTAAAATTCACCTTGTGGTATGCCCCTGTAATAACAATTACGTATATTCTACTGAATTTGGGTAGTATATAGTTATTACACTTTCAAGTAACTGCTGCAGTATACTCAATGTCACGGATACTACTCTGCATTACTTTAAAGCATTTTCAACTTTAAAGTGTGAATTGGTAGTAATGCCGACTGCCAAGCGTTACCAAAGAACCATTTCAAAGTAATTACCGTATATTGTAATGTTTGACAATCATGTTTATCATGGATATCTCTAACAATTTTCCAATCATCAGCATATAAATAAGTTTCAGAGTCTAGCAACTCAACAACATCATTAACAAAAAATAAGAACATTAACGGGCCCAGGTTTGAGTCTTGCATGACACCACTGCTGGCACAATATAAAATTGACTTGAATCCTCTATGCTCCACATATTTCAGTCTCTTGGTTAATAAAGAAATAAGCAGTATAATGAGATTATCACATAGTCCAAAATATTTAAGTTTATTAATTATAGTTTCATGGTGCACCCGATTAAAAGCTTTCGTGAAATCAGTATATTATTACATCAACTTGCTTCCTTTAATCAAGTGCACCTGAGACAAATTGAGTAAAATTGTACAAATTTGTAGCAGTTGACCTACTCTTGATAAAGCCATGCTGGCTGTCACATAAGTGTTTAACAACATTACTGGATGCATAATATGATACAATACTTTCAAATATTTTGACAAAGTTGGGTATAATTCCAACTGGTCTATAATTGATAATAAGAGATTTATTGCCTGATTTAAAGACAGGACAAATTTTAGACACTTTCCATTGTTTTGGAAAAACCCCCTGCCTTAAGATTAACCTAAATAAAAAACATAACGGTAATTCAAGACGATCCATACAGTCTTTAACTAAAAACGCTGGTATATTATCAACTCCCATAGTGAAGTTAGGTTTAATGTTTTTCACAGCTCTTATGTCACAAACACTAACATCAAATTTGTGAAGAACATTATTACCACTAGAAACATAATCATTATCAGAAGCACCGTTATAGTCATTCTCAAGAAACATACTTTTGAAATATGTGGCAAAGCTTTTCACTATATCCTGCGGATGTAGTAGTGGTTCATCATTAAAGGTCATAATACTAGGAATTCTAGTAGTCTTTTTCTTTGCCTTAACATAATTCCATAATTCATTCGGATTAGTTTTTATGTTATCTTCAACGGACAAAGTTAATATATTCTCTCCGAATATTATTTTTAATTTCACGTTTTAAGTTTCTAATTCTTACTGAATGCTCAAGCAGTTTATGATTTTTATGTATCTTGACAAGATGATTTTTAGTTTTAATTTTTCCAATTATGTCTTTAGTAAACCAGGGAGGATAATTAGATTGAAATGGTATTGTTTTAGGCATATACATATCAATGGTTCCATACAATTTGTTGTAGAAAGAATCACACGCTTCATCAACATCCTGGATCATTTCTAACCCCCCCCCAATCGATCATAGTTATAGCATTATAGATTTCATAAAAATTCGTCTTCCGGAAATTGTATTTAGGAGTAGTTGGACACAAGCCATTATTCTCAAATTTTGGATTATTTTCAGACCACAGTAGAGTAGCAGTAAGCCTTGGATGAAGATTGCCCTCATCCACCAATACAAATTCGTCAAGTAACACATTACATGTTATTTCAGCGGATGTGATAATTAAATCTAAAATTCTTGAGTTAGCATTTAAAATATGGTTATGCTGTTCCATCCTACAAATATTAATAAAGTTCTGCAGCAGATTACATAATGGTGAGATCCTATTATATTCATAATTATTTTGAAGTTCTGGAATATTAAAATCTCCAGTTAAAACTGTTAGTGTATCGGAGTTACAACAATAATTTTCCAGGTGGACAAATAATGTTTCATACTTAATAGTTGTCAGTAAAGCTGGCCGAGGTGGCTGAAGTACAGCCACGGTCTTGCGCTGGCGTCACACGTGCCGATTTAGAAGTGATTTACGCTGCAGTCTTATTTGAAAGGTTAATGCGTGAGGTTGTACCTATAAATTATACATAATGTCAAACGCGCCAAAGGGTAAAAAACGACCGTATGCGGACTCAGTGAATAAATTTATCGGTGAATTTCCAGATTTATTCTATGACGGATGCAAAATAATTTGTAAAGTTTGTAATCAAGACTTAATGTGCTGGCACAAAACAGATTGTCGTCGTCATATCAATACCGTGCAACATCAAAATAAAAAAAATGGCATGCCTTTGACAACTCAGTTTATGTTTGATTTATTGTTAATGTTAATAGCCTCTAATATTCCGCTACACATACTGGATAAACAACCATTTCGGGAGTTTTGGAATAAATACAATCCCCAGGTGAACTTACCAAGTCGTACATCGTTACGTAGATATATTCCAGCTGTTCGTGAAGACATTGTAAATAAGATTAAATGTGGATTAAAAAAATACACGGCTCTGGTTATATATTGACGAGACGACAGATTGTAAAAAAAATCTATTTTAAATATTATAGTACGTGTACTGGACCCTCTTAAACCAACATTTCCACTTTTACTAGCTAGTAAAAGACTAACTGCGTGTACTGGCGAAATAATTACGCGTGTGGTGTTGGAGACATTCGAAAATTTTGAACTTTCAACAAGTCAAGTATTGATGTTTGTGACTGATGGTGCCGCGACAATGCGCGTGGTAGGCCGTTCTCTTCAAAGAGACTATTGTAGGTTTTTACATGTTACGTGTAAAGTGCATGCGTTACATCTTGTGGCAGAAACGATTCGAAAATGTTTTCCAGAGGTAGATGCATTAATAGCAAATACAAAAAAAGTATTTCTCAAATCTTCTGAACGGCTTCGAGCATTTCACAGACAGTGTCCTGGTATCCTTGAACCACCAGAGCCGATTCTTACACGTTGGGGAACGTGGTTGAAAGCGGCTTTTTATTATGCTGAATATTTTCAACAAATAAAAGCTGTGAAACTACAGTTCAACCATAACGAGGCTGCAGCTATTAGGGAAAGCCAGACAAGCTTTCAAGACGTTTCCCTTGAAACAGATTTAAAAACTATTAATAACAATTATAGAGGACTACACGACGCAATAGAAAAATTGCAAAATAGTTCGTTGTCGTTAGTGGAATCGCTGCAAATAGTGGACGACGTAAATACACAGCTACAGGCTATAAATGACGCAAAAAATAATCGCGTTAGTGAAAAATTCGAGAGTGTATTACAGAAAGATCCTGATTTTAGCAAATTAAGACAAATTTGTGATGGTGCATCTACAACTTCGTTAAGTGAGTTCACAGATTGTTTTACTTATGCCTGTATTACATCCGTAGATGCCGAACGGTCATTTTCAAAATACAAACATATTTTTTCACCAAAGCGAACATCGCTGACGGAGACAGCTGTAGAAACATACCTGATGCTATTATACTATAGATCTTCCCCACTTTGTGATGACGACAACCAAACTACTTCATAAATCTGCTTAAAAGGGTGAGTTTTATACAAATTTTTATAAAATGTAACATTATTGTTAAAATTTATTTCCATTTATTGTACTTATTTAAGTATTATGATATGATGTAAACATATGAGTCATATGACGGCTCTGTCGGCCAGGTGACCTCGGCCAGCTTTAGTTGTTAGTGATGGGTGGAGATACAGATTTATCAATAAGATGGAAAGCATCTTTACGTCAGTACTTTTAATATTACTCATTAGCCAATAAAGGTTTTTTCAAATAATTGCAATGATGAATTAGATCATTTGTCAACCATTCTTTCCTATGATTTAGATATCACAATAGGACGATCTTAATCGTATTTGTCGACCTCTAAAACACATCCATATCTAATTTCAGTGCGATGTATGTTGTAGTTATGCTTTTGTAATAAAAAATATGTTAAGAAAATTTTAATTTCGATAAGCAGTATCTCGAAATCTGTTCATATAAGGATATACATATATATTTATTAAACAAACCCCGCTTATTTCTTAATGTACTAGCTGCCCTAGAAATGTTGGTACATTTTTTGAAACACCCTGTACAATAAAATATTTCCCGTTTTTGAGAAAAATGTTTATGGAGCCGGTCTTTGAACATCCCGTACATGCAAACTGCATGTCTCTATTTTTAATGATAAACGAGATACCCTATGTAATCTTCATGAACATAATACCCGTACAAGTCAGCAAACTAAAGAAATCAAAATTATCACTTATTTGTTTGGAGAAACTTATTTTCTAAAGTCAAAATACTCTCAGCAAATTTGTTTACCCATTAACACTGATGGAATTATATGTCGAAATAATCATTTTCGACTGAGTTTCTTTAAAATAACCGTCAAGCTTTTGTATATTTACACAATAAAGCATTGTAAGTAAATTTTATCATTAGAATTATTACCTTTAATAGGGCTAGGAGGTTGTCACCACTAAGGTAAACCGAACAAACCCAAGTTCGACCCCTACTGGATTTAACAACCCCCTGTGTATGCCTTTACTAACCCCTTTCAGAGGGCATCGCAGACTTAAATAAATAACGTTAGATGGGAATGAATACAATGGGTAGGGGGTGAGGGTAATTTCAAACTCAGAATGTGTTAATGTGGTGCTGAGAATTTCGTTATTAGAATTTTCGAAAATGCACGTAATTAATTAGCACTATGCTGATTTTAATAAAACTTAATAGAATGTGAATGAACACTAAATATATTTTACAATTTTCATAGAAATAATTATTATTGTCACTTCAATCCGAGGAAACATGTATTTTTATCGTATGAATATCAAAATATTATATAATAATGCAAAACAGCCTAATCGTATATTACACCAGTAAATGGTTGAAATGTGGTCAATAAGAAACGGAGAAAAACCAATTTCTAAGAATTCGATGTTTCGTCTTTATTTTAAGACTTTTTAGGAATTCTGAAGACGACAAAAATAACAATTTAACAAAATGGACTTTGGTAAACAATACATACCGTGCGTCCATAATGTCACTTCTTTCACTAGTACCTATCTTCGGAATGCATGAGATATCCGCATTCGATAAAACGTTATGAAATCGCATCGATAATAGTGCTTTTTGTGAAAAGCTAATCGTCGTTACTTCAGGGGCGGTATCGTAGCGCCTGTCCAATCGAAAACTTCAAATGTTACATGACATTTTCAAGTTATTTTCAAGCCCTTTACGTCAATATAAAAATGTAGTACTTACAAATAAATTCACTGTTTAATCAAAGTAAATGTTCAAAATTAACACCATTCACTTCCTGGCACGTTGCTAAGCGATTAGAAATCCATCCCTTACTCTCGGAAATATTTCGTTAGGGATAGTTTGATAAGCCTCAACAATTAAATCTTGTAGGAATTCCGGCTGTGTTCTGACAACGATACTTTTCAGATATCCCCTTAAGAAGAAGTTTCGTGGCGATAAATCTGGCGAACGTGTTGTCCAATCAATGATAATTTTTGTAATAACATGATTTTCTTTTACGAATTACCATAAACAATAAAAACCTTCCACCGAACAAAGCAACATGGCAGTGGAATTGCTGTAACTTTGATGCAATTGTACATACAGCAATATTGCATTACAATGGTATATATCGCAAAGTAGCAGCAAAATATATGTGATTTACTGGTATTTTGCGATATGTTACAGTTACATCGCATTGCGATGTTACCGCATGGACATCAGGATGGCCTTGATGCCCATGTAATTACAAAGTTACTAGCAAATTAAATGTTAATTTCACGACAATATTTCTGGATTATTGCTTTCCTTAGTGAGCTAATACTGAAAAAGATAACGAATTTTATGCCTACTATGCAATCCAAACATATTGAGCCCTCACTTTAAACGCCTGCGATTAAAAAACTAGAGGACCGAATTAGACAATTTCTTCACATATCAGTACATATACTGTGTACTATAGTAAGCCAAAATTTTATGAAAATATGTTTTACAGTTTTTGAAATATTGAATGATAATGTAAAAGATGTACCGAATTTCGATATCATTTTCGATATACCGGTATTTGCGAATTTCTCCAAACTAATTGACAAAAATACTTGAAATTTTCATGAGTTAAAAAAATTGACTTTCTGTAGACTTGTGGTCCATTGCAAAAAGAAAGGACTTTTAGTTGTTGAGTTATTTAAAAAAAATGTTGCTAATTGATATTTTCATTATTATTAATAATATAATTAAAACATTTTCACATAAGATAACAGATGCACAACAAATAGCGATTCTGTGTATAATATATAGTTGTATCAAAAATTAACGAAATACCACCAGAAAAATATGATTGGAGTAGGAGAAACTCAACGGTTTTCGCTTATTTATTTATTTTTTCAAATATCTTGGACTTTCCGTTGAGATTTTTTATACACTGATTCTCCAGACATTGAAACCTATTTGCTGTACAAAAATTTTACTTCTAAATTGCTTCGTTTAAGATATACAGTGCAGCCACAAAATATTTTTAAAGTTTTTCTGTTTTTATTATTTGTTTTTTAATTTTTTTTGCATAGTGTGAAAATAAACATATGTTTTTATCTACACTCCAAATCTTGTTCGAATGTCTTAATAATTCATGAAGTTCTACGTAATTAAACATTAATGTATCCAGAGATCGCGTAAAAAAAGGGTACATTTTTAAATATAATAATGCGAAACTTGGTAAGTTTAAAAAATAGAATGTTAAAGATATTACAGAATATTAACATATGCCCACGCAATAAAACCTAATTTTCTCAGAATTTTTAAACTGTCAATTTTTTTGTAATTCGCACGTGAAGGCTCAACACACTTGAATCGCATAGTAGTGGTGTAGTCAGATACATTTATGGTTCGTTGTGCCGATTGTGAGTGACGATACCAATTTACTGTCACAGGAAACCTATAATATTCTCATGCACTGTGCAGCTCTTGCTTCTTATACCTCAAAACTAATTTGGTTTTAGAATAAACTATATGTGCTACGGCTACTTAAAATCATGGATGATATTGTGTTGGAAATTGAAAAATATAATTTAATATTCTTGTTTTGCTTGAATATTCAAAGCTTTCAACGGAGTTAGCCATGACTTTCTCTTGATGATGCTTCATATATTACTTGAGATTTAGTGAGAGTGCAGTTTTGTTGCACATTAAAAATTTATCTGGTAAATACATCAAACAAAGCATTATTAAATTTGGTCACAATCTCTCCCACTCCCCTCGATTCTACTTTAGGGATACCACAAGGCTCTATCTTGGGGCCCTTGATATTCAAACTGCACAAATCAACTTTTAAGAATAGATGTTGTAGCCATTTTTACGTAGGTAATACCCATATTATCCTTTTGAGAAAACTGACTGTTACGATATTTCTATAAAAATTTGCAGGCTTTAATTTCTACTTCAGGAAATTTTTTCTTGGCTGTAAACTGCTCCAAATCAAAAGTGATGTTAGCTGTGTGCAAAGCATCGTGTAAGGCATATGATGATTTGCATAAACAGTCAAGACTTACAACTGCCGGAATGATTTTTCTAAAAAAACTAGGATTGCATATTGATGTCCTTTAAATTTACGGACATTCTGAAAAATGATTTAGTAAGCTGAAATTAATATAATAGTCGAAATTTGTTAAAGGTGAAAAATAGGACAATGTTATGCAAATCATTCGTCCTATCACATTTGAATTATGCAAACGTAATTTTAATTTACGGGACCTTCTTAAATGTCTTTTCGAAACCACGTTTTTAACGCATTAAAAATGTCTGTATACGTATTATTTTGGGCTGAGGAATTATGATCATATGTCCTTAAAGTTTCGGTAAATAAACTAGGTGACCATCAACAGAGAAAAGATTTATATATTTGCCGTCTAATTCACAGAATTCGCGGAGTTGAATCACCCACCTTCTTACCTGTTGAACAAAATTAAATTTAGCAAACCTACATAGGTCATATCAATATGAGGCACACAAATTTTATGACAATATCTCTTCATAGACCTTTTCTCATCCATAGTTTGTTCTCAGATTATATTCTTACATATTGCAATAAAATTTCTCCTGAATTAAAAGAATCACTTAATAGTTTTAAAAAGAAGTTAAAATTATGCGATATTTTTCTCAACATAAGATTTATGTTGACAACCCTCTTAAACTTTTTCTATACATAATAACAAAATATGAAAACTATTGTATCATTTTAAATCATATGCACATTTAGTAGATATAACGATAGTGTTGTTTATTTAGTAAGTTTTATGAAAGTTACTAAAAATAGTCATCAGTTTTGCCTGTAAATTCATATTTATTTATTTATTTATTTATGTATTTATTTCCTTATTTATTTATTTATTTATTTATTTACTTATTTATTTATTTATTTATTTATTTATTTATTTATTTATTTATTTATTTATTTATTTATTTATTTGTTCGTTCGTTTGTTCGTTTGTTCGTTCATTCGTTCGTTCATTCATTCATTCATTTATTTATTTATTTATTACCATAACACAGTTGCACTGTACAAACTCACAAAATTTAGGAGTCTTAGAAGGAGTCAGTTATCTACGTTATAGATGAACAAAATAGGATTAGGTTTAGTTGTATAAGTAATGACATTACATCAAGACACATTTTAGTTTAGCTTAGTTTGTATACACCAATGAAGATTTTAAGATAGCCAGAGCATGGATCAAACAAAAATGTCCATAACGTTTACAATATCATTAATCAATATGTTAAACAGGTGTACGATAATGGATCCTTGAGGAACACCTGATGTTGCAGTGTATTCGATCCACCGGAATCCACTATGTGCCACATATTACTTTCTATTAAAAAGATAGGAATAAAATAATGGTACTAAAGAAAAAAATCTGTATTTGACAATTTCTTTAGCAGTATAGTGTGATCAAGTCGGTCGAAAGTCTTTGAGAAGTCTGCATACATTACATTAACTTGCTTACATTGGTCGATTGCTTCAGAGATATTATAGTATTTCCAAAATCAGCTGAAACGATATAAAAACGTCGATAAAGGAATTTAAACGCCCGAGACAAAGGATTTTATTCATTTAATGGATAGTTCCCGTTGTCGGCGTTTTTATAGCGTTCCAACTGACTTTAGAAATACTATACTGAGTTATGCAAGTTGTGGCCTTCCATAAAACCATGCTGGACAACCGATATCTGATTGCTGACGCTGGAATAGATTAAATCGTTTTTGGAAGGGCTTTATAAAAATTACGTAAAATAAATATAGGCCTAAAGTTGGTAATGTCATGTTTATCGCGTTTTTTGAAAAACTGGGCACACTTTTGAACATTTCCATAAGGAGACAACAATTTTTAACGCATAAGTTAAATAATACCGTGAGCGGATTTGCAAAAATACGAGCGCCATATTTAACAAAGAACGAGGAAACACCAGTAGGTTGTAGTGCGCCTCATGTGCAATTATTGTAATTTACAGTGTTTAGTTGTAAGGAAGCTATAAAGTTTTTTTTTGGACGGACGTTGTCAGGAACAACGCCAACAACGGGACAGTGGACAAAGACAGAGTTTGGAGGTAGCATTTTTAATGCTGAAGAGTTGACGATTCTTGGGGAGTATTGATACCAGGTTGGAGTCGACAACTGGCCCTGGATCTATAACCATAAGCGAGTGGAAAGTGCAGAAGATTTTATTAGAGGTTGGTCCAAAGTTTGAACCTCATAAAGTTCTGTTTTATGGCATTATATGTATGTACATGAACCAGGTGCCTGTTATATTAATATAATTAAATTCTGTCTAGAAAAACAGTCTACATTTATTATTCACCTGATCCTCTTACTCACACCCTGATTTTATTAATAACAATTTGTTAATAAATAGTGAAAGCAACCAGTTTCCTAAATCGAGTAATCTACAAACAAATGTGTCAGTCGTCATCTTAAATTTAAGTTTTTCAAAACATTACTTAAATACATACATTGTTTTCGTCAAATTTCATTATACTGTCAGATTACTTGCCTGGTTAGGAATAGGTTCAAAATTATCAAATATGCATTTTATTTATAATGAAATAACTGATTTCGTTTTTAGTTCCTTATCTATTCAACAGAAAATGTATTTTTTTGTAGGTTTGTAAAGAAAAAACCTTCGTACTTATCTTAATTTATAGTAAAACTGGAAGTACCAAGAACTTTTTATTCTTAAATTCAATATAGATTTTTCTATGAAAATTGAAGATTCCTTAAATTCTGTATTTTTACCAGGAATGCCTATATAAACCTCCAATTTTTAATTCGAATTACATCTAATGAAATTACCTATAAATTTGATTTCATAATTATTCAAAAAAATATATAAGATACATATTCATCTTTGACAATATATGAAGAATATCGTTAATTCGTACTTGTCCTGCCATCTATGAAGCACTAGCTCTTCTAATATTACAGGCGATTTTTACATTATTGCCCAAACAGACTACTACATAATGTAGAGCTCTCATATGAAATATTGTCGATAGTGGCGTCGCCTAACCATTAGTAACTGAATTCAGTACTCTAGCGATCATGATATTTTTCTCAAACCGACATGAACAGATCCCATACAAAAAGGTTATTTGATTTCCCTGATTATATTAGTTTTTAGCAAGAGACGAAAGATGTCCCTAACGTGAATAATATAGTCCTATTTTTATAAAGAATATTTAGTATATACCTCACATAATAATACAATATTATTAATCTGAGGTATATACAGAACCTGACAGAACGTATTTATTTTATAATACACATATTGGCCACCCTTATGGTACTCTTTGCATAGCTTTTTTGTAGTTCATTAGTTCATAATAGATGGAACAGGTATCGTTATTAGAAGGATTAACTTAAAAAAAATGCAATTAAGAAATTAAGGTTTTTCGGCTCCTAAACTTGAACTCTAACTCGATTGATGGGAGAGACTCATTGAACATGTATATTTTCTATAAATTTCAATAATATTCGTATTGGCCAACTTGTGGTTGAATACAACTCAGTATCGCCACCTGGTGGTTGAAGACAATTTAAGCGCTGCCAATTATAATACAGGATTTGTATACAGTATGGAATAAATTCATTATTTCTTAAACCAAAACCAACTTACCTTTTTTTTGTTATGACGTCATCACTGTTTCCATTATCGTCATCGATATTTTTTCAAAGAGAACGCCCTGTATATTCCTCCATTTCTGTATTCCGATTCAACAGCTGATTCCAAATATGTATCAGGGTCTAAAATTGAGGAAGATACGACCATTTAAAAAAAAAACAAGTAAAAAAAGTAAAATAAACAAGTCTTTTATTAATTTTTGAAGTATGCTAGTTTTTGTTTATTTTTTGTTCTATCATCATCGTCTTTGATAATGTATCACTAATACTTTACCCCAGTAGTGGTTTCTCAATAATTGTTGTGTACATTCAGTATTAAAATTAGAAAAATGACATTCCTTTAAGATTCAGCTTTTGCAAGAACCAAGTGATAATGATCTAGATCGGAGGATACAATTTTGTGAAACAACAACATTGTTTCATATGCAATGGTGATGATCCTCTTCTGATAGAAAATATTATTTTCTCCAATGAATGTACTTTCAAATTAAATGGTGAAGTGAATCCTTAGAATAATTGTAGATACAGGGCAAGGGAAAACCCTCGATAGATGTGGAAGCAGCACAACACAGTATCCACAAAAGGTAAATGTATGGGCGGGAATTGTAAGAAATAGAATCATTGGATCCTATTTTTTCAATAGAACTGTAAACGGACCGGCATATCTCCAATTTTTAATGGGCTCATCCCAACATTATTAACTTTATTCCCCAGTAGAATTAATTCTAGAAGTGTTTACGAAAGCCTGTAGTATCAACAAGATGGTGCGTCTCCCCATTATGCAGCAGACGTTCGAAGGTACCTTGACCAAATATTTCTGACCAAGGGGATTGGTAGACGTAGACCCATCGAATGGCCACCAAGTTCACCGGACCTCAATCCATTAGATTATTTTTTGTGGAGCCATCTAAAAAACTTAGTTTATAAAACTAAATCGGAAAACATTGTTGAATTAAAAGAGAGAATTAAAACAGAAATAAAAAACATTTTTCAGGAAACTATAAACAAGGTTCAGTAACACTTTATCATTTAGGGTACTGTCAGCTATAACAAGGAGTACAGGTCGAACATTTACTATACAAACCGTTAGTTCTATTAACTATTATTTGTTCAAACAAAACATCAAAAATTAGTAAATGCTTATATTCAAAATGGCCTCATTTTTCAACTTATCAATTTTGGACCCTAAGTGTGATACATTTTTGGATTCAGCTGTTGATTCAGAATCCAAAAATGGACACATATACAGGGTGTTCCATTAAAAAATATATCGAGGACGTCATAACGGAAACAGTGATGATGTTATAACTAAAAAATAAAGGATGGTGTAAAGAAAGTGCGCAATTGAAATTAAAAAATGACGTGTCCCAGGATTTTTTTCTAAATGTTTTCAGTTTAAGTAATAACAAATTTATTCCATACTTTACTGTATATTAAAAAATAAGTGCAGAACAACACGGGCATCACGGCTCAAATTCTGGAAGTGGAAGTACTACTACACGACAGTAGACAAAATAAACTTTATACAGGGTGTTACAAAAACATGCTGGAAATTCGCAATCCAAAAAATTAACAGAAAATATTCGTATAAACATGAGTCCAGAAGCGCTTCGTTACTGGAGATACAGGGTGATTTTTTCATTTCTTAACTAAGTATATGTTGATGTTCCATCAGTGTTCCTGTACAGGTGGAACCATTTTAAATAGGGAAAATTGAGTAAACGGTAGGTTTTTAAAAAATAAGTGTTTTATTAACTTTTTTTTCATAAGCGCTTAGTGTCTGAGATATAGGGCGTTGAAATTTTTATTTGATGATTATTTTCATCGCATAACATTCGCATTTTTTGAAACATTTATTCCACATTTGGCCGTCATTTACGTTAGGTCGAATCTGAAGAAATGGCGAATAATTAAGACTAGAAATATGACCACTGGCGTAGATAGAGGGGACATGAACCTCTTCTTTCTTTAAAATTTCTACGCTTATAGATGTTTAAAAAAATTATATAATTTTTAAATTATTCCGAATTTCTTTTGAAAAAAATAACTGTTTTCTTGTTAGTTTTTGATATTTTCGATAGTCTTCCGGTAAATTGAATCCAAGTATTTCGTTGCATAACTCTGTTCTAAGTTTTTAATAGGTGTTTTGAATAAATTTCCAATCAGTTTTAAAGCTGTAAAGTCACCGACACAAATCACGTTACAAATGGTATTTTTAATTATTTGACAATTTTAACAACTGAATGGTGATTACAAATCCACTCAAAGCCACCTATTAAAAAATATAGAACAGAGTTATGTAACAAAACACTTGGACACAATTCACCAGAAGACTATCAAAAATATCAAAAACTTGCAAGGGCATTTTTTCAAAAAAAATTTGGAATAATTCAACAATTATTAAATTTCTTTTAAATATGCATAGGCGTAGAAGTTTGAAAAATAATAGTCCGTGTTCCTCGAAGTAATTGTCCAAGCATGTTCCAAGTTGAATGCATGCCATTTTATGTTGCGCAAACAAATATATCAGAAAAAGTTTTGGTAACAAGCATATTTGCATATGTAGCGACGCAGCCTTGTGGGCTCTTGAATAAAATAGATGACTTCTAAGCTGGTACTGAATGATCAAAAAAAATTTTGCTGGATTGTGTGAGGACAATTCTTATTTGTAAATGCCTCAACATAGTGTGATAAAAGGTAATGAATAAAGCGAACCGTTTGGCGAGGAGAGTGCTAATATTTCCTGGTCCTGATTCAGCTTTTTGCATACCAAGAAGTCCGATCACATCAGAGCTACGAAACTGGGCGTCGCACAGTTTAACAACTATTAAGCTCGATCTCCCGGAATTTGACAATGAGTGTCTGTTGAAACTCAATAAAGAAACATCTTCATACAATGAGGATGAAAGATAATCCTGTTTGTCGAGTGTACAGAATATAGGAATAAACCTTCACTCATATTTATGTAATTATGCACCATTAGGTGGACAGAAGTATCGCGAAAAGCAATTTTTGGGCACCCATACGTGTAAATTGGTTGAGATATCGACCAAGTATGTTATTTTTTTGTGAGGAAAACAATTTTTCTTATTATTTACATTAGTTGCTAATTAGTATCGTCAGTCTTATTAGGTGTATATTGTAATATTAGTTGAGACTTTTATCGCCATCCATAAAGTTATATAATTTGGTATCAGGTATGTAACCAAGAATAATTTTTCATATTACGTTGCTCCTTATTTTTTATCAATTAAGTGAAAACTCGTGCCAGCATTGTAAATTACCAAATCATCTACCCGCATTATGATTATTGATCTAAAATTAGCAGAAATAAGTGAATGAATTAACAAAATACTAACCTACCTTATATACCACCGAGGTTTATAGGATTATTAAATGCATTTTTCATACGTGTGCCGCCCCTTGTTTGGTCAATAACTATGGATACAATATGAAGCCATAGAACTTTATATCTCCTTGTTTAAACAGTCAGATTTTATAGAGATTAATTAATCTAGTTAAATTGTGTGATACTTGAACTGGGTAAAAATGTTCCTAAAAAAATATTTATTGTTACATGACAATAGAGGTAAGGATTGTTTTCTTTTTTTTTTTTTTGTTTATTTTCGGCAATCTATTATATATATTAAAGTACCTATCATAAAGCATATGATGAATAAAGCTTATTATGTTTTATTTATTTTTACTCAATTCTGGTATATTTAAACTATAGTGTGTAAGTGAGAACTTGATTGCAATCTATTAATTTTGATAAAGGCTACACTACACGTAAAGTAAGAAAACTTATTTAATAAGCAAGTTATAGCACAGACCAAAAGTAATTTCTTATCCACTATCCCGTTCATATGCGGGTTCGAAGCCATGGTTGTATGTCCACGTTTTCTATTTGTAACCCATTTTCAAGACTGGTTTGGGTTTGGATTTCGGGAGTTGTCTATTTTCTGTGCTGTTTATTATTATGTAAAAAAAAAAAAAATAATGAAAACATATTAGTTTTCTTCAGTTACAGTTACTACTAAATTGTTGACAAAACCCATAATTGGAAAAAGGGGACTAACCATTAAGTATGTAAAAAAGGTAAAACTTCACAAAAGAAATCAAATGTACTCAACAATAAAAAATCAAATCTCCCTCAAAAATTCAGTCCCAATAATAATGGCGTGAGAGATAAAACGGGAAAATAATATAATCAAAATACAATTAAAACTAAAAAAAGTTTTAACAGAAAATTTTGTTGGCCTTATAAAATAAAAAAATGAATTATCCACGGGAGTAAAAAGTAATAAAATACATAAAAAAAAGGAAATCATGGATTACGCAAGAATTAATTGAATCAACCTTATTATTAGAGTTGGCAAGTTGTGCGGCTATTCAGTGGTGCAACAGCAGGTAAATAGATATCTGGTGAGGCAATGACCGGCTGGCGTACAAATCGAAGGGAGTCGCAAGACTGGTCCATTGTTGTATGTCGTATTGTTTACACGCTAATTTGTTCCGTTGTATTTTATGTTGTTGTATTGTTGATAATTTTATTTGTTGTATTTTATTGTTGATATTAATTTAATAATAAAATGGCAGACGTGCGCAAGGGTCAAAAATGGCCATAAGCTGACAAAGTGAATAAATTTATCAGTGAATTCCCGGATTTATTCTATAATGGTGCTACAATAATATGTAAGGTGTGCGAGACAGACCTGATGTATTGGGATAAATATGATTGTAGACGTCACGTAAATACTGTGCAACATAAAGCTAAAAAAAATTGCGTGCCTTCGAAAACACAGTTTATGTTCGATTTACTGTTAATGATGATAGCCTGTGATATTCCGCTGCACATACTCGATAAACAACCACTTCGGGAGTTTTGGAATAAATAAAATTCCCAGGTGATGTTACCAAGTTGCGCAACGTAGCGTAAATATGTACCAACTATATGCGAAGACATTGTAAATAAGATCAAATGTGTAATGAAAAATACACGGCTGTGGTTATGTGTTGACGAGACGACAGATCGTAAAAAAATTCTATTGTAAATGTTCTAGTACGTGTACTGGACCCTCTTAAACCAACATTTCCACTATTACTAGTAGCAAAAGATTAACTGAGTATACTGGCAAAACAATTACGCGGGTGGTGCTGTAGACGTTAGAAAAACTGGATTGTCAACATGTCAAGTGTTGATGTTTGTGACCGATGGTGCCGCGACAATGCATTTGGTAGGCCGTTCTCTTCAAGAACACGATTGGTAGGTTGGTACATATTACATGTAAAGTGCTTGCTTGTGGCAGAAAGTATTCGACAAGGTTTTCCAGAGGTAGGTGCATTAATAGCAAGGACATGAAAAGTGTTTCTTAAATCTCCTAAACGTCTTCGTGCATTTCACAGCAAGTGTCCCGGTATTTCCGAACACCACAGCTGATTCTTACACGTTGGGGAACATGGTTGAGGGCAGCTTTTTATTATGCTGAATATTTGCAACAAAAAAAAACTGTGATACTATAATTCAATCCTGACGAGACTGCAGTTATTAAGAAGAACCAGACAAAATTTGATTTTCCGTTGAAACGGCTTTAAAAACTATTCACAAGAACTATAAAAGATTACATGGCGCCACACAAAACTTAGAAAACAGTGCGTTGTCGTTAGCGGAGTCACTGCAAATAGTGGACGAAGTAAATCGACTGCTACACTCTATAGGTGACGCAAAAAATGAGCCCGTTAGAGAAAAGTTCACACATCTGTTAAAGCAAGACACCAGTTTTATCAGATTGAGACAAATTTGTGATGGTACTAATGGTGCAACCTCAAATCCGTTAAGTGCGTTCAAAGACTATTTTAAGTATGCCTGTATTACATCAATAGATGTCGAACGGTCGTTTTCAAAATATAAGCATATTTTTTCATCACAGTGAACAACACTCACGGAGACAACCATAGAAACATACCTGATGCTGCAAAGTTTTTACAGATTTTCTCCTGTTTGTGATAACCAAGCTAGTTCATTAAGCTAGTTAGGAGGGTAAGTTGTGCATACATTGTTATGTAACAGTTTATTGCTTTTGTTACTAGTTAATTTCTTTATGATGCGCACGCCTATGTCCCCCCGCAGACTTTGGCCACCTCTACTTATTACCAGTATGTTAAATCTTATTACTTTATGCTTTAAGTTACTGTTTGTTTTATGGATTATTTATAATGTAATGTGTTATTTTATATTTCTTTTTTTTATAATAATTTGTTCTCTGCCTTCTTTATTATGTAACTAGGCTTTGTGCCTGTTAGATATTGTATTAAATAAATAAATAAATAGATAAATAAACAAAACACCACAAAAATTAAACAAATTCAAAGGCGAAGCTGCACGGGCGAAGCTTACATTGATGGAAGGAATGCGGACACACAATCATTCCCACCTACATTGCCACTGCCGGTGGCGGGATTCGAACCAGCAGCTATCGAGAGAATTCTAATCACACAAATAAATAAATAAATAAATAAATAAATAAATAAATAAATAAATAAATAAATAAATAAATAAATAAATAAATAAATAAATAAATAAATAAATAAATAAGTAAGTAAGTAAATAAATAAATAAATAAATAAAGCATCAAATAATAAAACGGTAACCAAAGAACTAACAGAAAATCACACAACAGGTAAAACAACCCCTATATCTCTGAAGGTACCTCTAAGTACCTTGTGTGGGAGAGGGTTACACATTTAGAGACAATGGACACACACCTAGTGTCCGAATATGCTAGAATTAATTTCTGGGTTAGAAAAAAATCCTAGCTCCTCGACCGGAGATCGAACTTGGGACTCCAGCGTGACAGGCAAGTGTCCTTACCACTCGACTCTGAGGCCAAGTTGTCAAATTTCTAATTACTGGACCAATTGTAATGGAAAGGCCAAAAGCCGAAAGCCCCAATTTCTAGCTCCCTGTTTGGAACGTACGCCATTGACCTAAATTTAAATAAATATTGTATTCTTTATATTTTTATTATTACGAAGACGCAAATAGCAAGTATATTTACATCGTAAATGAGTCCACCTACATAGATTTCCTAAATAGTAATACTTATTCATTCTCGAATGAAAAACTTTCATAAGGTCATGCGAAATGTGTACATCTTATTTAATATTTTAGTTCCATTTAAAATGATTGTTGTTATACTTTTCATCTGGTGCTATATAATTATAAGAGAAATGTTTTTTAGACTGCCGAATATTTATAATCTGACATCTACGAAAAACGGTAAGGTTAATTTTCTGACAATGTAAAATAAATAACACGATGACAATATAAAATTAAATATATTGTTCAAAAATGTCAAAATTGTTTTTAATGTTTTCTTAATGGGTCAATGTATGGATATATTAAACACGGCCATAGGTAAATTGCAATTAGTAGGTATGAAAAATGTGACACCATCAAAAACTGACAAAAATTTCTGACAGGAGGAAAAATGTTTCCATACCTCATTGAAGAACGAGAGAGCAAGAATTCACCAAAAAACGGAACACCTAGAAGAAAAAGTTTAGAAGAAGATAATGATGGAAACGACCTCGTAAGCAGACTTGACACCAATTCTTTTTCACCAAGATATCAAAGTAAGTACAGAATCCAAAACGTGACTTTCAATTTCATTATATCAATACTATTTAAGCAAGCTTGTAGAAAGGAGACCTACAAGAAAGAATTTAACCGTTTAATTATAGTTACACTTCTCTTGCAGTTACACGACATTAAAACGATTTTTATGTTATATGTATTAAATATTGCTAAAAAAAATGTTTTTAAACAATGAAATTACATATTGTGAAAAATGTTATCAACTGTTCATTTTTAGATTTATTGTCATCCACATCTAGTCCCCCAAAGTCCCCAAGTCCAAAAAAGGTGTCCAGAACAAAACGAGAGTCTATATATGATTATAAATCTGAAGCTGCGAAGAAGGTAAGCAAACCAATCATACAGACAAGTAGAAATAGAAAAAAATAAAGGAAGTTTACTCAAAATACTTTTCTCTACGTAGGTAGGTGTTATTTTATGTCAAATTAAGTATTCAAAATCATCCCTGTACCACCCCGCTCCATCCCCAGTTTTAGGCGTAGAAAAGTGAAATTCTGTTTAAAAATCATTAATAACTTGTCTATCACTTGAAGAAGTATCAAATCAAAAGTTTTTCTGAATTGAATTTCTTAGGTTTTAAAATTATTTTTAGTTCAAATTTAAGAAACGTGTTTTTCAAAAAATTTCAATTTTTGATTAATACTTTTTTTGACTTCTGAAAATAAAAGTCTGGAGGAAAATCAAATAAATCCTATTTTTTCTTTATGCATAATATTTTGTATAAATATTATTTATATTGTTATTTAATAAATTATTAAAAAATGTACGAATATCGACATTTATCTCAATTCAAATAGATGTTTATCGTGGAATTCTGATAGAGACATAAAGAGGAATCTTTAATTAGTTATTTATTAAAAAGAAAAAAGAATGTAAAAAATAACTGTTAATTAAATACTATGGCCCTATCAAATACATAATTTTTGATCTATATTTTTATTCCAAATTGTTGTTTGAATTGTTACACAGCCCCACAAAAAAAAAAAAAATTCTGACCTAGCAACGAGACGAGTATATCCTTATGTATTTTTGATCGCTGATTCCGAATCCGGGGTCAAAGAAAGTCGTACACCCCACACAAAAAAAATTTTAGAGCCTAAAAACACCCCCTGAATTGTTTTGTTTAATATTTTCGGAAAAAATTTAATGTATTACGATAAAAATAAAGGTGAATTGCAGCGTTCACCCTATCGGTATGAAACGCACCCCCATAGAGGGTGAGAACCACCCTCATATGCCATCAAACCAATTGATAACGACAATGACTGAAAAACATTTAAAAATGTTAAGTTTCGTTAGGTTTGCAATAAACTGACGTAGAATTCACGTAACACCCCAAAACTACCCCTATAGCGTTATGAAAATCAACCCTTAACTTCAATCACAGAAAAAAAGAAAGGAAACAACATGAAATTTGATAACGATTTCATTATATGGAGGTTCTTATTTGCAGAGATCCTTAGGGCTAGGATATTAGCAGTCATTTGTCACCAATCTTAACACCATTTGGGTATAAAACGCGTCCCTGAAGGGGGTGAGAAGTACTCTTACGTTAGTAGCTTTTAATCTTTTTTTATGGTATCTTTTAACTTTATTTTCAAACGATCTTCTTACTGACTGTCGTTTGTGTTGTTCTTTCGTGTCTCTTTTCAGAGGCCAACAGTAGTCTGCTATCATGTGTTCGTCCCATCTTCCTTGATATCGATTTTCCATTTCAGCTATGTCCTGGTGGAAACGTTCCCCTTGTTATTTTATGTTTTTTCCTTTCTTTTTTCTGTAATTGAAGTTAAGGGTTGTTTTTCATAACGCTATAGGGGTAGTTTTGGGGTATTACGTGAATTCTGCGTCAGTTTATTGCAAACCTAACGAAACTTAAACATTTTTAGATGTTTTTCAGTTATTGTCGTTATCAATTGGTTTGATGGCAGATGAGGGTGGTACTCACCCTCTATGGGAGGCGTTTCATACCGATAGGGTGAACGCTGCAATTCACCTTTATTATTATCGTAATACATTAAATTTTTCCCGAAAATATTAAACAAAACGATTCAGGGGGTGTTTTTTGGCTATAAAATTTTTTTTTTGGGGGTGTATGACTTTTTTTGACCCCGGATTCGGAATCAGCGATCAAAAATACATAAGGATATACTCATCTCGTTGCTAGGTCAGAATTTTTTTTTATTTGTGGGGCTGTGATCAATATTACTTTCTAAGTCTTCAATTACATCTAAGTCTTGTGGATCATCAGGTTCTTTAATGTTGATGCTATTTTCACAATCTTTGTCAGTATATATGCTGCATATTATAAAGGATTACAGTCCAGACATTTTACAACCACAGGTTGGTCCATAACTTTTTTAGCACTTACAAGAGATAATTTTTAGAACATCGTCTAATACTGGATTATCTTCCAAGGGTGTAAGGATTAAACCATTATTTGTCATATCCCACTTCCAATCTCCAGGACGTATAGTTCTGTTCTGTCAACTTTGAAGTTGGTAATAAATACGTTTGGTGTAAACTTGCACATCGTTTTGTGGCAAGAATATTATAGAAGGGTTAAATTTTGTGATAAAGCTCCCGTCTAGCTACCCTTGTGGTAAACTATCGCTGTCACCATTTTAATCAAATGTTTGTTTCTTAATCCCACCTGTGCCATTATTATAATAAAATTTAATCAATATCCCTCAAAATAAAGGATAAAGGTTGCTGCCACCATCCCTGAGACTGGAAGGGGAACAGACACTAGTAGCGCCAACTCTTTCAAAGGCTGGATCCGTAGCCCTAGGAATGTGTAGGATAGAACTCTCGACAAAGAATTAGTAAAACACACAGGTTTCATAAAATAATACGTATAATAAAAGAAAAATCAAAATTACCCACACATCACAATAAGTTTTCCAATACCCAATGTTAAAAAAAAACTTTTACAAATTATAAAATAAACTCTTAGAAAGTAGGAGAGAGCACTCAACACGCTATGAAATATTTCTTCAGCTGCAAGTTACAAAAATAGTTTGATCTCACCAAATTCTGCCATTTCTACCATTGGCACACACATAAATTTAAAAGACACTTATGCAATAATTTACCAACAAAATTTCTAAAGTTATAGCCGAAAATAAGTAAAATTTCAACCCCAAGTATGTACTATGTAGTAGACATAATTTTACGTCCGCCTGACTCGTCCACGTTCGATTCTCTAATAGCCAAAATAATTAATGATAATAATTACAAATTCATAATTTTCTACACCTCGACATCTCGGCGTCTGTCTGTTGGATCGTATGTTCACCAGCCGACACTCCACTTTCGACTCTCACTTTTACCCGCCGGCTTTAGCAGAACCGTTTTCTTGTCAGCAAATTCATATATGATATAGATTGTGTGTTAAAATAAGCTACTTATACAGGGTGTATTACAATAAGCTACTTGTACAGGGTGTATTACAATTTTAAAGTAAGTTTTTTTTTTTTTTGGCATTAGGCCATTAGCCATACAGCCAGACACAACATGGTGATATAGAGTTCTACCTACGTCTAACCTATACAAAAAGAAAGAGAAAAAATATATATATTTGAAGACAGGCGAGGGAAAAAACAAGGACACACGCTTCTCGTCCTGGGGTCTATCAGGACATTGTTTTTATTATAACAAACAGTTTTAGAGGACCACTTTGGTATAAAGGTTTAAAGACACAGGAAAACAACAAAGGATACAAAACTAACCTATGCTGAATAATTTTCAAAGTAACATTTCTGTTTCAACTAAAAAACTGATAATGCAGTCAAACACTGTTTTACTATTGAGACTGAGTAGAGAAAGTATATTAAACGGAGACTGAATATTGCAATTCATAAGATTGTTATATTAAAGTAAGTTATTTTATGATACATTTTTCAACATAAAAAAAAAGATACGCAAACAATTGCAATTTTTTGGAATATAAATATGTTTTTATTTATTAAATTTGTAAATTAACTGAACAGGCCTATTTCGATAATAAATTTAATTTAGAAGAACTTTTGATCCTTGATGCTTTTTCACAAAAGTAGTAGAAGAGTTATTAATAGTTTTTTAAGAAAATTTCACTTTTTATCCCTGAAAATGGGGGATACGGGGAGCACAAGACCTTTTACTAGGGATGATTTTTGAATTCTTAATTTGATATAAAACAACCCATGTATAGAAAACTGTTCCGACTAAACTTTTTTGCTCTTTTTTTATCTATTTCTACTAGTCTAATACACAACTACAAAACAAGCAAACAGACTAGAGGCAAAATAATTCAACGACGCCAATAGTTATAAATACTTAATTTTGCCTTAACAATTTACTACAAAATAAAAATAACTTGAAATGTTATGCTTAAGTTGTAAATCACTTATTTCCTACGTATATGATCAACTGATCTTAAAAGCATGGGTAGCCTGCAACTTTTATTATGCCTAAAAGTGCAGAGTGCAGTTTATTTTACACTAAAGATAGATGAAATAGAATGTTGTTGATTACCTCCTTGTAAAGACGGAGAAAACACAAACTGCTTATCACCAGACAGTAATATGGTGAAAATATCCACACAAAAACCCACAAAATGAGTGGAGTTCGATTAAAGGCAATTACAGACTGAATGAATGGGCAACTTGCCGCTGACACTGAGAACTACTCGCCTGAGATAATAATTAGTCTAAAATTTGCAAGGTAGCATTCTGTCAGTTGATTGAATTTTCCATTTTCTCCTGTTTATTTAGTTCTATCTAAAGAACAGTTTGTGTTTTGTATTCATTTTTGCAAAATCTTGAGATCATTTTCAATACAAAATTGTTAAAAACAAATTTCTATAAAACCGATGGGACATCAAAAAATGTTTTAATGAGCACATGCTTTTTTGATTTAAAAGCAATGCCGTTACCCAGGGTGGGACTGGCCCGGCCAGCAGGTCGACAATTGCCGACGGGGCTAAACACTTCTGGGAGCCAAACCGCAAACTGACACAACGTTTTTTACATTTTCCTTTTTAGGAAATTATTTTCCATTAACAACGTCAAAAATATATATCTGGCCCCCCGGTTCCAGCTAGTACATGTGGTTTACTCTTTACTAGTGTAACCAGCGGTTCGTAAGCTGAAAAAATGTAAAATCGGTACTGGTAACGCCATCCATCCCATATTAACGAGATTACTAGTCGCGCGCTTCTCGGTTCTGTAAGTAAATTAGACCCCCCCCCCGCCCCAAACGCTACACTATAATTTATGTAATTTTTTATCGATACAATAACTATCGGTCACTTTTGACCAGCTGATGTGTATGGTATCATGCTGATTCGGCTCGTCTCTCTCAGTCCTGTCAGTGAGTGTTTTAGTCCCGGCATTCATGCTAGGGACTAAAACACACTTTACTCCCGAGGTACATTTTTCTACGAGCAGGCACAATTTTTTTCGCAAAAAAAATTAAATGCAAAAACTAAAGAATAGTAATTGGGCATGAAGCTTTTTAGGCATCCTTGTCCTGAAGTGGGTTGAAACCTTTGATGTGAAGAGTAGTTTTTGACAACTAATATGAGACACAAAAATAATCCTTAACGTTTCGGAAAACTAATCTATTACCTTATTCAAGTTTCGCTCTTGACATATTCTAAAAAAAAACTTTGAAAAAGGAAACAGATTCGTTTTCCGAAACGTTAAGGAATTATATTATTATTTTTGTGTCTCATATTAGTTGTCAAAAAACACCCTCTGACTAATCTTTTAACGTAAAGTCACAAGCATAGAGGTTTATTTTTCCAATAACATACTGGGTAACTAACTATATTTTTTAGATAACGAAGAATTACTCATGTGGTAGTAAGTCCCAAAAAAGAAAAAAGAAAACCATATACTGCACTCGACACTCGTTTCGCCATCCAAGTTGGCATCATCTGGAGATGCTTAAAATAGTTTTAATCATCTTTAGATGAGTGCGGTATATGGTGTTTTAGTGTTTCGTGGAAAACTACGTAAGTGTTAGGTATCCTTGCACTTAATTATTGTCTGTTTGACATTATTTTTTATTTCTGTTTGATATTTAGATTGCTAAATATTACTAATTACCAAATATTACGAACTGTGAAAATTGCGCTATTAACATTAATTTGAAATAAGTTATATTTTATGGTTTATGTTTGATTCTTATTTTTTTGTTCTTTCTACCATTAAAAGTTTAACATAATAAAAATGTTGACGTTATATTATGTTCAATTTATTGGTTTCCATGACGACTTTAAATCCCAAGGGAATAAACGCTTGTTTTACTCCCTGTTTTGAGGCAGTAACATAATGTTTTACTCCCGTTTATGCAAAAATACTGTAAGTACTTATAGATAATTAATTAATAATTAATGATGAAGTAAGTTTATAATTATGTTATTGTGTATTATTAAAATTTGAAAAATACCAAATAAGCAATAGGGTGAGGTTATAGGTTATAGGTTTTAGCTCTAAAATACATTATTAGTATTATATTTTTTGTACCCTGTACTTAAAATGTACAAATCCAACTATTTGTTATTATTGAATTATTGTTCCTTTCGATATTTACTTTTATGTTCGAATTTATCATTTATCTAGTAAAAAATAATAATAAAAAGCATTAAATTTTATCGTGTTTATTTTAAGTATATGATTTCTTTATATCCTGAAAACGATTGATCTTTCTTGAGGGAAAGTGGGTAATCCGTAGGGGCCAAATTACAACTATTGCCTATGACGCCAAATGAGGCCCGTCCGACCCTGCGTTACCGACATTAATTTAATTATAAACACATTAGATATGATATTTAATATATGTATACATTTTTTAAAGGTAGAATTGATTGCTAAAAGCAGAGATGAGCGCCGCCAGCGCCACGCAGACGAAAAAGCTCTTAGGGACCAACTCCTGCACCTGGAACAAAACAATCCTTATTGGGAATTTGCACAGATGATATGCGAATTTCGGGGTGGTCTGGAATTTCGACCTCTACGAGAATCCGATAGCGTAATTGAAAATCAAATTACAGTCTGTGTAAGAAAAAGGCCTCTGAATGATAAAGAAATAAAGAGGAGAGAAGTGGACGTTATATCTGTACCAGCGAAAAACCAACTAGTCGTTCACGAACCAAAACAAAAAGTGGATTTGACCAAGTATTTGGAAAATCAGCATTTTCGTTTCGACTACGTGTTTGACGAGAGCTGTAACAACGATCTAATTTACAAATTTACTGCTAGGCCTTTAGTGAAGACCATTTTCGAGGGTGGAATGGCTACTTGTTTTGCCTATGGACAAACGGGGTCAGGAAAGACCCATACAATGGGCGGAGAGTTTAAAGGTAAATTTATTTGTCAATTTTGAACGTAGGCGAGAGAAGGGTTCACTAGGTCGGTATGCAGTTATGCACACGGACGTAGATTACGAATGATTAAAACAGGTTGAAGAAAATAAAAATGTTATTCACTGTCAACTTCGAAAGTGTGGCATATTGAGAAAGTTGAAGATTGGCTGGTATTATCAACATTTTAAAAGGACTTTTAACTTAAATGGTGTTTTTAGCGCAGAAACAGTGTATTTATTACAAACAAAATATAATTATCAGATAACAGTCATAAAATTGAAATAAGAAATTAGGTTTAATGGCTACGTATTTATATTTTGCTGGAACTGCAGATAATACATTTTCTTGTCACTGAAACTCTCTATAAGTTAAAGTTCCCTTTAAAATGTTGATTATACCGGCCGAACGTTTGTGATTCTAACCCCCGATATTTTCAACATTTTAAAGGGCCCTTTAACTTAAAGGGAGTTTTACTGACCAGAAAACAAACAAAATATAAATATCAAATAGTAATTCTATATAAATGAAAAATAAGGTTTAATGGAATTCCTATATCTCGATTTATATTTTGCTGGAATTGCTGATAATATATTTTCTTGTCATTAAAACTCTCTTTATTATTTTAAAAGGTGGTAAAGTAGTAACTCATGGTTAACAAAATCAAATGATTTACTTAGGTCTAAGAAAATGCCAACATATTCATTTTTAGCATTTAGACGTTCATGAAGACACATTAATAAATTAATTATTGCAGTTTTTGGTGATATTTATGAAAACCGAACTGACGAGGAAATTATTTTAAATTTTGAGAGAAAATTTTTAATCCTATTAAATACCATTTTTTTTAATACCCTAGATAAAGTGGATAACAGGCCAATAGATAGATAAATGGATAGATAGATAGATAGATAGATATTTGGTGTCAAACATACAAAGTATATATCATCCACAAGTCATATTGTCAAAATCAAAAGACATTATATACTGTAAAGATAACAAACATATTATCACATTATTCAATTAAATATGCCTTCAGTACTTGTTTAGATTTATTCGGGGGGTAGAGCAGTGACTTCTGTGGGTAATTTATTAAATAATAGGGGCCCAAAATAATTGGTTGAATTTCTGCTACATATAAGTCATCAATATTTTATTCTAATTTTGTGAGCCTCTCTTATTTCTTGTTGATGTATTGTAAAATTCATAATTACTTAAATTTTCATTAACATAAAAAATACATAAATAAATATACAGGGTGTTCCTAAATAAAATGTACATACGCAAAGGGGTAATTTTTTGGCTTATTTCATGACTGAGAGTTTATATAAACATAGGTCCGCAAACGCTTCTTTACTGATCTACAGGGTGTTGAAATTTGAAGGTTTTTTTTGGTATTTTTACGAGATTATAAGGAGTATTTAAAACACATATGCAGACACGTATTACGATTTCAAATGCGACCTGTCAAAATTAATAACAGATTATTCAAATAAAACTGGAGCCTACTAGACCATTTTAAAAAATTTTCAATTTTATCTAGCGAATTACAGAAAATAGTTTTTTATTTATTTATTATTTTTTATCGGTAATGGTCGCATATACAGAAAAACTACAAGAGACCAAAAAGTTTCTAAATAAAACAGAAAATTCATATTGTATTTTAGAATCTACCAACGGTGCATTGAAAAAAAGTTCAGAGGAGAAAAATGGGCATGACCCCTGAAAAAAAATCTCCCTGTAGATTCTCACAACCATTTGGCATGTCCAATGATGTAAGCCCTACAGCGTAACCTATATTCCAAATTTGAGCTAAATATCTCAAAAACTGCAGGAGCTATAAAGAAAAAAAATAAAAATCTTCAAATTTCAACACCCTGTAGATCAGTAAAGAAGCGTTTGCGGACCTATGTTTATATAAACTTTCAGTCATGAAATAAGCCAAAGAATTGCCATCTTGCATATGTACATGCTGTTTAGGAACACCCTGTATAGAGATGGCAGTGAGTAGTTTAGGTTCTCTAAATTTATTTATTATATCATCCCTATAACCCAAGCTAGCAATAATTCTTACAATCCTTCTCTGAAGGCCAAATATTCTGTTGAAATGTGGTGAATGACCCCAGGCATAGGAACACTGGGACATGAAAGGTGAATGAGAAGCAATAATAATTGCTTCTTTAGGTATAACATTTATTAAACATCTTATCGTAAATATGCTCTTACCTGCCAGTTTGTCAACATGAACATCCTAGGAAAGGATTGGGTCAAAGTAAATTCCAAAAAATCTTACATCTACGTCACTATTACTATCAACTAATTAATGTGTAAACATAATCTGTTTGGTTCTATTTTCATTCAGGGTTAAATTATTACAATTGAACCATTTTTGCGTGAACATATAAATTAGACAAGTGCCGATTGGGTATATATATATATATATATATATATATATATATATATATATATATATATATATATATATATATATATATATATATATATATATATATATATATATATATACATATATATATATACATATATATATATATATATATATATATATATATATATATATATATATATATATATATATATATATATATATATATATATATATATATATATATATATATATATATATCAAGATTTTTTCCTTGGAACGTTATTGCATTGTAGTATGCAAATAATATTGTATCCAATTGTACATCAATATTCACGTCATTTATGTAGATCAGGAACAATATAGGTCCTAAGGTCGATCCCCGAAGTACGCCGCTCTTAATGTCCCTCATTTCAGATTTTTTCCCATTGTCGGTTGTAAATTGTTTTCGAATTGTTAAAAACGATTTCGTTAATGCAATACTCAAATCATCAAAATTATAATATTTGAGCTTCTGAATCAACACAGTGAGGAATACACAATCAAATGCTTTTTGCAGATCGTAAAAAACAGTTGCTAGAACATGATTACCTTCGTAACTATCTACAATTTTTTAATTAAGTATAAGATAGCATGTATTGTTGACTTATCTGTCCTGAAACCATATTGTTTAAGGTAAAATAAACTATTGGTTTCAAAATGTTTAGTAATTTGCAATTTTAAAGTTAATTCAAAAAATCTCCCATAATACCGGTAACAGTGAAATTTGTCAAAAATTGTTTTCCTCCTTAACTGAGCCACCTTTAAATATAGGAACAACTTTTTGAGATTTTTAGCACACCATTGGCAATACTTTTGGTTATTAATTTGGTTAATGGAATTATTATTACGTTTTTTTAACTTTTATCATTTCAATATTCATTTCATAGACATCACGACTGTTTATTTTTTTGTTTGTTTATTATTTCTCTTATTTCATTTTATGTTATTTCGTGAAATTTAAATTGGAGATTATTTTTAACCGTAAGAAATTCCGTGAATTTTTTATCACACTATATATTTTTGGTTAGTTTACTTCCACGAAAAAATTATTTACCATGTCCACTTGAATATTTGTTTTGGTGTTCCTATAGTTGTTGATAATGGTATAGGTATTTCATTGAAATGGTACGTTAGACCAACAAAATAAAGCGATCAAAACATGTTTAATTTATGAGTCATTCCATTTGAAATCGTCTAAAAAAAAAGAATTTTTTATTGCTCCACTATTTTAGATTTTGCTTAAACTTTGTGAGAATCTTTTTTTAGAGTTCCAAAGAACGATCTCTAAGGAATATTAGCTGTTTGCATTCAACAGTCGAGACACTGCAGACAATTAAAAATCACGAAAAATCAGTAAAATATATTTTCAGCACCGTGTTATTTTTCGGGGATATTGATTGCGTGAATTTATATTTGTTGCACAAAAACTACTATCTTTCAGCTTTGAAATGCCATCTTAAACGTGTAGATATCATTAATAGAAAAATGTTTACAACTAAAAATATTAAAGCATAAAAATGACGTTTTTAAATGCTTTAAATCGGGGCATGCGAAAATTAAATGACGGTGGATTTCCTTCTTTGGAAGAAGATTCTCACAAAGTTTAAGCAAAATCTAAAATAAGCTGGCTTTACCGATTAGACGAGTTCATATGGAATGACTCTTACTTAGATTTATTCCCAATTTTAAATACCTCACATGAGTTTAACCCCCGAATTTGTCACATATTTTTCGAATCTCCCCCGATATAGCATAATGAATGAATTGTTATTAATTTTTTTATCCATTTTAATTGATATAGACAAAGAAATATTATTAAGATTTGACTTTCATAGTAAAAGTTAATTATCAAATTAATATTATTCAGAACAGTATTTTTCCAGGTAAACAACAGAATTTCAAAAGTGGCATCTACGGACTAGTCGCTCAAGACGTTTTCAAACTACTCACGCATCCAAAATATGTTAGAATGAATTATGTGGTATCAGCAAGTTTTTTGAAATATACGGAAAACTGGTATTTGATTTGTTAGCGAAGAAACAGAGATTGCGTGTCCTGGAAGATGGTAAACAGCAGGTTCAAGTTGTTGGCCTTACTGAAAGAGTGGTAACAAAGGTATAGCATTTTTTATCTTTATTATCACAGAAGAGTTTTTATTTAGACTCGATATATCAATCCTTAGTTTACCACATGGATGCCGCTAGAAAATTTTTCAGGGAATGACAAATAATATAAAGTTCATTTCAAATTTATTTGCAACATAGAATACGTCTGCGACTTCGATCATTTTACCGCCTTCAAAGGTGCCGACGTGTTTTTATGTTGCAAATAAATATGAAATAAACTTTACACGTTTTTATAATATTTTTTTCTGAAAAATATTTTGAAAATTCTAAAAAAATGTGAACATTGATTCTAATTAATAAAACTAAACTTCAAAAACAAAAAAAAAACAATCAACGTAGGTACTTTCTATTTACTATATGTATATACAGGGTGTTTCGTTCACCGACGTGTAGTTGAGAGAAGGTGGTAGGCGAGATGATTTGGAACTTATCTATCTATACCTATATATATATCGCAGTTTTTCCCAGTTTTAACTAGTTCGGTGACTTTTGCCATATAAATTTTTATAAAACATCATTCAAAGTTTTTATCTCTTTACATTTTTTATTTTTTTCATAAAGTTAAATCTATCAGCTTAAAATACTTAAGAGATTCTACATGTGAGAAAAAATAGTTATGAGCCAGTGAAAGTACCAAAATGTATAGCTGTAATATCGAACTTTGCCTTTATAGGCCATCAATAAAAAAGATATGCCAATACAGTATACGTTCAAATATCTTTAAGAACTTCCTTGTTTTTGCTCTTTCGAATAATGTATCAAATGTAAAGTTGTATAAGATAGTAAATGTTCTTAAAAGAGCTATTTCGCAAAAACAAATGGAATTTTTCCTATTATGGCGATTAAACAAAACAGAATAATAGGCCAGTCACATTAGAGGTTTCACCTCGGAATGAGAGATAATAAGCTGTAAACTTGTATAAACCTTTATTTTGACGTTCTAAAAGTTGTCTCAAAAGTCTCATAAAATCTCGTGTCAGCGTCTTAAGATATTCAAGGTCAAAGGTCACAAAAATCGGTTTTTTGCTAATATCTCGCTTCCTATGGTATTAATGCCATTTGCATTTATTATAAAAATTGTAGAGAATAAAATTCTCTATAACTTTTGTCCCAGACATTTTTTTTATATGCTTAACCGTTTTTGAGATAGAGGGCGGAGAGCGCCGCGCTTACCTATTCACAGCATAATGCAAGGTCAACCGTAAGTCCCGGTAAATAATACGCGCCGTATAAATTCTATAAATCATTAAAAAATATATAATTATGAATAATTTGTATTGTTTATTAATTAATACATTATATTTAATGATATTTTTCATTTATCGAATATATATTTGTTTAATATTACTTACCTTTCCGTGTAATCAAAAAATTGTTGAGTGGAATACTTTAAATATATTTTAATTATATTCTAATATATATGTTAATTATATTTTAAGTAGAAAAATAATAGAGTAAATACATTTTAATTATATCTTTATTTAGAAATACTTTTTCATATATTTATTACAGTTGAAGTTCAAATGTGGGGAAGTTTTTTAAAAAGTTTTATAATTAGGAGGACTTGGGTCTTAATTTTCTTCTTCTTCTTCTTCGTCTTCCGGTCGCTCGAAAATTTCCAATTCAATATCATCATTATCGTTGTCAAGGATATTTGTCTCTAGATCTTCGAGAATTTCGGGGTCAAATGTACTATCTTCATCGAGTTTGCTTTGAGACGGTGAAGCATTGAGGCACGCTTGCCCATTACACTGGCCACAAGCTAAAGAACATTGCAACCTCGATTTCCTGCATCCGCAGCGTGAACCACAACCATTCTTGCAGTTGATTACACGGAAAGGTAAGTAATATTAAACAAATATATATTCGATAAATGAAAAATATTATTAAATATAATGTATTAATTAATAAACAATGCAAATTATTCATAATTATATATTTTTTAATGATTTGTAGACTTTATACGGCGTATTATTTACCGGGACTTACGGTCGACCTTGCATTATGCTGTGAATAGGTAAGCGCGGCGCACTCCTCGCCCTCTATCTCAAAAACGGTTGAGTATATAAAAAAATGTTTGGAACAAAAGTTGTAGAGAATTTTATTCTGTACAATTTTTATAATAAACGCAAATGGCATTAAAACCATAGGAACCGAGATATTTGCAAGAAACCGATTTTTGTGACCTTTGACCTCTTTTTTGGCTTAAGTGACTGGATTATAATAAAATCATAAATAGATGTTTATTAATTTTCATCCTCAAAATGAGAACCACCGTTTGTAATACAATCTGAAACTTTTCGTTGCATTTCGGTAGTGGTTACGTGTCATTGGGAAGCCTTTCAGGCCAAAACTACATTATTCCCAACCCTTTCGTGCATATAGTATTCACACCGGGCGTATTGCTTGCCTTGCTAACATTTAAAACTAACATTTCATACATGCGCGCCGTTCAGTCTCCAAATGGCCAATGTCGGTGCAGCACGCAAATATTCTTGGCTTGACGATGACTTCGGATGGCAGCGGTCGGAAAGTTTTACTTTCCTTTACCCCTATCTCTGTAGGTCTAGACCAACCTCGTAAGATGCGGACCTGCTCCACCGGCTGCCCCGCCCGCTGATGCGAACGATGTGGTCATTTTGGCAGAACTCCCCGGTTCTGGTTTATTGGCCCCGTCGATTAGCGCCTTTCTCTTCTAGCATTCTTCTTGACTTGAGTTTTCTTTCTTCATCAGCGGTTTGCTCCCGGGAGCTTCGTCATGTCGGGGTAGAGCGACTGTTGCCGTCCTGCCCTGGGTGTTTATCGGGTTTGGGATAATCCTGTCCATGTCCACCGGCAGTAGGTGTGTGGAAAGTGGAGCTATGTAGTTTAGGACGCGCAAGGCTTAAGCATTTTACTACAGTGCTTTGGAACCGCACAAGGCAAAAGGAGCACGATCCCAATCTGGCAGTTGACCGATTTGAAGCCGTGTGGCAAGTGAAGGTGTTGGGGTATGTCTGTGTCTCTTCTGAGCGGTCCTTCTTTTGGTCGGTCTGGAAGAGATGTTTTCTCGGTTAGCCGTTGTCCGGTCTCTGGTACCTTCGTCCAGATATTCGAACCAAAAACGCCGCTTTTCAATACAATCGAATAAAATACATTTTTTGTAATTACCACTACTGTGTTAAGTTGCTTAAAAATAATGGAAACTTACAATGAAAAAGTGATATACCTCTTTCTGTCTCGGGAATAATAGCCGTGGGGGGGAATTATGAGACACGAAAGTTATACGTAAACCCATAACTGGAATGACGACCTGAGATTCGGGTCTCTAGATATTACAACACAATTCAAATTAAATCATTTCAAGGAAACACCTGTTATAACATTTGCTTTCTAGGATATCTCCTTAACGTTTACTAATATATTAAACTGGCTATCCGGCTTCTTGTTGTCTCTCAAGCGCTAACTTTACGACACTATAAATTTATATCCATGTTACAGTTTTAATCGACATATTTTCAAATTTTGGTTGTCACAAATTTCGTTGCCAAGTTGTTCTTGATTTTAAGTTATTTTCAGGTGGAACACGTTTTAGAACTTATTCAAAAAGGAAGCGTAGAGAGAACGTCTGGACAGACCTCAGCAAATTCAAATTCATCCAGATCTCATGCTGTTTTTCAAATAATTCTTAGGAAGAATGGTTCGAAAACTATTGATGGAAAATTTTCCCTAATTGATCTCGCTGGGAATGAAAGAGGAGCTGATAATAGTAAATCAAACAGACAGACAAGAATAGAAGGTATATATCTTTCAACAATATGTATCGATAACTTGGCATTTCCGTATTCACTTTTGCAAAGAAGTTGTAATAATGTCGACAATTGCAAATTTGCAAAATCCACATACGGAATCCTTTATTTGACCGATTTTTCCCACAAGTTGGAGCGGGCCATAAACGTGCATACAAAATAAGTACTCGTGTAAAGGTTAATAAAAATAAATAAAGTAAAAATGTTAAATAGGCCGGGTGATCTTTTTTTCTTAAATAACGGTTAATAATGTCGTCAGAAATTGGGCATCATTTTTACGTCATCCTAATGAAGTCAAAAAGGCGTTTTAACGTCATATTAGAGCACATAAAACGATATTTTCGTTCGTTTCTCCTTTTCCTTCAAGGTGATGTTTTTCTCCGCAGGTGCTGAGAACTTGATGACATACATCACCTTGAGTTGATGGTCTAGAAGAGGTCTATGTCAGGCTTGTCGGCTTGGATTATCTTGACAGTCGGGAACAAGTAGTTCCTGTAAATCCGGCATTTCTCGTTCTCGACAACGGACTCAATATCTCCGGGGACGTAAGGTAGCAATGGTCTCTGGTCTACCGCGTACGAGTGCCTTAGATGGTAGTATAGCATTCGTAACGCATCGTTATCTCGGTGGATATAGGCCGAAATTGCGTAGACGAGACATGCAGATAGTAAGTATGCACTTACTATCGATTCCGGCGCCTGACGGCAGGTCCTGCAGTTGATGTCAGGAACCTCTACACGCCACAGGCAGCTACAGTATACCAAGATGTTGATAACACCATCTTGGCAGGCCATAATGAATCCTTCGGTTTCCGACTTAAGCCCGGCTGACCCTAGAATAGCGAATGTCAGCCTGGTCGATAAACCCAGTGTTTCTATTTTCTTATAGAAGACACCATGCTGGGGTTTATCGACGTGCTGCCGAACCAGATTTTCAGGTGATTTGGCTGGCTGAAGTTTAGTGACTGACTCTACATCAGCACCTCGCCAGCCACCTCACCTGGTGTCGAATGAGAGACTAAGTTCATCTGCTTCCCTTTTTGCTGCCTTGAACAATCCTGCTCCCAATCTTACAGTTTCGTGATGTTTTACAAACTGCAAGAGGGATCTGAGCTCCTGAGGATGTTACATGCTATACTCAGTACTACTCAGTCCTCCCCTCCCCTCGTTGACAACACGAGGAACGGACGATCTATGATGGATACTTGTGTGAATATTCTTCATTTTGCTGGTATCTCTATCTAATTGGCGCAGCTCGTCTACTGTCCACTTCACTCCTCCAAAGTAGTAGAGCAGGACCGGAACGGCAAGTATGTTAGTCGCAGACACCTTGTTCTTCCCCGAAAGTTTGGAAGACCATATCATTCGGAGATGGTGTATGTACTTGTCGAGGAAAGAATCCTTTATTTGTTTTACATCCTGGATGTCCTTTGTTGCATACCCAGATATGTCTAGGTCTCGCCGGCATCCAGATGTTTTAGGACGCTTCCGTCTGCGAGCTGCGCATCTGCAGAGAGATCCCCCCGCATCGTCCTCTCTTGAGGTAGTGGGTTTGGCGGAACCTAACTGACAACGGCAGCAGTGAGATCCAGAAGAGGAGAGGAGAGTCACCCTGGAAAACTGCTCTCCTAAATGCCACCTGCTCTGTCGTAACCCGCTGTGCACCTGCGAGTCTTCCAGAGCGACAGCAGCTGTTCTATGCATCTCACTAGTGGTGTTGGTACCGCAAGACATTTGAGCAAGTACAACAATAGCTCGTGCGATGTTGTATCAAATGCCTTGCGGTAATCAATCCAGGCCATCGATAGATTCCGCTTGTATTGTACAGAATCCTGTCATACCTTTCTTGGCACCACGCTGCTCGTATATCTGCTGGAAGGCCGGATCAACAGACCTCAGTGTCCTAGCATACAAGATACGTGTAAATATCTTGTAACAAGAGTTGAGGCAAACAATCGGCCTATAATTCTTCGAATCGGAAAGATCCCCCTTTTTGGGGATAAGCATAGTACGTCCCTCGACGAACCAGTCCAGAATCTACTGATCCTCGTTCAACCATGTGTTGAAAACTCGCGCTAGACGGAGGTGAATGGAAGGAAATTTCTTCTACCACCAGTTGTTAATGCCGTCTGAGCCCGGGGCAGCGAAGTTCTTGATACCAACAAGTGCTTGTTGCACTTCCTCCGTACTGAGTGCTAGGCACACTTCTTCTGGCTCTTCAAGATGTCTGTGGCACAGAGCCTCAAAGTGTGCAATTGCTGGAGTGTCGCTATTGAATGGATGCGTCGTTTCGTAGATTTTCTTCCAGAAGGTTTCGACATCTTCTACAGTCGGCGGATAATTGATAACACGCTGTGGCTCTTGAAAGAGGCGGAAAGGATTTGTACGGAACAAATTGTTCTGCTCCATACTCCTCACCCGCATTACGACTGGCAATTCTTCCAGCTGGTGGGGTGCCCTTACATAACCCCAAAAAGGATACTTGATCTCTCAGATGTCGCTAAAAGAAGGCACGGTGATCTGGGTGCATGATACACCAGGCATCATGTAACCGCGCCATGTATCCCCTGCGCTCAGGTTTGCTGCTCTCGTAGCAGGTCAGCAAGTCATCCCTTAGTTCCCTCGTCCATTTAAAGCATCCATGTCCATTGTGATTGTTGTCAACATTGAGATCTTCCGGTGGGGCTCCTCCAACCTGTCTCTGACCCCCATCCAGTTGGGGTTGATCGTGAGGAGCCCTTCCTCTGCGTCTAGTTGTAACCACAGTTTCAGGGTACCAGGGTGGTTAGTCCTGACTCCCTTGGCCGACATCTGTCAGGCAGAGTTACCTCTGCCTGTCTAGGGTGCACCGCGAGGAGGTTGCCGGTCCTTTTGCACCCCATTCATATTTTATTATTTTTAATATTATTATTATTATGAATTGTTACAATAACTTATTTACTATTATTATTATTATGAATTATTATAATATTTGTCGAGATTTGATTTCTGCATGCTTCTGTCATATTGTCAATAAAGTAAATAGAAAGTCAAAATTCACAATAATTGGTGGCATAGTATTTCAGCACATTTTTAACAGTAGGTGATTTTAGTTTTTATTTTTCTTCCGTGGTCAAACATTTTGAGGTTCACTGTTGTAACTGCTACCTCTTGACCACTTGAATTTGTTTATATTTGACTGCAACAGAACGTATTTTTATTGATGATGATTGGTTACGGTGACAGACACTATAGACAGCGACCATGTCAAAAGACGTGTGACCTTATTTAATCAGACGTATCCAAATCAGGATCCAATTTCCAAATCGACGGCATGTCGAATTTTCGATAACTTGGAAATGTCACAGGAAATGTGAAGAATTTTCCGAAAATTGATCTCCAAAATTGGCTGCGATTACGATATTGCAGTAGATGTTCTTTTTAACGTCCAGGGATGATCGAGAACATTAGTCTCTCTAGCTTTGCAAAATATCAGTGAGAGAATCTTAGAACGATTATTAAAATCAAATACCATGTACCCCTACAAAGTAAGGCTAGTACTAATGAAGATGATCCAGATAGAAGAATGCAGTTATGCCAAGTTTCCGATGAATTCACATTTTGTGTCAGTGGGTTTTAAATAGATATAACTGCCGTTACTGGTCAGATCAAAATCCGCATTGGATTTAAGAGATGCATACACAATACACTGGATTGAATATGTGGTAGGTTCTTTGCGAAACATCTTGAAATTAATTATTCTGAAGGAACACAGTATCCACAAAAATACATATGGGCAGGCATTATTGATATAAACCTTTAATTTGTCAATACTTTTGCTCGAAAAACTAAATGCAAAGCGTTATTTGGAGCTTCTTCGTGATTAAATCGTTCCGGCAATGATAAATTTGTTTCGAAATATAGAAAACATACGGTTACAACAGTAATGTGTGCCTCCACTTTGCGGGAGTATTTGGACTAGATCTTTACGGATGTATTGGTAGAAGGGGATACATTGAATGACCACCATGATCTCCCGACTTTACCCCCTCGTTTTGTCTTCTGGGAACACTAAAATTCATTGTGTACTAAATCAAAATCACTGTCAGGCAATCGAAGACAATTTGGTATTTGATTTATTATAATTTTGTATAATTTGAAGGTTTACTTTAAATAAATAATTTACTTGGCGTAAGCTTGATTTTTAGTTTTGCTCAATATCTTCGAGAATATTCAAAATAACCCAAATATACCTAATATCGTCGTAATCGGGAGATGTACATGTAGATGTAGAGGTTTCGTTTGAAAAAAATATCTTTGCCATTACCAACCAAAGGACGTTACCCTTAACGATTGCAAAGTACCTAGCAAAGTAGTAAAAACATAGCAGAAGGGCCTTCAGAGAATCTGGTTTTAAAGGAATGCACTGTTGGCTATAGTTGAGCCGTTGCAGAACTTTTGCGTAATCCTATATAACATAACATTGTTGCAATAATTAATTATCATTTTCATTAAAAATTATTGTTAGGAGCTGATATCAATAAAAGTCTACTAGCTTTAAAAGAATGTATTCGAGCATTGGGAAGAAAAGGAGCACATCTACCTTTTCGAGGCAGCAAACTTACTCAAGTTTTGAGAGATTCATTTATTGGTGAAAAATCAAGGACATGCATGATCGCACTTATATCACCAGGAAATTTTTCTGTGGACCACTCTTTAAATACATTGCGATATGCAGATAGGGTGAGTATACGTTCAGCTAGGCAAATTAATTTTTATTAGTAGGTAAAAGCGTTGATTTTCCTTCACTCAACGACCGGGGACAATTATTGGACCACAGTGGCCCATTTATTAAGTACAAGTCATTCCATATTAAATCGTCTAATTGGTAAAGCCAGCTTATTTTAGATTTTGTTCAAACTTTGTGAGAATTTTCTTTAGGGTTCCGAAGAAGAAAATCCACTGCCATTTAATTTTCGCATGGGTCAGTTCCCGCTTGCCCGAATTAAAGCATTTAAAAAACGTAATTTTTATGCTTTAATATTTTTAGCTGTAAAAATTTTTCTATTAAAGATATCTACACGTTCAAGATGGCATTTCAAAGCTGAAAGATACTAGTTTTTGTGCAAAGAATATTAATTCACATAATCAATACCCCCGAAAAATAACACGGTGCTGAAAATACGTGTATTTTACTGATTTTTCGTGATTTTTTTACTGACTCCAGTATCTCGACTGTTGAATGTAAACAGTTAATATTTCTCAGAGATCAAGTGCACATATCGTGGAAGAAATAAAACCAACAATTGAATCGTTCGGCCTACTCTTTATAAAAAAATCTCTGCTTGAAATTTTGAAATTTTAAAAAATCGCATTATTTAGACTATAATATGAATGTGTTGACTACGAGATAAAAATATGGGACTTACAGGATATTTAGTTCTTACCTTGATCTTCGAAAACCTGTAATGCTCGTTTTGTTATTTTCATCCTTTGTGCTTGTACAGGTGGCTTAAAAGAAGCAAAAATATCAGTCATTTGTTTATTTTTTAAAATAAACTTAAACTATGTACTTTTTGAAAAGTAATGCTGTTAATAAATATTATTACTAGGTTTTATTTCTTCCACGATATGTGCACTTGATCTCTGAGAAATATTAGCTGTTTGCATTCAACAGTCGAGACACTGGAGTCAGTTAAAAATCACGAAAAATCAGTAAAATATACGTATTTTCAGCACCGTGTTATTTTTCGGGGGTATTGATTGTGTGAATTTATATTCTTTGCACGAAAACTACTATCTTTCAGCTTTGAAATGCCATCTTGAACGTGTAGATATCTTTAATAGAGAAATTTTTACAGCTAAATATATTAAAGCATAAAAATTACGTTTTTTAAAAGCTTTATTCGGGCAGGCGGGAACTAACGCATGTGAAAATTAAATAAGGGTGGATTTCCTTCTTTAGAACCCTAAAGAAGATTCTCACAAAGTTTAAGCAAAAACTAAAATAGTGGAGCTACAAAAAAAAAATTTTTTTGACGATTTCATATGGAATGACTCGTACACAGAAAATCCTGTCCATATTATAGCGTTACAAAGGAAGGAAATGCATATTCGTAAATAACCTCAAAATATTTAACTGATGGATCTTTTCCGTTAATACGGCTTAAAAAATTATTCAAATATTCGATGCTGTAAGGTCAAATTGCGAAAACATCATCGACATATTATCTCCTCCGTACAATAGAGTTATTAGTTATAAATATTGTTTTTATCAAAATCTTCCATTAAAATGTTACTTAAAATGAAGAACCCATGATCATATCGAAATCTTGCCAATAAAAATCATGTTCTAATTGAAAGCAGGTAGTTTTAATGTAAAGACTAATTCCATTAGAGTTTCTATGCATAGCTTTGTCTATGCGACAAGTTCTTATCATTTTGTAATATATTTTTTGTAACGCCATATTCTAAAATGACATTTATTGGACAGTTTGAATGAATCAAAACAATGTCATTATTGACAAGTGAAAAATAAAGGAAAAAGTACAGTGTGAAATAAAACTTAATAGTCAACAAACAACAAATTAAAGTTCTTAAGAGGGCTAATCGAACCAGTGTTTGTAAGGTAATTTTTCAAAATTTATTTCTTCCATACGGTTTGGTCAAATTAGGCCAAATTTGGAGGATCAGTAGTTGAAAGTGTACTAAAGGGTACATGTATATCTATTTTAATTAATTTTCACTTTATGTAGGGAAAATTTATACTGTAAATATAAGTGAAATTTGGAGGTGATTGGCTCCTGAATTATGATATCAATCGGTAAAATTCGAGGTAAAATTCATACATGTCGTCTAGAATGAATCTTCATAATTATGCTCAGCAAGTTTCAAACTTTTATTCCGTACTATTTGGTTAAAATAAATTTTCTAAATAAGTATCTTTGTCACTACAAATGGAGCAAGGAAGTGTTACCTCTATCGGAAATCGCACCTCAATGAAGTCGGTGAATAAAACGTCCAGTGAAGGTATAGTCAAGAGCAAAATTATTCAGCGGGGTCTGTATAAAAACTTTCTAGAGAGTGACACAGCTATCCGAAGCTTTTTTTCGACTAGGCCCCTTAAATCAAACTTTTATTAATTATTAACAAATTTCATGAACAATTTAATTCATAATTTAACGAAAATTTATATGAATAGTACTGATACTAACATTATTTATATTTATTCCTAAAATTATAGGTTCAGATATGCGAAAAATATTTGAATCGTTTATATTAATATGGTCTGATTTTCACCAACGATTTCATCGGCAGACATAGTCATTTCTATAGTAGGTATTGTTTGAAAATATCTGTTTTGAAATTTCCTTTTTGTTCTGGATGCTATCTTCTATATATCCCTCAGCAACTGTTGAGGATTTCCATCCCCCATGACGTTTTAAGGTAAGAATATCAGCTCCAGAACCAGCTAATAGTGATGCCGAAGATCTCCTACACCTGTGACCCGTATATTGCTCAGGATTAGATAAGTTAAGGTATTTAGCTATAATACTTGGTATTTTTGAAAATGTATTAATACCAACTCGTTGGACCGTACATTTTTCTCCTCGATATTGAAGAAAACCCCTTTGTGATTCACATGAGTAGGTTAAATAGCTGCATATTTATCATAAATATTTAGTGGATTTATTCCATTAACTGTCTCACCAATTACCGTAAAAGTCCTTTCAATGTGGGTCTTCGAATCAGGTACTTTAACAACCAGCATGCAGTATTTTCTCACAATGTCATCAATGGTCATATTGTAGAGTTCCTCTCGACGACAAGCGCCAGTCAAGCCCATTATTAATACAACTTTCAACATTAACAACTTTTCATCTGGTGTTTCTAGTAAAAAGCGTTCGACATCTGCTCTGTCAAAAACTTTAGATTTCTTAGCCCTATACCCAGTGGATTCTCTTTTCAAAAAGGCATTTACTCTTTGATAATTGGATACATCTACATTATTCTTTACATTCAAAACTGCTTAAAGCATCGAAAACTTGGACCAGAGACTTAAACATTTTTAAGTTTTTGCTTTTTTCAGATAAATAAGTCAAAAGAACAGACTCAGATATGTTACTCACAGTTTTCTGCACAAAACAGAAAAAAAGATGTTCTGCTTACACCAGTGCATGAATAAATCATATTCTTTTTCGTATAATTTTCTGGATTTCGCTGGTAATAAATCTAAAGTTACAGCAATTGCTTGCTCCCTGATTTCCGGATGAGTACCAGGAATAAAATCTTCCTCACTATCACTCATTTTGTTCCAAATAATAATTATTGTAAAGTAGAATGTGTCATATGCGACGTTTAAATCGTTCAATATTAAGTTGTTTTATTATTGGTTTCTATGGAAACAGCAATAGAATTTAGTCATTACGACAACGTAACTTTGTCAATTTGCCGTATTTTTTATAAAATTATACTGTTTTCTAGTTTCGAATGGCGATACAAAAATTTTTGTATATAACTCGAGACTAAAATGGGTTTTTTTTACGTGTGGTTTATAGCACTCGCCTTCGGCTCGTACTATAAACGCCCCACTTGTAAAGAAAACACCATTTTAGCCACTTGTTATATAAAATACTATTTAATTACAGTTAAAGTGTTATTTACCGGAGAACATTTGTAAAGACATTACTACCTTTCTCAAAAAATGCTGCTATTTCTAGTATGGATTTAAATTTTTTAACAAGAATTTTAAAAGATTACTACATGGAGAATCCCACAAAGCACAAAAATATACTATAAACATTCCATCTATATTCCCTGTAAATATTGAATGTACTCTGTATATGCAGAAAGTAGAAGAAATATGTACATATTTGAAGATGAATATACCATAATCGTTTATTCATGTTTTACGCATATACTTAGCATGTCATGTGCTGTGTGGGATTAATAGAGCTTACAATTAGTTTTAGAGGAATCTCAGATTTATGAGTTCTTGTTAAACTACAAAAATAAGGAAGTTTGCTATGGTGTGGAATTAGCATCTTTATTCAGTATCGGTAAATTAGTTTTGAAAACGGAATCAGTGAATATTCCGAAATGTCAGTCTTAATAATCTAAAATATTTTACATTTAAGTTTAATTTTCAGATTAATATTGAATAGGTTGGGAGATAGGCAGTTTTTTTCTTAAAGCAACCTCTGGAGCAGAGGTTTATTTAATAAATTGTTTAAATAATTCATAGAACAGTGGCTCAATAATACATAAAAAAGGTGGGAGGAAATTATACAATACCACAAATAAATAATTATAGACGATCTATGATAGTGTTTGCTAAAAAACGCATTTTAAATTAATTTAGGTTGTATTTCCAAAGTCAGTTGAAACACTATAAAAACACCGACAAAGGATTTTATCCATTAAATGAGTAAATCCCTTTGTCGGGCGTTAAAATTCCTTTGTCGGCATTTTTATAGCGCTTCAACTGACTTTGGATATACTTATAAAAGTATGTATTTGATTCTGTATACACTCATACATCATTTATGTTTAGGTAAAAGAACTTATAGCTAATGATAATTTAGACAACGACGAGATACCAAACGCTATTACTGAGGATGACATCTCTGAAGAAAATGTTGACATCGATGAAGAAGTACTGAAAGCTGAAGAAAAACGCCTTCAGATATCTTCATTGGAATGGGAACTAAGAGAGAGCCAGCGACATGTCATACAGAGCTGTGTGAACTTCCACGATATGGCTTGTGATTTATACAATTCGGCGGAAGAAAATGGATATGACCAACAACACTATGCTAAGAAGTGGAGAAATTTGTTACACGAAATTGTTGACATACAGAGAGGGGCACTACTGAAAGCCAATGAATTTTGTACTGCTCTTGATGGTCATTGACGCGTTTCAAGTGGAATATGTTTCTACTTTTTTATTGTGATGTACTATTTGAAAATAAATGGTTAACTAATTAACTAACTGCCATTATTTACATATTGATCCATATTCACTAAACAGGATAAAACATATCTGTGTGGAATGATTATTTTTTCGGAAATATTTTACCTAGTATGAAGCCACAATAGAAGTATAATAAGAAATAATATAGAATGTTGAATCAAGATATACATCCAATTTTACGAGGTTTGTGTTTAAGATTCTATAAATTTCGAGATGTACGTTGAAAATTCATATAGATATTATTATTTCATAAAAATTTCATTTAAATTTATTAAAATATTTATATATGTATATACATATATATATATATACAGAATGGGGACTGTAAGCAAGGTAAATGGAAAAAAACAAATGTATAGAACAAGGACAGATTGCTCTCATATAATACGTATGTTAGAAAAGGACAGAGAAACTGATAGTAAATAACGAAATTTGACGCTGGCCGGTCTCCCCACTTTACATAATACGCACATGAACAAATAAATAAACGGTGATAAGAATATCGCCAGCTTCTCTTTATGGGTTCCTGTTACCACTAATTCAAATTTCGTTATTTACTATCAGTTTCTCTGTCATTTTCTAACATACGTAATAGTATGATATGAGAGCAATCTGTCCTTGTTTTACACATTTGGTTTTTTCCCATTTACCTTGCTTACGGTCCCCATATTGTATTTATATATATATATATATATATATATATATATATATATATATATATATATATATATATATATATATATATATATATATATATATATATATATATATATATATATATATATATATATATATATATATATATATATATATATATATATATATATATATATATATATATATATATATATATATATATATATATATATATATATATATATATATATATATATATATATATATATATATATATATATATATATATATATATATATATATATATATATATATATATATATATATATATATATATATATATATATATATATATATATATATATATATATATATATATATATATATATATATATATATATATATATATATATATATATATATATATATATATATATATATATATATATATATATATATATATATATATATATATATATATAAATATATATGTATATATATATATATATATGTATATATGTATATATATATATATATGTATATATATATATATATATATATATATATATATATATATATATATATATATATATATATATATATATATATATATATATATATATATATATATATATATATATATATATATAAAGGGAGAGACCGTGGCCGTCTGAACGGCCACGGTCCCTCTCGGGGCCTATCACCTACGCGGGAGTATACCCGGAAAACGAATTTAACATTCACCACCCGCGAAAACCTGAAAAACAACATATATATATATATATATATATATATATATGGGACAATCCGCGTCAACCGGATCACAGCTACGACCAAAATTAGGAGCAACCAAAAAAAATCGACCAAGGACTCATTTTAAAGCTTAGAGCATCTACTTTCAAATGCCGAGTGCGCCTTTGAAAAATCCAATATAGCGGCTCCAATATGGCGGCCGGAAGCCGGAGAAAAAATCGAGTGTCCAGTAAAAAAAAGCTTGTAAAAATAAAAATTCGCAACCGATCGGTTCATATCTTAGCTGAAATTGTAGCTGATGGACGCCCCTAAAAAGCTGGCGTGGTAGGTTGACAAAATCCAACATGGCGGATCCAATGTGGTGGCCGAATTTTTGAAAATCAACCGATTTGGACCAAATTTGGTATTCGGGGGTTTGGGGGGTCACTGATCACGAATCCGAGGTCAGATTTGTCAAACTCAAGATGGCGGATCCAAGATGGCGAACGAAATTTTCGAAAATCAACCGATTTGTACCAAATTTGTTATTCGGGGGTTTTTGAGGTCGCCGATAACGAATCTGAGGTCAAATTTCCAAAATTCTCAAATTTAATGTGGCGGATATAAGATGACTGATCTAATAAGGCGGCGATATTTTCGAAAATCAACCGATTGACACAAAATTTTATGTAAGGGGGTGTTTGCGGTCACTGATAAATCTGTGATAAGAATTTAAAAATTTTGACAGACTGAAGGTCGAGGCTCATTATGGCTCAAAATCAATTAATTATTGAAATTTTAGCAAATCACTGAAGCATATATGCAGTAATGATTATTTTTATTAGTTTTTTTTTATTACCTATTAAGTAATTAATCTACTACAGGTTGAAATTGTCGGAACCAGGACAATAGGTTAAAATAAAACGCTTTCGTTTAATATAAACTTCTTCAGGGCTCAATAGCCAAATAATGATGTAGAAATTCCACAACAGGAAATTTTTTTAAAGACCACGTCTGTGGGCATAACAATTACAAGACCAATCAATTTGAAAGTCAATAAAATATACATATATGTAGACATTAGATACAACAGATTAAAATTTAACAATGTTCTTAATCAGTATTTTTTTAAAAACAACCGATTTGCACCAAATTTGGTATACTGGGGTTTTTGGGGTCTCTGAATACGAATCTGAGGTCAGATTTTTAAAATTCAAGATGATGGACCCAATATGGCGGAAACTCAACCCAATCCACTATATTGGGTCCGCCATCTTGGATTTTGAAAATTGAACTTCGGATTCGTAATCGGCGACCCCAAAACCCCCGTATAACAAATTTGGTACAAATCGGTTGATTTTGGAAAATTTCGGCCGCCATCTTGGATCCGCCATCTTGAGTTTGGCAAATCTGACCTCGGACTCGTGATCAGTGACATCCAAAACCCCCCGTATACCAAATTTGGTGCAATTCGGTTGATTTTCAAAAATTCGGCCACCATATTGGATTCTAGACCGCGATATTGGATCCGCCATGTTGGATTTTGTCAACCTACCACGCCAGCTTTTTAGGGGCGTCCATCAGCTACAATTTGAGCCAAGAAATGACCCGATCGGTTGGGAATTTTTATTTTTACAAGCTTTCTTTGCTGGACACTCGATTTTTCTCCGGCTTTCGGCCGCCATATTGGAGCCACCATATTGGATTTTTCAAAGGCGCACTCGGCATTTGATAGTAGACGCTCTAAGCTTTAGAATGAGTCCTTGGTCGATTTTTTTGGTTGCTCCTAATTTTGGTCGTAGCTCTGATCCGGTTGACGCGGATTGTCCCATATATATATATATATATATATATATATATATATATATATATATATATATATATATATATATATATATATATATATATATATATATATATATATATATATATATATATATATATATATATATATATATATATATATATATATATATATATATATATATATATATATATATATATATATATATATATATATATATATACACCCCCTTTTCTCCTCCAGCTAATGATTCTCAAGTAAAACCACAAACTTACTTATGTTATTCGATACAACACTATTTTGCTATTTAAATCTTTCATAGCAGAGTGTCTAGAGGCTGTAATGTTTGGTTTGAAACTGAAATATTTAATGCCCATCACAGAAAAAATCATATTCCAAATATCTCAGCTGAGAGCTCGTTTGGGCGTGACGAATAAAACTTTAACGTGCTCATCGATGTGGTTAAAGTTGTGTGCACACGGAGTCTGTGCACTCTTTTAGTTCTGTGCACGAGTATTACACCGACAATTTACAAACGACATTAATATTTACGCAGTTTAAAATACTACCACTTTTCGAACGGTCTCTTGGGGTATTTAAGAGGATTTGAGCATCCTTAGGTAATCGCAACTCAGGCAAGTGTGCCCTTAAAATTTGCATTGACCGCGGAATGACGATAAATATTTACTTGTCCACATTCTTAAATCATTCTGTAATGTACTTTTACATTTTAGGTTATTTTCAGCACTATGCTCCGTAACATATTTTGTAACAAATTTGTTAAGTGCGGTGGTTTCATTAAAAAAAAAAAGGTCTGTATTCAAGTGGATTTAGTTCATTACAAAGATTGTGTACAGAGGAATTATTACAGTTGTGTCACTGGAGTTTCTGACAATACTACCAGTGTCATATCTATATCTGAAATGGTTTTTTCTTTTATTGACAACTTGTTCAACAGCGTCAACAATTCATCTAAGTTTTTGTCAATAGGAAAAATCTAAATATGTATTTCTAGTCACATCAAGTAGATTTAAATCAATTAAACAAATTTTAATCGCGCACAAAAATTAATAGCAGTTAAAGAAAAACAGAAACTGACAGACCGCTAAAAATATACTGTTGTTTTAGATTAAGTTAATGGTCAAATACGATATGCACATAAATGTATTGTATTCCGAAAGGCATACATAGGTATACAATTTATCACTATTATTTTTCTCCCGAAGTGGGTTGGAACCTTTGATGTGAAGTTAACGTAGTTTTCCACGAAGCACCATATACTGCAGTACCTATATGATGTTTTGGTGTTTCGTGGAAAACTACGTCAGTGTTGTTATTATATTTCACGTGTCTTATCCTTATGGAGTTATTATGATAAAACACCAGTATTTGCAGGACATCACAATTTTTGTAAATTATACAAACTTGTTACATTTTACATAATATTAACAGAACCTTAGGATGCGCCAAATATGAAACCCGTTATTTAGCACTGATAAGATGAATTAACATAAATATTATTGTGTTTCATATGATTCATAAAATATTATTTAATCAATATTACGTAAATACTGTTTCACTTATATGACTTACGTAACAAAGAAAAAATTACCAAATAATGAACATGTAAAAAATAGTGGTCACAAATACGAAAGTAGGACAACATTTTGTTGAAACAAAGTTCTTTTTAAAATGACATTCAGTTATATAACTACTACAGGTTTGGTTGACTGAAAATTAAACACTTTGAAATCACTACTTTAGTTTCCAACTAATATCTTATTCTTTACTCGTACAATTCCCAATTAACTGAACTCTTTGACCTATTGCTTGCTTTATATATCCATCCATGAATGGTCTGGAAAATTCTTGAACATTCCCGACCCTTTTCCAACAGTTCTAGTTCCGTCGATACAAATCTGGATTAATTCGTTTTAATACTGATAAGATAGGGTCATCTCGGGGTACACCTCAGAACCAGTAGTCTACAGAGTCCATTAGCGTAACAATACATTATTTTAAAAAAACAAATTTATTCCCTTTAATGTAATAAATGAAGAGAAAATTTGTATTAGTTCTATAGGACTTTTAGAAGGAATACGAATAAATACTGTGGTTGTAAATTTGTGCAACTCCCGCAACTTTAATAGGGATGTTGTCAAGATTTGTATAAGTAGAACATTTGCGACAGTATTTCATTGAACAATAGTATTTTTTCACAATTAAAAGTTGGGGGCTTTCTAAAACAATCTTTATTGCATCGCAATACTTGCAGCACCATGCAGTACAACAGTATTGAACAGTCTTTCACATTAGTATACAGTACCACGCAGTACCTTGTAATGCTCAATAGTATACGGCAGTCTTACATAAAATCATTATTTTCGCAGTCATATGTCCCAAATTGTTTGATTTTATGATTTTGACTGTTTCTCCTACTTTTAGACCAGATAGAGAAAAACAGACCAAGGTATCTGAGGATCGATTTTCCTGAAACGTCAATAGGAGAAAACCGCATTTCGATACCACCGTTCTCGAGATATCGGTGAAAAGTGACAATTTTTCATAGCAGTAAAAATTTTTTACGGGCACTTTTCAACAGAATAAAACAATTTTTTTTTTAATTATCACTAATAAATTTTAAAATATCAAGTCCAACTTCTTATTTCAAATGGAATCGTAGCTATAACTTTAAAATATCGTAAAAAATTCAAGATTTCCAAAAAATATATTATATTTTTGGGTTAGAATGTCAAACCTCAAAAAGTTGTTTGATGGAGATTTTAAAATTCATACCTAAAAATTGTCTGTTAAAAATTATTTGGAGTTTTGAATGTCAAAAACTTTTTTCAAGAAAATTAAATTTAGGTAGAGATTTTTCCTTTGGCGTACTTTTAAAATTCTACCCTAAGACGTTCAGTGTTGAACGTCCCGAGTTGGAAGTATTCGGAGAGGGTTCTTTTCGATAATGTCTTAATGTACTCCCGTAGGTGGCAACTCTGACTTAAGAGTCGGAACTGTTAAGTTGTAACAATTACTTAAAACCATAATTCATTGCAAAATTTATAAGACATTTAGCACCGTTATTCATTGCAACATTTATAACACATTTTTAAATCAGGCTTATTCAATGAGGGCTAACGTTTTCAGGCTCACTAGTTGGCGCCACTGGTCGAGTAATTTTATTATAATTATTTAGTACACCAGCAAATAAAGAACCTTGTTAATTGTGCCTCAGTATTGTGCAGTTCCATTTTGTAAGGAAACAAAAGGCGCACATATGCTTTCGAGAGGTAAAACTCGCCTAAAACAGTGGTAGGTAGCGATTCGCAGGGATAACTTTACTCCTTTGAAACATTCGTGTGTTTGTAAGAAAGATTTTAATCCTGACGATGATGCGTTACCAAAGGAGTCTACTACAGAAAATCGTAAGTAACAATCATGCACATTTGTTATTTTCATTATGCTCATTCTTGATATAACCTAACTTTAATGACATAAGACACCTCTAATAGGTACAATAATTTCCCGGCTGAGCAAGTAAATTACTACTTTGCCCTTCTGCCATCATTGTGTTAATTGTTTTTCAGCTAATTTTTTGAAAAATTACTAAAAACTAGCGTTAGAAAACCATAGTAAACATTAACGTTCAGTGACATGGACAGTACCCTACACTAACGATTCTCGTGGTGAATTCAAGCGCGGTAGCCCTCATTCATCAGCGCCAAGCTCGATGACATATAAACAAACACAAAAAACAGGCTAAAATTTTTTTATTGTTTACCTGCAATTATAAAAAATATGATTATTTGGTAACATTAGAATTAGAAAAATACAAACAGTAATATGAAAATAAAAAAATACATACATTTTTTAAAAATTCCCAGACGCAATATCAAAATTCTCAGAGAATTAACTGAAATATGACAGTGAAATCAATACTGTGAGAATTTTGAAAAGGAAATATTCCCAAAAAATTTTATTACTACTTTCAACGCATTCTTTGAAATTATAGTCAGTTATAATTCCTTCAGTTCGGAGTATAAACAATAAACATAACCATGCATGCAAATTGTGAAACTGACAGCAAGTTTTAAATAGTGCGAGGTTGTGGTATTTTCAAAAGTACTTACTTCCACATAATAGCACGTTTTATTATAAAAATGTTTCAATAAACGTCTAATAATTTTTCAACTCATTGACAACTAGGTTATTTTGTTTATTGCTTATATATAGACAGCGGCCAATTTTCGTGCGTACAGGGCCTGCACATGGATTAAGAGACAATAACAATCATTTGTACGAAACAATTTAAACTGTACCATGTTCAAGGCATTAATAATAATAATAATATTTACTTATTTGCCCAACAGAAAATCCACTTACAGGACAAAATATAGGAAATACAATAAATAAATCCTTATATTATAAGGATACATAGTAGACTTAACTTAAACAAAGTAATACATATAACTATAATAATATAGCACTGGAGGGTGACAATAATATAATAATGACAGCAGTTTAGATCGAGTTATAAACATAATTAGTATTCAATAAAGTAGGTAACATCACAATAATAGTGGGATAGTTAAGCTATGGATGAAAGTGTCTATGAATGGTTTCTTTTAAGGATAGAACTGAAAAGAGTTTAATATCACACAGATCAGATATACAGTTAAAATTATGTGACATAACGTAAATAGGCGACTTTTTAATGACATTGGTTCTTGCAATAGGTGTGTAAAAAGTGATATTTAGTCTGAAATTGAAAGTTGGCACTCTAAAATTGAGGAGTTCAAGAAGTAGTGAGCAGTCAATTTTATTATGAAGCAAATTGTGGAGAAAAATTAAACTGTTCATAATCCGTCGAGTCTTTAATGATGACATCTCGAATCTGGAGAGAAGTAATTCGTGGTTGAAGCCTCGACCACGATATACACGATCATTTTTATAAGCTAAGAATTTTAAAAATTTTCTTTGGATAGATTCGAGATATGTTGAATGGTTCTCATAAATTGGGCACCAAATTAGAGATCCATACTCCAATTTGGAACGTACAAGTGAATAATAAAGAACATTCAACGCAGCGTCGTTAGTGAAAGATTTACAATTTCTGATAATGAAACCTAAAGTTTTTGAGGATGATAGGTAGTCCTAGATTGTTTATGTGTTCGGCAAAAGATAATTTATTATCAAACAGTATGCCTAAATCTTTTGGTGAATTTTGCCTATCTAACAGTTAGTCGTTTAGAGAATATTAATATAAAATTGGCTTGTTCTTTCGCGAGTAGCTTACGACTTTACACTTAGATACATTTAGATTAAGTTTGGAAGTAGTACACCATTCTATAAGCAAGTTAATCTGAGATTGTAAGAATAAGCAATCCTGTATTGTGTTAATCTTAGCATATATTTTTAAATCGTCTGCAAACAGGAGCTTATCACAGTCAATCACTTTAGTGATATCATCAATAAAGAGAAAAGCGGTCCAATATTGGAGCCTGCGGAACTCCAGACGTAGCCGTATACATATCCGACTTAAACCCATTGTATGCTACGTATTAGTATAGACATTGTATGTATCCCAATATTAGGGATGTAAAATGACGGTCATTTTTTTTTACTTGTGACAGTCAAGTAATTGTTAATAAATGTCATTTATAGTCATTTTTTGCCATTTTCATTATTGTGTATAATTTTTAATTTAGTTATACCTAGTGTATTGTAAAATTTCCAAAAACTTTCTATAAATTTCACTATTACATAATAGTTAAATTTCCCAAAACTTCAGGCAATTTATAGACACTTTCCGGAAATTATACAACACTAGCTATACCTAAACGAGACAATGGATTAAGACATTAACTTCAACGCAAAAATATAATTAATTAATTACGTCTACAGTCTACATTAACTCAAAACTCAGTTATAAACTTTGAATATTATAACTTGTCTGTGACAGTGAAAATGACGGTCGGCTATTTTTACGACGGTCTGTTTGATTTATTATATGTGATAGTCTGTTATTTTTTCAACTGTTTTCAAGTTGAAAAATAATAAATGTCACTTCTTTTAAAAATAAATGACATGACCGTCATTTTCAATTTAACTGTGACATGGCACTGTCAGAAAAACTCGCTCACATGGGGAAAGTAAATTTATATTCCTAAAATTAGGCAAGTATACAAAAATTGCATTCTAAACAACTTTTAAATGGACTTTTTTCATATATTGAAAAACAAAGGTAGTTTAGTGACGATATTTATAAATTGACCTATAAAACGCCGTGTATAACACGGATTCAATTCACTTTTGATATATCATAGTTTCACAACCAGCAGAACTGATCCCCGAAGTGCTATTCCAAAATTCGAAATTTTTTGTCCATTACACTCTTGTTACATCTATTCTGGGTCACAGTGTATATGCCGCTGCGTCTGATATAAATATAAGCAGTAAAACATTTTCACTTTTAACACTAATGTTACATAAGGCATTTACCACTATTTCCTCAACTGTTCGCGCATTGGTTTGCAACACCCATTTACTACATATTAACACTGGAGGTGTACTCTGATAGCGCTTAAAATACGTATAATAAATGGTGTTTCAATAAGAGCGCAATATTTCAAGGTTCAAACATGATTTTCTGTAGCAAAGTATTGAAATATTTATTGAGTTATAATGTAGACATTTGGGAGTTATGTATGGAACAACACATCTGGTAAATGGCCATACAGCTTTGCTGGCACATGCGTATTCTTTTTGCGAAATTTTGAATAACGGTGTCGCATACATGTGGCGGTATTTCGTTGATATAGCGTCTAATTTCGGCCTTCAATGCTTCAGTGGTCGCGGGCTTATTGGCATAAACCTGTGACTTCAGATAACCCCACAGCCAAAAGTCCAAAGGTTTTAAATCGCAAGAGCGTGGCGGCCAATTCTGGTCACCAAACCGAGAGATGACACGACCAGGAAAAGACTCGTGCAAGACCGTCAATGTTTCACGGGGGTATAGCAAGTGGCACCGTCCTGCTGAAAAACCACATGTCGTCGAGTGCAATATCTTCCAATTGAAGCACAAAAAACTGACGATATGCGATATATTGTAGTGCTTAAGTTACACTTGTTAAATAAAGATATACATTCCGAGGCATAGACTTTTATTGGTTCCAAAATGTAACACTGGCGACGAGGATAAAAATAAAATAGTGAATTGTTAACCCAAGAAACCACGTGTTCGGTAAGGAGGACAAAATGGCGACGTCAATTGGTAATATGCTAGAATTTAATCACGTAAGGGATGATTGGATTATATACCAGAAAAGATTAGAGCAATATTTTCGTGCGAATGACACGAAGGAAGAATTAAAAGCTTCAAGATTGCTTACGCTAATTGGGCCAGAAACCTATGTATTGGTAAAAAGCTATTGTTTCCCAGAAAAGCCGTCGGAGAAAAGTTATGAACAATTGTGCGACATAATGATTGAGCAGTTCAGCCAACAACAGTCAGTCTAGAAGGAAAGAATAAAATTCTATGAAGTTAAACAGGAATACAGCGAGTGTTTTAGTGAATTTTATGCAAGGGTGAAGAGTCTAGCAATAAACTGCGAATTCGGCGAGCGTTTAGAAGAAATGCTGAATGACAAGTTAATGTCTAGCCTAAGGAAAGGGGAGGCTATTAGATAGACTCTGTGAAGAAAGCATAAAAAAATCTCTTAAAGGTATTATGAACTTATATATATATATTTAATCTTTTGTATGTGTGAACCAGGCTTACTGTCCTTAAGGTGTGAAGTTAGTTGTATTAGAGCTGTCAATAGAGAAGCATCAAAACGAAAGAATTATTTTATTTAAAAAGCGTAAATGTGTAAAATACACATTCTAAAGTGTCCAGAGTCCTTAAATTAACAAAGTATTGGTGCAATTGGCGATGCAGAAAGAAACGGAAAGTAAATCAGTGGCAGAAGTAAATCAGCTTTCAAAGATCACGCAGAACAGAAACCGGATACCAACAACAGCGCCTTAGGTGGGAGAAAACCAATACGCTGGGAGAGAGGGGCCAAAGGTTTTGACAGAAGACCAAGATGGCTGCCACAAACTTCAAAATACAGGACTAAATTAAATGATTCGTGTGTTACTTGTGATAAATATCACCTGGACAAATGTAAGTACTTAAATTTCAATTGTAATGTGTATAAAAAACGGGGACATTTAGTTAAAATGTGCAGATTTAGAGAAAAACCGCAAAATTTCATTGGAACTGAGACAGTAATGATAAATGACCAATGTGAAAATATTTGTGCCATTGATAGACTTAGTAATAGCGAAAATCCTTTCTCAGTTTGTGTAAAAATAAACAATAGAACTTATAATATGGACCTTGATTCCGGAGCAAGTGTCTCATATGTTAGCGAGAAAACATATAATGAAAATTTTGCAAAATTTCCACTAAAAGATGACAACAGTGCTAAAGGATTATAATGGTCAAAGTTTCTCTCAAATCGGTCAATTCACATGCTTACCAACTTATGGGAACATTACTAAAGAACAAATGTCCTACGTAGTAAAAAACGGTGGTCCAAATATTTTAGGAAGAGATTAGATGCAACTATTTAATGTAGGGATTAATACAGTAAATATAGTTCAAAATGTTCCACCGCAGGTTCAAAATGGATAGATATAATGATATTTTTAATAACGAGCTAGGGTTGTTTAAATATAACAAAATCTCTTTATAGCACAAGCCAAATGCCATGCCAGTATTCTGCAAGCCTCGGAACGTGCCGATAGCCTATAAGAAAGCCTTGGAGGAGGAATTGTGACGACTGGAAAGCCTAAATGTTATTACGCCCATAGAGACGAGTGAGTGGAGCACCCCATTAGTAATCATTTTCAAAAACGAGGGGAAGATCCGCATATGTGGTGACTATAAGTCCACAGTAAATAAATACCTGGAGGAAGTGACGTATACCCTGCCTAGGATAGAACATCTTTTTCAAGTTACACGCAGGTAAAAAATTTAGTAAAATTGACCTTTCAAACGCCTATTCTCAGATGGAGTTGGACGAAGAAGCCAAGAAAATATTAGTATGGAGTACCCATAAGGGCCTCTTTAAGGTAAACCGTATGCCCTATGGCATAAGCCCTGCGTCAACTAAGTTCCAGCGATATATTGAGCAGCTATTCATGGGAATGGACAACGTGTGTAATTTCCTTGATGATATTCTAATAATGGGTCAAAACGAGGAAGAGCATATAGCCACACTAGAAAAAGTTTTCAAAAAGTTACAAGATGCCGGTCTAACAGTAAAAATGGAGAAATGCCGATTCTTTCAGGACGAAGTTGAATATTTAGGGCATAAAATTTCGGAAAAAGGTCTGCAAAAGACGGACGATAAGGTAAAAGCAGTAATGGAAGCACTTTAACCACAATCTGTAACAGAGGTAAGATCTTTTGTGTGTTTAGTAAATTATTATAGCAAATTCGTTCCAAATTTAGCTAATTCACTGAAGTCAATTTATAATTTACTAAAAAAAGATATTAAATTTCATTGGAGTAAAGAAAGTGAGTTTAGCTATAACAAAATAAAAGAAAAGATCGCGGAAGATATAACATTAGTACATTTTAACCCAAATTTGCATTTAATTTTAACCACAGATGCGTCAGGAGCAGGAATAGCTGGAACCCTGAGTCACGTCATGGAAAACGGAGAGGAGAAGCCAATAGCTTGTGTTTCCCGCACGCTAATGCCAAGCGAGGAATCGTACAGCACCTTACATCTGGAATCCTTAGCGATATATTACTCGGTGCAGAAATTTGAGCAGTACCTTCATGGACATTGTTTCACCTTGAGAACAGACCACAAACCACTGTTAACCCTGTTCGGTGAGTACAAGCAAATACCTCAAATGTATGCAAGCAAAATTATTCAGAAATGGGCTATATATCTAGCCGGATTTAATTATCAAATAGAGTATATTAAAGGAAAATTAAATACTATGTCGGATTATTTCAGTAGAGCATCTCTAAAAGTTAATGTAATAGATCCAGAGTATGAAGGAAAAGGTGAATTTGTAAATTTTGTAAATTCAAATGGAGAATGGCCTATTGATAACAAAAAAAATAAATATTGAAACCGAAAATTGTAGTGAACTAAAGCAAATAGTAAAGTTTATTAAAGAAAATAAATGGCCAAGTAGCATTCCAGAAAATTTAAAATCGTTTCACAGAAAGAAAGATGAAATAGACTTATCGAACGGTGTTTTGACTTGGGGACATCGAGTAATTATACCATTATGTTTAAGGGAAAACCTTCTACGAGAATTACATACACCGCATTTGGGCATGGGTAAGACAAAAAGTATGGCCAGAAGCTATATGTGGTGGCAAAAAAATGGCTTGTCTAAGCCACAGAAGCGAGCCACCAAAATCTGAGTTCACCCCATGGCCTGTAGAAGAGAGACCCTGGAATAGAGTCCACGTGGATTACCTAGGACCCATCCAAGGTAAAAACTTTCTAATATTAGTAGATGCGTAGTCCCGTGATATACCAAGTAAACACCATGTCAGCCGCAGAGTTGGAGGAGAGATTAAGAGATGCATTCTCAATGTTTGGTTTGCCGAGCACCTTAGTGACAACGGCAGCCAGCTAGTTTCTCAAAAAATCAAAGAGTTTACAACAAGAAATGACATTAGACACATCACAACACCCGTGGGACACCCTCAGTCTAACGGCCAAGCAGAGTCGAGTGGTTGAAACTTCAAATATCATACGAATGCAGCGTTGCAAGATGAAAATAACAGAAGCGCAAGTTTATCTTTACTAACTGCTAGAAGTTACTGGAGCACCCGACACGACACAACCAAGGAAAGTCCCGCAGAATTAATGTTCGGAAGATAACTCAGGACAAGGTTCGATTTGATTAAAAATTCCGAAAGGTGGACAGACAGCGAGGTCACCAGGACCATTAAGAGAAACCAGGACATGCAAGCAAAATATTACAGCAAAGGGAAGGTGAGAACCTTCAGCGAGCAGGAGGAGATGGTGAGAGACTACACGGAAGTGAATAAGAAAACGTGGAGCCCAGCAGTAATTACAAAGAGAATCGGCAGATCGACATATCTTTGTAAAATCTCAGGCACGGAGAAGTTATGGAAAAGGCACAATAACCAAATAATCTCCAGAGGGCTACCGAGACAAGCGTCTACTGGCAATGAAGGCAAGGATAATACAGGTTTTACCACCAACCGCATCACGGCATCCAAAGTTGCAAGCTACACGATAAAAAAAGGCACAACAAGGGACATCACAAACTGTAAGATAAAGACCATGTAGGTAGGGAACCCCCCGAGGTAGACACTTGTCAAGTTAGTGAAAGTGAAGGTGTAAGACACACGCACGCCCGTGTAAGTGTAAATTCAGACTCACAGATGACCAGAATAGTGAACCCTAGGGTCACCGAAAAGCTAGACTTTCAAATTGACGAACAGCGCTTCACCCTTCTAGGTCATCAACCAGGACGACGCACCCGAGGATGACTGCGAGTGGCAAGGACGAAGCCATGGCTGGCAACGTAGAGAGAAAGACGTCTCCCAAGGACAATGTAGTCCGCAGATCCGGCAGGTTCACTAGAAGGCCCACCAAGTACTGCGACTATGAGATGGAGGAATCGTAGATAGCATAAGTATTAGTAAAGTGGCTGGTAACCGTAAGCAAATAAAAAAAAATGTATATCCGTCTGTCTATGACTTAGATGTTTTAATACCCATCAGGCTACACAAAAGGCAAGGTTAAGTAAATAGGGCTGTACAACTCAGGTTAGAGTAGGATTAAACTAGTGTTGCCACATTAAGATGTAAATAGAGTTAATTTATACAAATAAATTAAATGGCTAGTTAAAATAGGTAGCATTAGGGATTAACGTCACACAGTAGGCTTAACGTTTAAGGATTGTAGCGATAACAATAAATTAAGGATAGGGGTGTTAAGTTGGCAAAAATGCGCACATGCGTGGACAGAGTAAGGAGATAGACGGAGTCTCTCTCGCCTACAAACCACCAACGAGATAGCGTGTGTTGTTGCGTTGTAATAACGATATGTGATATATTGTAGTGCTTAAGTTACAATTGTTAAATAAAAATATACACTCCGAGGCATAGACTATTACTGGTTCCAAAATGTACCAGTTATCATAGCACGATATCGTTCGCCATTCACCGTTACTGCATTACTTGCCTCGTCTTCGAAGAAAAACAGCCCAATGATTCCTCCAGACCACAATGTACACCAAACAGTGACATTATTTGAATGCACTGCTTTCTCATGAATCATTCATGGATTTTCTGAGCCCTAAATGCCGCATTTTTGCCTATTAACGAAGCCATCGAGGTGAAAATAGGCCTCATCACTGATAATGATTTTGTCCGCAAAATCGGCATTCACTTCTTATTGTTCAAAGATCCAATTGGTGAACTCTCTTCGCTGTGCATGGTCTGTTGGCAGAAGTTGTTGAGTCAATTGGACTTTGTAGGCATGGAGATGCAAATCTTTAGTGAGAATACGCTGAAGAGTTTCTATTGTAACGTCCAATTCTTGTGCACGATGACGAATCGACGTCCCTGGACTCTGCCACACTCTCGCGAACTGCCGTGACATTTTGTTCTGAACGACTTCTACGAGCTCGTGTCGTGTTTCACATCACCAACTGAACCAATACTCTCGAATTTTTCGATTATTCTTTTCACAGTAGATGAATGAGGGATTATCTCGACCGAAAATTTAACGCATTTTACGAATCGTGGCAATCAAACTTTCAGCATTTTGATAATAATGTTTAACAATCAGGACGCGTTATTCTATAGTGTAATGCTCCATGTTTACTAACTCCCATCTGTCTCCTATAGACCTGGCATGTCATAATCTTATGACATCATGATAGCCAAACTGGCGCGCAAATCAAATCTTGCGCTCTTATTGAAACACCATTTATTAATATTAATTTACGTTCCTTAAAATCCATGGCTTCGTCAATACAAATCCTCATGTACTGATTTTTCGCCTTCTCCATGATATTGTCAATACAATTATTATTTATGTTATCATCGCGCCAACTATTTACGCATTGCGACGATTGTACTGAATCTGAATAGGGAATACGGTCTAGATCTCGCTGCGCGTGCACAGCTACTCTCCTTCTTCGATCGGGAAGCCGGTTCCGGGATTCACGGAAATTGTCTAGAGTCTAATCATGACTGAAATAATATCCGACCGAATTTAATTTTTCCATCGCATCCACATCACCAGTTTTTAATTAGTGTTGGCATGAGGTATATTGACGATTTGGTTGTTAACCAAAACTAGCATTACGTAACCAGTGATTAATTTATGTTCAAAATTAAACCAGTCGGTAAATATTGCAATCTACGTGGGATTTGGCAACTGAGACGGAGCGACGGTTAATTCAGGTTTCCTTGAACATTTTGCAACAAAAAGTGGAAAACCTCAAGCAAGCAGATGCGCTTCTGGAAGAAGATGCTAATGAGGAAGATTTGTTGGCAGTTGTCGAAGGTAGTGACCACTACGAACGCAAATATAATATTCTGAGTGTACGTTGTGATGAGATTCTGAGACCGCAGGCTGTCAGGTGGCGATGGTGGTGACATCGTACAAGGTAAGCGTAAATTCAAGTTACCTGTTCTGGAATTTTAAAAATTCAATGGGACTATTAAAGACTGGCTTCCATTTTGGTCTCAATTCAAGAAAATTCACGACGATCCTGATTTGGATTTAAGTGACAAGGTCGAATACTTAACCCAGGCCATGGTTCCGGGTAGCCGAGCAAGACAATTGGTGGACAGTTTTCCCGCAACCGGTAGTAATTATTCGAAGATTTTAGACTGTTTAAAGGCGCGATTTGGTAGGGACGATCTTCAAACTGAAGTGTACGTGCGCGAGTTGCTAAAACTAATCATAAGTAACGCTTCGTCGAATGAGAGAATTGAGCTCACATTATTACACGACAAGATAGAGACGCAATTACGTGCGTTAAAAACACTCGGTATAACTTCGGATAAATACGCGGCTATGCTATTCCCACTGATTGAATCGTGTTTCCCGCCGGACCTTCTTCGTATTTGGCAACGTGCACCATGTGCAGGTATCACCGAGGGCGGCGGGGAATCCAGTTTAGAAAACCGTCTCAAAAGTGTCATGTTGTTCTTAAAAAATGAAGTTGAAAATGTGCAACATATATCTTTAGCGGTAGAAGGTTTTGGTTCGAATAAATTTAATAGAGATGTTGTTAAAAATAGTAAGTATGTGAATAACAATAAAAATGTGCGTTCCAGCTCAATTCCCACGGCGACTGGTTTAGCGAACAATACAAGTGAACCGCGATGCGTTTTCTGTAACCACAATTCTCATGAGTGCGAAATGTTTTAGGGCACAAAAATTGTCTAATGAACAGAAACGTAAAACTTTAGGCGACGTAGGAGCGTGTTTCCGCTGTCTTAAGACCGGACATATTTCGCGAAAATGCCACACTAAAGTAAGGTATTTGTGGTAAATCGCATATAGAAATAATGTGTCCAGGTATATTAGAGAAAAAGCTTCACATAATTGAACCTGCTTATGATAATAATGGCAATAATTTAAATGCAGGCGCAAACCAAGCTTAAGCAAATAGTACCAACACGCAAGTATTTTTGCAAACCTTACGCACACAGTTAGATGGTGTAGGATGTTCAAAAGTTGTACGCGCTTTGATAGACACGGGTTCCCAAAAATCATACATTTTGGCATCTACGGCCAGCAGTTTAGGCTACGGCCCCAAACAAAAAATAGATTTAGTGCACGGTTTGTTTGGAGGGAGTCAGATTCTGCGGCATCATAATTGTTACGATATTCACTTAAGACATGATAATTATACCTGCTCCTTCGAAGCTCTGGACCAGGAGGTTATTTGTACTGCTGCTTCACCTATTTTTGATGGAATTTGGTCGCGAGAAATAGGATGGCTGGGGATAACACTCTCGGACACGTCAAATGAGACACCTATTGAGGTGTTAATCAGGTCAGATGTTGCAGGCAGGTTGTACAGGGGGAGAAGGCATGTATTGCCGTGTGGGTTGGTGGCGATAGAAACCTCTTTGGGTTGGACATTAATGGGGAAAATACCTTAGGAAGAAAGTAGAGCCAGAACCATGACAGCTTTGTCTCTCTTTGTTAACGATCCATCGTTGGCCAACTTATGGGAACTGGAGGCTTTAGGTATTTCTAATCCATCAGAGCAGAGGACACGCGAGGCGAGCGCTTTGGCGGCAAAGGATTGCTTTTTAAGAACAATTACGATAAATAGCGAGTCTCGGTACGAAGTCCGATTACCACGGTTAGAGGACCATCCGGATTTGCCATGCAACTATAATATTGCAAAGAAGAGACTTGTCAACACCGTGAAAAAGTTACAGAAGGAGGGACTTTTCGAGTCGTATGATCAAATTTTGAAGGAATGGCTTGACGAGAGCATTATAGAAGAGGTTCCTGACGCGAACACTAGTGAAGCCCACTATCTGCCACACAGGCCGGTTATCAACGAGTCGAGCACGACAAAGATAAGGCCGGTATTTGATGCTTCGGCAAAGGAAAAGCAGAGACCCTCACTAAACCAGTGCCTAGAAAATGGATTGAACCTGATAGAGGAAATTCCAAATATTCTGCTTAGATTCAGGACCAATAAAATCGAAGTGATATCTGATATTAAGAAAGTGTTCTTGCAGATCAGTGTACATGAAGCCGACAGAAACTATCTCCGATTTTTGTGGGTCGATAAGGATAGAGTTGAAAGGAATTTTCGACAGCGTAGAGTGGTTTTTGGAGTAAGTAGCAGCCCATTTTTGTTAGGAGCTACATTGGAATACCATTTAAACAGCAAAAAACTGATACATCCTGCTCCAAAGAGACAATTCACAGGTTATTAAAAAGTTTCTATGTAGATAACTGCGTGACATGCGTCGAGAATGAGGACACTTTAAAGAATTTCATACAAGAATCAGCTTCAATTATGGCAGAAGGCGCTTTTGATTTAAGAGGGTGGGAGTATACCAACCAGGTGCGATCAAGGGAATCCCCTGATGGTACTCCAGTACTTGGCATGACGTGTGATACCACCAAAGACATCTTAAGCATTAGGTTTGAACTGGAAAACCCCGACGAAATGCTTAGTAGGCCGGTGACCAAAAGATTTATGTTGTCACTGGCTCAGCGAATATTTCATCCGATAGGATTTACCTGTCCTGCAACACTGTATCCTAAACTTTTACTACAGCAGACTTGGGAAAAATCTATAGGATGGGACACTACGGTTGAGGAAGAAATGGAAAACAATTTTCGATCGTGGTTAAAAGAACTACCAACCTTGAGGGACATAAGAATTCCCAGGTGGATGGGTGCAGGATTTGAAGATGCCAGGCAGTGGAGTATATACACGTTCTGCGACGCCAGTAAAAGTGCATTTTCCCCTGTTGTATTTCTTAGAGGCATTCGACTCGATGGAAATGTTTCTATTCACCTACTGGCCGCCAAATCAAGAGTAGCACCTTTGAAGAAATTATCGATACCCAGACTTGAACTGATGGCTGCCGTTATTGGGGTTCGTTTGTTCAATATCGTTAAAGAGAACATAAAGATTAATGCTGAAGCGTTCTTTTGGACAGATTCTTCCACGACCTTATTTTGGATACAACATGAAGAGGAATGGGCTACGTTTGTCTGGAATAGAGTGGAAGAAATTAGAAAATCAACTTCCGCTAGCAGCTGGAATCATACTCCGGGTGTTTTTAATCCTGCTGACCTGCAATCACGTGGGTGCCCGGCTAGGAAGCTGCTTCAGTCAAAATGGTGGGAGGGGCCTAGTTGGCTTTACAAAGACGTTTCATGCTGGCCAACAGAGGATCTTAATTTGATTGAAGCAGAAATATCCCAAGAAAGGAAGAAGATAACCACTTCGCTAGTTAACAGAGATAGAGCATCGGTAATGAATTCAGAGGATTGGCATCTTAATTACTTTTCTAAATACACAAAGACAGTGCGCATGCAGGCCTGGATATTTCGTTTTTTGTATAATACAAGAAATAAGAACAGTAAACGTAAGGGCCCGCTTGCTGCTGAAGACTTTAACTTAGCTGAACAACAGGTATTAAAGCTGGTACAAGGCGAGTGTTTCGCTGAAGAAAACGACAAACACCTGTCTTCTCTGGACGTCTTTAACGACGAAAATAGTGTTTTACGTTTAAGATCTAGGATAAGCTTACCGTCTAAACATCCGGTAATTAGCCAGCTGGTATTTCAAGAACATGTAAAATCGTGCCACGTCGACGTTCAGGGTCTAATCAGCTCATTGCGCGAAAAAGTTTGGATTTTGGGTGGTAGGCGCGCGATAAAATCGGTGATATCAAAATGTGCGGTTTGCAGGAGGACATCACAGTAAGCCTTTTTAGTAAAAAAGCTCCTCCTTTACCCTTGGACCGGGTTCATGATGCGGCAGCCTTTGAAGTCATTGGCGTAGATATGACTGGCCCCCTATATATAAAAATGGGCGAAAAGGTGTAGATTTGCATTTTTACGTGTGCGGTATATCGCGCAGTGCATTTCGAACTTTGCATGTCCTTATCAGTAGCCAGTTTTATGCAAGCATTGAGACGTTTTATTGCCAGACGGGGTCGTCCGAAGACTATCTACAGTGATAACGGGACAAACTTTGTTGGTACTAATAACACGTTTTCGCGCTTAGATTATAATAAAATCGCCGAAGAAGGTGCCGTACAACGTATCAAGTGGCGGTTAACCCCCCGACGGGTTCGTGGTGGTGGGGGGGTTTTGGGAGACTTATTGGGATCCTTAAAGCGTTGTTAAGAAAAGTGCTGGGACGTGCTTCACTTACTTATGAGGACTTGTCGACTCTGGTTTGTGATTGTGAGTCCATCATAAATTCACGCCCTATTACCTTTGCTGCCAATGATCCTAATGAACCAACTCCGTTAACCCCCCTGATGTTTTTAAGAGACTTGACGGAGTGTATTTGTAAAAATAATGAATTATGGTAAGTATTTGGTGTCGAATTGAAGCACCTACTGAGGGCAACCCCTCGGGACAATCTAAATCTACGAAAAAAACAAAATTAACCACTGATTAATTGTAAGTTAATAACCTAGAAATTATTAGGTTAATTCTGAAAATCATAATTAACCGGTTAATTACCAACACTACTTTTTTAATAACACCATTATTAAGAGCAATCTTTCATGCTTATATCCAATTCCACATTTTTAATTTCAATGTCTGCAGTAACATCTATTTTCTCATCCTCGGATATATAATTTTTTTGATAAGGTCTTAATTTTTTTGCTACCTTTGTTTAACACATGTATTTTCACATAATGGCTTCTCATACCAACTTTGCTTATAGAGATAAACCCACATATATCACATTTTACATTCTTTTCAGGATGGTATTCATTAATATGTTGCACTACATCTCTTTTCATTTTAAATTTTTTTACGACAAAATGAACAGGTAAAACCATGTGCATTTTGCATATTACAAAAATGTTTTTTAAATGTGTGGCAGTGGCTAAAAACTACTTGACAATTTTTACACTGATATCTTTTTGTACTGCCTTGCAAAAAATTTATATTTTTTAAAGTAGATTTGTCCAAGCCACAATCATCATTTTGAGTTAAAATTGTCGGAGAATGACATTTGATTAAATGTCTTTTTAATAAATGTTTGGAACCATATTTAACATTGCATATACAGCATTTAAATTTTCCTACCTTGCATTTGTGATTTTTTAAACTAATTTCAATTTTAAACCTCCTACCACAAGTGACACATTTAAACTTGTAATCTTTCCTAGCCCCTCTCAACCCATCATGTTGTCTCATATGATTTTCAAGTCTGTGAGAGTACTTAAAACCTCTCCTACACATCAAACATTTATATGGAAGTAAGTGATAATGCACATTTAGATGTACTGTTAACCTAGAAGGTGCGTCGAATGTTTTGCCACAAAAATTGCAGAAGTGCTTTTCTCGTTCTCTTACATGTACCCTATAAACATGTCGCAATTTGCTTGACTTTGTTAAAAATTTTTTTGGGCACAAGTGGCAGAAGCAATATTTTGTGTTCCTATGAACTCGTAAATTGTGTCTATCGATATTTACATACACAGAATTGCATATTTCACATTTTTTTATTTTATTTTCTCGGTGTAAATCTAAATGTTCTTTCAGGTTTTCTTCTGGATAGTCTTTCCCACACAATGTACATATTGTTTTGTGACTCATTAGATGATTGTTGAATGATCTTGCATCATAAAAAGTCATTTTGCAATCAACGCAATCTCTCGGTTTGTGTAATTTTACGATATGAACGTCAAGTAATGATTTGTGATACATTTTTCCACAATGCAGACATTCTTCCGTATTAAAATGTCTTTTTACAAGGTGTCTTATCTTTTTCGCTTTTTTTGTAAATACCATCCCACACATTTCGCATTCTTTGGATTGTGTATGATTTTTTTCATGATCCAATTTTTCCTTTTTATCAAAAAGTTTCTCCAAGCATATACGACATTCATAGATTTCATTTCTGGAATGCATTTTTCCTAGGTGTTTTTTTAAATTTGAGGAAGTGGTGAATGCTGCCTTACAAAGCTGAAAATTAGTAAATAGCAATCAATTTAATTTACAGGGTGATTCATTAAGAATGGGAAATTTCGAAATTGGAGATGAGACCAAAATATGATGATCCAGCCCAACATGCCTTATACAAATGTTGCTGGTTTAAGAGATATGGTGTATTCAAAGTTAGAAGTTTTCATAGTATGAACTTCAAATTGGCAGCTTTACGTTTTTTGGCATGATAAATAAGAATTTGCAACTAATTTTAACGTTACTCATAGAGAGCGCTAGTTATACTCTATTGCTTTGATAATCCAGGCATACTTTTTTGCCTCGAAAAACTGAAAGAGTTGTCTTCTTTACATAAAAAAATGATTCTTGTTAAATTTTTTCGTGATATTTGCTTTTAAAAGTTTCAATGCATTTCGCTTTTATGCAATTACGAAAACTGCAAAAATATAAAAACAGACATTAATAACTTGAACATAATATTTAACAATCTCATTAAATTCAACTTTTAACAATAATTAAGTGATACTAGCGCTCCTAATAATAAATCATTAATAATTGGGTCATTGTATGTAGTAGGTCCACATTCAATTTCGATTATTTAAAAACAACTATTTCTCTTTTCTTTTTGATATGTATACTCGTATATACCATATGTATTGCGCCAAGTGTGGCCAGTTAGAAAAAGAATATGAGCGATGGCTGCAAACTAGGTAGGATGAAATGAGATGGAATAAGACACACCCAGCGAACATAAGGACAGACTCAGTCTATGTCCCACCAGCTAGCTACAATAAACACACTGTTACGTCCATCTCGCTTGTTCAATCGGTATTTGTTAACGGTTGGCCACATTAGCCGTTTTACACATGGTATAAATAATAATATAAAATTATTTAAAAAAAAAAAGAAAGGAAAAGAGAAAACAACAGCTATGTAATCTTTCATTAGATTCTAAACAACCATTGTTGTGACAAGGTGAACCTTTGCAAAAATAATAACAAATTACGAATATTTCCTTTTTGTTCATATTCAATGCAAATTACAGATGCCCCAAATTGTGTTTTCAATTAAATTATATTATTCAGGTATGTTTCTACATTTTTTAATTTTTATATTGTTTATAACGTCACACTGAATAATTGTTTTTTATCTTTGATTTTAATTACGATAGGTATATATAGTATATATTTTATAGACATATTTTAAATCTAAATTCACATTTTATGTAATTTTATTTGTTTTAATCAATTATTTTATATCAAAAACACTAATTTAACTGTGTCTCGTTTTATAATTGTATCCTAACCATTGTAAAGCTCTGAAGAATACTTAATTATAGTCGAAATGTTAGCGATTGAACTGAATTAGTTTCTTTTTTGTCCTACCCCAGTGAACTTCGCATTAATAAGTACCCAAGCATCACAATTAAGTCCTCAAGATATACTTTGTTTTGGTGCTTTGTGACCCCTTTCATTGGTTTAGCACTTGGTTCAGCAACCGAAATAGTAACAATAATCTATCTGTTACATTAAATATAAGTTAAAAGCAGAACATATAACTCCATACTTTTTACAGAACCAGTAACACAACCAAATTAATTTTAACATATTATCTTTCATCTAATGGCGTTATTAACAGCAAAATAATCGAAAAGTGCAAAAAAGTTATATATGATAAATATTTTAAATTTTCTTTTATGTTTGAGTTCAATATTTGGTTTAAAAATTCCCTGACATGTACAATATATGTACATATTTATAAATAAGAAAATAATTAGTTCCTTTAACCTTCCGCCGATAACGTGAGTGAATTCGTAATTATTGATAATGTCGGTCTGACAAACCAATTTTGTCAGAAAAATAATTAATAGTCGTTTTTACAAAAAAATTTTAAATTTTTGTACAATATAATATTTCACTTTAATTTCCATCTATAAAAACAAACACGAACAGATTTTTGAAAATTTTGTTATTTTTAGTAAGATATTAGAAAAAAAACTGTAATTTTATGGATTCTTTTTTTGAATAAAATACTAATAAAACTAAAAACAATTTTCTAATGATGAAACCAACAAAAATGTAAATAGTAATAATTTTTTCATAAATAAAAACTGACAACTGAGCATATTAGTCTAAAATATTTGTATTTTCATTTTGGGGAATACAGTCCATGCACATTCCATTTAAATGCTCCAGACATAAATATTTATTGCATTGTGTGCAACTGTATTTTTTGCGATGATTTTTTTTTTGCTGTCGCAGTATGCACATCGACCATAGGTGTTGTTTTGAACTGACGGTTCTTCGTTATCAGACACATCCTGCTCAGAGTCTGTGTCAAAGTCAAAAACCTCTTCATGATCACTGAGGAGGCTGTCATTGTCGTCATCTGGTTCAGACCCGTGTCACTTGCAACTTCCTCATAAAGTCTTCACAATCGCTCCTGTTCATAACTCATTATAATGTAATTATACTAAAACCATACTACTTAGTTCAAGAATAAAGATGACAAATCAAATTATCTTTACCTTAAAGTGTAACATGAATGATAACGCCTGTTTCACGCACCGTATACTTATTTTTCTAACTAACCAAATGTTCTATTCGACGGATAATCTATGACTAACAAGATTCCTAATAGTACAAAGGCTACCTTGACATAAAGAGATAGAGATAATTAGTGCCAATATTAAAATCGATCAGTACGAGAGACCGGACGTTATAAGCGGAAGGTTAATCTGACGGAATGCAAACAATCATTGAATACAAATTAAAAAAATCAATTCTAAAATAGGTTACAACAAAAATTAAAAACTGAAATAATACCTAAAGAAAGAAGAAATGAAAGAGGCTGATCAGATCACTTTTGTGTTTAAATTTAAATATACCTACTAACACTGGAAGATTTTAATAAATCAAATAATGATTTACAAACATTGAATAAGATTAAGGATTGATCTTGGCTGCACCTGCTGATTTAAACATGTGTTGAAGTTTTGCTAATTTTATGGGTAAGGTTGGAATGATGGTGTTTCCTCTTATTATTCATGTTACGACACTTAAGTTTTTAACAATAATAACTTCAGCAATATAATTGTTAAATCTTAAGGCAAGTTCCCAAACAAGTTAAGTACTTGCATTAAAGTATGCATTTTTATTGGTGAAGCAAAATTTAAATTTAAACAGTGTTGATGCTGAATATGTTCAACTTTTCACAGTGCACTTAGACATTAGACCCTAATTATTATTATTTGTTATGACCAGTTTATTTTTATATTATAAAATCTAAACTCTTCAACAAATTGCTTGTTATATTTTTATATTTGTAAATGGTCTATTTTACAAATAAATATTCAAGGATCGTTATATCACCTAGAGCACTTACCTCACAAACAAATGGTCTAAGTCCCTCATGAATATTTCTTTTATGCTTAGACAAAGTTCCCCTGAGCTTAAACGATTTGTCACATTTATCACACTTAAAAATCCTCTCTTTCTTGTGAGTTCTCACATGGTTGTCAAAAGACTTTTTTTATGGTAAATACTTTGTTGCATATTTCACACACACGATTCATATGCCTATCTTTTATATGTTTATGAAAATTAGGTTGTATCACCTTTTCACAAACAAAACAATAATTGGTTTTACTGTGAAACATTTCGTGTATTTTCAAAGATAACTCATTTGTAAACTTTTCATCACAACCCGTACATTTCAATTCAACAGGTTCTGATTTTATTTCAGAATCTTCCTTTTTTATTTTTTCCAAAGAGGTTAGCTCTACTAAATCAGGAGTGTCAACAATTTCTACTTCCGAATCAAATAATTCCTCTTTTATGTCCATTTCTAAAATATCAGAGATGTATTAATAATAATAAAATCTGTTTCACTGTTAGATTATTAGGTCAATAAAACTATTAAAACTTGGAAATTTTTGTTGGTTATCTTCTTCTTCTTTCTTCCTCTTTGGTTACGTTACCCTTAGATTAGAGAATTACTCTCTTGTCTAAGACGTTACCAATCAAATTTCAAATTTAGTGATGGGAACTATCGAATAATCGATAGTTGGTACTTATTAGATGATTCGATAGTTGAGTTACGAATGAAATAGATTTAAGAATGGAGGTTATGAATATGCATAGACGGAAACGGTATTTTATTCATAGATAAGAGATGCGTTCTATTATGTGATAGGATAAAGAATGTAAACAACAAAATAAACAAAATGCAACTGCCAACTAACTGATGATGACATGTGACTGATGTCTCTTGTACATACTTTCTCCTGTTGGCTGTTATTTGCGTGATTATTAGCGAAGATTAGCTTCTACATAAATTTTATGGTCGAAGAATATTAGGCGAATTTATCTGCTTAAACTTCATACTTCAGAGAATTTAAAACGTGTCGCAGCAGTACGTATCCACCAACTGTAGATTCATTTTGTCCTTGAAGTTTGAAAAAATAGAACTGCACAGCGACACAGATATGGCGAGTGAGGGAACACAATATTGCTTGACCAACGGGCTGTCCATAGAAAATATATTATTTTTATATATTATATCATCTATGGGGCTGTCACTGGCCGAGGTCCGTAAACTAAACACAAGTCTGTAAACCTCTTTAAAGGTCCCCACAGACTATCAAGCATGCTTGATAAGTGTACTTAACACTCATGCTAGGATTGTTAACACACATATGCCCATATTTGTGGAATCTTCAGTTGTATTTTATAACGTCAAGCATATACATGATTCGCCATGAATGAAGCAGATGCGTGTGCTGTTATTATTTTAGTTAGAACAACAGGTCTAAAAAAAAGCGGAAATACAAAAAAAAAAGGTGGATGAAAGAATGGTTTAACAAACGACCAAAGTTTTCCCATGAAAACCTGATTGATAAGCATTATCACACACTCGCACGCATGCTTGCGCAAACACTTAAAGTCGCAAAATCAACAGTCACGTGACCCTTCAGTTTTAACCGTTTAGACCTTCGGATATAAACCTTGCGTAAAAACCTTCGACCATAAAAGCATACTGTCGAATTGTCGTGCTCTAACCGTAGACAAACAATTTACCTTATTGTGGAACAGGTAATTTGGATTCAACGAATCAGCATTAATTTTTAGGAAACATTTTGAACACGTTTGCATCGCAAAAATACGCCTCAAGTGATCGATGAATGATGATATAAACAATGAACATAACCTATTTGAGTACATATTTTTTGACAAATTTTAAATATTGTGATATATTAAGAAGTACAACCAGCGTACCTTAAATAAATCTACCACATTATAGAGAAATACAAATACGTCTTATGTAGTTTGTTCAAGTCGCAAAATATTTCTTTACAGGTTTTGCTGTTATTTGGTTTAAGCCATAGCCTAGCTCCAACGAACAAAAATACCTACCTGAACTAAACGACCTGAGTTGGCTTCCAATTTTTCAATTTTTAGGGACGTAAAACGCGGTATAACCGCGGCCAACTATCTATGCTACTACCCTTGTTAGTATTTTATAAGCAAGGCTATTATTTAAAATACATAAAAAATGTTTGTGAATATAGCAATTTCAAAAGGATCTTCCAATTTCTGAAGGACCATGAATTTTTTTTATTTTTTTTTTTGGTTTTATTTAACACAGGAATCCTCCCGTGACCTCCAAACCTCACAGGAGTTAGAGCCAGCAATTTATCTACAGCCAATTCCCACATCCAACAGAGTTAATGCTTCTATAGATCCCGAAATCATGTGTCCTAAGCAGATGGAGAGAACCTAGAATGACTGCCTTCTGCATTCGATGAAGGATGAAATAAAGTATAATATTAATTAAAATTTATTAATAACATTCTAATCAGTGGAGGCTGGTGACATTTAGGCTGTCATATTTTAGTATTGGAGCATGGGATCCAAGCAATACTTTAAGGCATAACTATCAAGACTAAATGAAAAAGTTTTGTAGAAAAAAATTGCGATTGAAATTTACGAAAAAAATTTTGAAAAAAAATTGTGTGCTGCACTAAGTTATTTTTTAACAATTTGTAAAATATTTGTGACACATTTTTTTTCAGAATCGGGTTGAAAATATAACAGAATTCGAATTTCAAAAAAAAATATTGATTATTTACAAAGTTGCACCTTTTTGAAATTTACACATTGAAAAATGAATCTAAAATAAAATTTCAAAATGGCGTAACTTTATAGGGCAGCAATATTTTTTTTTATGAAGTTTGAAATCCATCGATATATTTACCACCTGATTCTGGAAAAAAAAATATTTTGCAAATATCTTACAAATTGTTTAAAAAATAACCTGGTGAGGCACAAGTTTTTCAACTTTTTTTCACAAATTTCAATCGCAATTATTTTATTGCAAACTTCTTCGTTTGGTCTTGATAGTTATACCTTAAAGTATCGCTTGGGTCCCATGCTCCAATACTAAGATATGACAGCTTAAATTTCACCAGCCACCACTGATTCTAATCATAATTATTCATTCATTCATCTGCAAATATATTATCGTTTTAATTCCAAGGTATATATATCTCTACGACATTACTTCATTAAAAATGAAAATATTAGATAATGGCTTAAATAAAAAACATTAAAGATTTGAACACTTTATTATAAATTAAATATGGAGTACCTTTATCAAATAAATTATATCTATCTTGTGAAATTTCCACATGCCCGAACATGGTTATTATAGGGGACATATAGCAGATTGGTGGGAATTAGCACTCTACATGTTTAATGTAGATTACCATCTATTGCAAAGTCGTTGAAGAGCCAGGATGTGGATGGAGACCACCATTTTTATACTGTATCTATACAACTCATTTATATCATACCTAACCAAAACAAAAATAACTAAAATCTATGCAAAATTTTTAAGGCTGCATAGCCTCTCCACATTTTGCTGATTATACAGCAGAAAAATTGTTCACTGCATGATTGCATTTCTGTGGTATGCTGGGTATGCTCCTATAGGATCTTATTTAAAATATTTCAAGTATTTAAAACTTTGTTTTCTCTGAACTAATAAGTGCAAAAAATTAAAAAAGTATTTAGAGATCGCACAATCCTGGAGGCGCTTTATAAAAGAAAACGAGTCACTCAGTGGGTGGGCTAGTCCAAAGTAATTGAAATGGAGTTTTTATTATATTACAGTAGAGGGATTTCAAGATTTTTAACCAATTATTTGCAAGAATAATAGTTAACTTAATTATTATTTGAAATAAATATCCATACTTTTTTCTGAAAATGTATTCACTGTTAAATTAAATGATCAAAAACAATAATATAGATGATTTTTAGTATACTGTATACTGCATGCTACTTGCCTGACAAAACGCATGGTAAAATTGCCAAAAAATGTCCCAAAAATGTGAAGCAATTATGCATTCCCAAAGAGAGCGTAACTCCGAAAAGTATTATATTGGATAAATTCATAAGAAAACCAGCACGCAAAGAGAATATCTAGAAATATTTAAGTACTCATTTTAGATGATGGGCGTGAAAAAATAAAATGCCAAAGAATCCTAATGTGCATAATTTCTTTCAACATAAGCCTCATTTAAAAAAGTATTACACACCATTTTGATGAGAAAATTATGATACATCCAATGGCACTTTTATTTTTCATTTTTAAAAATGACCAGTTTCGTGACATCTTGACTGGTCACGGATCATTGTCATTCACGGAAATATCGTGACCGATTAACTACCCATCACTAGTGGCAATTAAATTGAAAAGACCTGGTGTTATTCAACATATCTTTGTCAGGAAACCGAAAACAGTTACAGTGTTATTCCCCAAACAGAATCTTTAAAAAGACAAAGGCAAATAGTATTGGTTTCCACTTCCAGCAAATTATAAGAATCTGCTTTATACAGTTATTATCTGATCACCTGCTGTTAACAGCATAGAATACCATAATTAAACTACCTAAAAATAGCATGGTGACCTAAATGTGTTCGCCATATACTAATCCTGTGTATTTCTTGCGAGCAAACTTAATAGGATCTGCTGACTCTAGCGTACTCCACTGGACAATGCATCTGATTATTCAAATGCAAATATCCCTTAATTTTCATTCAATCGACTTGAAATATTTTGACACCAGTTATACACGAAACAATTTATTGAAATTGAAAAAAAATAGGAAAAATAATATTTCACTAAATGCGCCTATGTAAAAACTGAATTTTTGTATTCACGTAGATTCTGGAGTCGTAATCAACATCAAATATTTTTCTGATAAAAATGATTGTGGCGTTTGCCACTGTCAAATACGCTAATTATAAGAAACAGATAACTTATTTGTTTTCTTGATTTATCTGTTCTAAAATATAGATAATCCATACAACAAGTTCTGAAATATCAGTTCAACATTAAAATTAATTAATTTATTGTACGTTTATACATTATAGGTCATGTTTTTATGCTTTTATACTTATGATTGTGGAAATAGCAACTGATTTACGTTAGGAGTACCATTGCATAATTATTATCTGAGAGACTATCAAACCGTTATTTATTTTGTCTGTTGCAGCTTCCTCTCTTCCAAATATCTACTTTCTCAAGCCTGGCAAAGGCAAAATTGAAAGAAAATTGTATAGTCCGAATCGCTTAACCATCTGCCAAATCATTTTAAAGAACACTCAGAGCAGATAGCCCAGGCAAGAAATTGTTTCCTCCTTCTATATGGAGTGAAGCCCACAGAAATATCTTTAAACAAATATCGATATTGCTACTATGCGACATCTTACTAAAAGTAAATTCAATTTAGTCTTGCTTCCACCAACAAAGGCTGCTGTCAAACAGCATTCTCTAAGGTTCTACCACCAAATACAGCAGTGTTTAAGCAACGGTTAGCTGCCCGAAAAATGGAGTTGGAGGCAAACAAGAAATGGGTTTGCTTCGACTACTAGACTTGAGTATGCATACATGACAGCATATTGTGTTTTATATCCTGCAAATGTGCGAAGGGTTGTGGACCAGTTTGCAGATGCAGAAAAGCAGAGCTAAAATGCTCAGTTATTTGTACACAAATTTAATTCAATCCTATTTAGTAAATAGAACCTAATATACCCATGTAAATGGCATTTCATCTGATGGATGTGAGATAACCCGTGGAGTCCCCCAGGGATTTGTGCTCGGGCCTACCCTATTCCTTTTATATATAAATAATATTGATGAAGGATTTCCGGGTATAGACCTGACACATTTTGCTGATGATACCACACTGACTGACAGTGATAAAAATTTATTAAATCTGAGAAGAAATCTTGAAGTCACACAGTCGAAGACTAGTGAGTGGTTCGCCTTAATTGAGCTCTTAAATGCACAAAAGACTAAACAAGTTATTTTTTCCCACAGGGAAATATCAAATTTTGAAAACCCTCCATATATTAAATTCTTAGGTATGCACTTGGACTCTAGCTTTCACTGGACATCTCACGTAACTCACATTTCAAATAAAATTTCAAAAAATATTTATGCTTTACGTAATTTAGTTAATAATGTCCCTGATGAGGTAATACTCTCTGCCTAACACTCACTAATAATATCACATATGACATATGTATTAATATGTTGGGGTCATTCTTCCAGTGCTAAACGAGTGATTGGATTACAGTGTAAAGCTGTCCGTGTAATAACCTCATCATCTTATTGGGAGGATGTACATAATAAATTTATTAAAAAAAGTTTACTAACATATCCTAATCTGTATTTACTTACCTAATTTTTACTAAAGAAAGCCTTCATCTATACATACTTCAAAATTTTTTTCATTCTTATGACACAAGAGAAAATACCAAGATCAGGATTAATATGCTAAGACTTAAAGCCAGTCATCATGGGTGGAATTATTTTGGTCCTATATTTTTTAATTTACTACCTGAACATGTAGCACAATTACCTATGTGTATATTCAAGTCTTCAATAGTGCTTTTTATAGTACTGAGGAATACTTAGATTGTGAAAATTTTGTATTCTAATTTAAAGTTTATTATGTACCCTTTATGTATTTTTGGTGTTTCTTTGAAAATTGTTCTTATAGGTTTGTATAGTTTATAATATTGTTTTCTTTTATGTATCTTTTATTGACGTATGTATATTTAAAATTCAAATGAAATTTGTCATATTTTTCTTACGTTAATGTGTTTGCATGTTCTATTGATCATTGCATAATCTTTGATGTGTTATTTGTATTGGAGTACCTTCTATTGGCGTATGTAAATACTTGTATATTTAAACATGAAATAAACTTACTTACAATGACATGTTTAACAACTTTAGTGGCGGCAATGAAGTAGAAATAGAGCTGCAAAAGTTTATTTCCCAGACTCACCCAAGTCAAAGTCAAGATACAGAGAAAGTGAGAATAGACAACCTCGATAATGTCGACAAAAACATTCTAGATATGGATGATTTTCTAGGTGATCTTGAAATGGCTTTGACCTCTGCATCCATTAAAAGGAGGAAAATCATATAAAATAATTATTTTTGTGAAGTAGCCCTATAGGGGGCTTGGTGAGGAAATGAATACGAAAGAGTAAAAACGACCTATAATCTATAGACATACAGTAAACTAATTAATTTTAATATCTGAGCAATATTTCAGAACTTGTTGTGTAAGTTATCTATATTTTAGAACAGACAATTCAAGAAAATAAATAAATCATCCACTTCTTGGCATATTTGACAGCTAACCATTGAGTTGAGGGAAAAATTAAGGAAGGGCTAAATGGTGATTTTTCAATCACGCTGCGAACTGCTATTGTGAATCACAGTAATTGTAACCTGTGACTGTGATCACAACTTCGTAGCAGAATAGCGCCAGTAGCGGCGTATAGCAAATTATTTCCGAGTGTGCCAAAGCTTGAGCCGCGATTATTGCGACTGTGAATACTATGATATGATATGATGAATGGAAACGCGATACGCCTGTTAATGCCTGTGACCCAGTGCGATCTGCGCTGCGCTGCGTTTGGCTTATTGGCTCAGGCTGAAATTCTAAACAGTAATGTGTAGTATACCGACACTGCATCTTGAAAATGTAAAAATCACCAATGAAATATCGCCCACCTCTAGGAAAAATATTTAAATAATTTTTTTTTAGGAAATTTTCCTCCCTGCATATTTGTTAATAATGAGATATAAGGACAAATTCAATTTTTAGTGCCACTTTTTAAAAACGGTAGCACCCATTTTGGTCAGTAAAATATTGTATGTTGATTATGACCCAAAGTCTGCGTGTATACAAAAATTCACCTTTTTACAATTAAGGCAATCTAAAATCTCTCAACCGATTGGTCTATACAGTGCTTTTATCTCAAGACACTACATAAGAAAGCGTTCGGTCAAGCTTGTGCACAAAATGTGATTACAATTTGCCACAGTGTATGCAGTCCATGCTCCTCCCTCGACTTCGAATGTTTGAGTTCGAACGACGCTGCTTCCCATGTGGAAACATGAAAATACGGTATATGAAAATTAGCAACATTATTATATTCTAACATTTCTCTTGTATACAGTATGTCAGCGGATGAGGTTTACAAGCGATGAAATTGTTAAAATATTTAATGTTTCGAGAAAAAGTTATTCTACATAAAAATGTTTGCTTTCCTAAAAAATACGATTCACGTTGAAAAACTATGCTTTTCATACAGGGTGTTCAAAAATTACAAAAACTTAAAATTCTCCTAAGAGTAAATTGGCCTTATCCTTAATTATGGAACAAAACAGTTATTTAAAATTTTCTGCCAAAATCCAAAATTTTGATTGAATATTATTTTTGTAAATTACGAGTTACAACTCATGTTTTTGAAACAGTATATCATCCTGTAAGGTACCATTTCATTGTTAGGTATTCCATAAATTCAGAATTTTTTGTCTGATACTTATTCGCCTAGTTCGAATGCAACTCTGTACCCAAGAGCCATATCTAAGTTTTTAGCAAAATGTAGTTAGAAGATTCCGTTTAGATTTAAACCATATTTTCCACAAAATCAAACATTTAGGGCTGAAAGACCTCGGTCAATTGTCCTTTGAAATGTATTTCAATAAAACTCATTTATTATTATTAAACATTTAGCTATCCTAAAATAATGTGGAAAACGTTAAAAAAAATTAATAAATACTAGTGAAAATTCTATTTTTAATGTTGTTCAATTTGAAGTTAATAATGAAATTAAAACTGCATATAACGAAATCGAAATATGCGAATATTTTAATCATTATTTTGTTGACAGTATCAAAGATATAACAGATAGCATTTCAAGTAATAAACAATGGAATTCTAATGATTATCCTGTAATTGAATGTAAATTTGAGACATATTCATTATTAAATTTAATGAACCTTAAGGAAATCATAAATTCACCAGATAATAAGTTCAATACTAATGATATATTAAATGTTAAAGTTCTAAAAAGCATCTTTAATGTAATAGGTCACGTAATTTTACATTACATTAATACATCTTTAGAAACTGGTATTTTTCCATTTAAATTAAAAACTAGTATAATAAGTCCCATCCCTAAAATTACAAATACCATTAAAGTTAGTGAATTTCGACCAATTAATACATTACCGCCAAGTGAAAAAATTCTTGAAATGGCAGTTTATTTCCAACTGAACGATTATTTTAATAAAAACAATTTACTCTTCCGTAATCAATCAGGATTCAGAGGAAAAACACTCATGTGAAACAGCCCTACAATTGACATTAACTAAATTTAAAAATGAAATTGACAAAGATAAATATATTGTAGCAGTCTTTCTTGATTTTAAATGTGCCTTTAAAACAATAGATAGGACATTATTAAAAAAAATAAATATAGTTTAAAAAAACTAAAAAACACGCTTTTAAAGCACATCAAACTAAAAAGTGAAAAATAATTATTAATATAAACTGAAAACAATAATGAACGAAAAATACTAGTATTATTGTGCAAAAAGCGTGGGTTGCTCGATATACGAAAAATATGGCACAAAGCGCCCCATGCTTTTTTCACAATAATACTAGTATTTTTCGTTCATTATTGTTTTCAGTTTTAATTAATAATTATTTTTCACTTTTTAGTTTGATGTGCTTTAAAAGCGTGTTTTTTAGTTTTTTTAAACTATATTTATTTTTCACTTTTTTAGTTTGATGTGCTATGAAAGCGTGTTTTGTAGTTTTTTTAAACTATATTTATATTGCTTATTGATACTGATATTATAACATATTACGATCCAACAGATATTTCTGAAAAAAAGAATATTTTTTTATTTCAGCCATGGGATTTGAACTCACGCCCGAGGAGTCCGTCGTTTCGCGTCGACTAAGACTTGCCCGCTCGGCCAACGACTGAACTGAGAATCACGGAATATACTTACAATATTAAGCCTCTTGTTCTCACGCAGAGGATACGTGAGGAAAGGACTGGCGATCCTGATCAGGATAATGATATAAACTTATCAAATTATTGTATTGTTACCGGTTCTTCGTAATTGTACAAAGTTTCAATTAAATCTGTCCGTTTAAAGTGGATCAAAATCGAGTCCAAAGAGTCGGTTACAAACAAACAAACAAACATACATACAAGTGAAGCTAATAAAAGCGTGTTAAAAAGTTGAAGTATTATGGTATAGGAGGAACAGTATTAAAATGGCTAAGCGATTATTTATCAAACAGTAAACAAAAATGTAAAATTAATAATACATTTTCCAGTGAAATAACAAATCAGTATGGAGTTCCGCAAGGCAGTGTCTTAGGTCCACTGCTTTTCATTATTTACATAAATGATATATGCCATCCTGTCAACTGTGACTTTATTAACCTATTTGCAGATGATACACTTTTAGCTTGTAGTGATGAAAATCTTGAAGTTGCAGTTATCAAAATGAATTCTGTACTATCTGACATCTTTGATTATCTAAATGTTAACAAATTAAAATTGAATATCTCTAAAACAAAAGCAATGATATTAACAACTATTTATAAGCTAAAGCAAATTGACTTGTATTCTACTAACTTGAAAATTAAAGATGACAAGGTACAATTAGTAGATGAGATAAAATACTTAGGTTTTATATTGGACAGTACAATTTCTTTAAATAATCACTTAGAATATATCAAAAAGAAAATCTCAAAAAAATTGTTTTTCTTTTCTAGAGCTTCTACAAATTTATTTATTTCAAGTAAAATACTTGTCTATAACACAATAATTCAACCGCATTTTGATTATTGTGCATCCCTACTATATTTATTTGATTTGAACAAAATAACTTCGTTACAAAAATTGCAAAACAGGGGTATGCGAATAATACTACAATGCAACAGATATACACCTATTACATTTATGTTATCAACTTTGGAATGGATATCTGTATCAAATAGACTATTCTATATGTCAATGATATTTATATATAAAATTATTAACTCACTTTTACCATCATACTTTAATGAATTTATTTGTTATTCAGATCAAGTCCATCTACATAATACTAGAAACAATAATTTTCACATAACTAGAACTAACTATAAAAAAACTATGAATTCCTTGTTCTTTAAAGGTTGTGACCAATTCAATAAATTGCCAGTTAATATAAAAAATAGTCCAACTCTTTTAACATTTAAATCTAAATTAATTAGTCATTTAAAAATGAGTGCTTGATATAAATATATGCTATAAATTTATTTTTATTACTTTTAGTTTAGTAGGTAATCACTATTCAAGTAAGCTATATATTTCTTCTTCCTTGTGTCTTTATTATATTTATATGTGTATATCTGTATGTGCTTATATGTAAAGATACCTGCTCTTCAAATAATTACTCCATAGTATGTAAACTTAATTTTTTTTTTGTATATTAGGATTTCCTATTTCAATAAATTATTATATATTATATTATCTCTTCTCTCATTGTACTAAGACTTTATTGGACTCTAACGGACGTAACAAGTCTCATTTTGAGAAATTTGGACTTAACCCGTTATGGCTCTCAGGTACTACGGAATGAACTAAATAGAAAAATTAGTAAAAACTGACTTTTTTTTGTAAAAATTCTTAATTCACAAACATTCCAATATTCAATTGAAATTTTGGATTTTGACTGCCTACAAAATTTGAAAGAACTTTTTTATTTAGCAGTTTGTTCCAAAAAATAAAGCCAATTTACTCTTAGGCGAATTTCAAGTTTTTGTAATTTTTGAGCACCCTGTATAAAAAACATAAGTTTCTCAACATAAATTGCATTTTTAGGAAGGCAAAACTTTCATGTAGAGTAACTTTTTCTCGAAAATATGAATATTTTGACATTTCACCTCTTTCGCAGCCATATTGTATATAAATGTCACTTCATTCATAAGCCAATTTGTCTGATTTTAGTCCTGTTTGGTTTTCTAATTTAACAGCAAGACTTTTTCCTGTAACTGCCTCATAAGTATTAAAAGTTGCAAAACCACTATTCTGCAGTTTATTTTTATCGTCAGGAACGGTGTCATACAATATTCCTTTCAAATCTGCCTTGTTCTCAAAAACCTGACTTATCTCTGATTTAGTTAGTTTCTCAGTTTTTTTTATGTGTGAATTTACAAAATGCGTTCTTAAACCAGTGCTAGAGTTACAGATTAAGCCGCAAAATTTACAACGTAAATCTACATTTTTATGTTTCAATTTCATGTGTCGCCTCCAGTCTTGTTTTGTTTGAAACATCCGTTGACATATTACACAATAATTTTTCCTAACAGTCTGCTTACAGAGGTGTCGCCTAAAGTTTTCAAGAATAGCAAATATAATTTTACATTTGGTACACTGATATTTTTTCTTACTATTGGTTTTTATAATATTTACATTACTCATGCTATTAAGATGAAAATGTTGTTCGAGTTTATTGAAACTCTGGTTAACAGAATGAACTATTTTTGGAGAGTGTGATGCTATTTGGTGTTCTTTTAAGTTTCTCTCGGTTCCAAACTTTATCTCGCACACTACACAGCTAAAATTGTCCCCGGGACATTTATGACCAAGCAGAGTTCTTTCAAGTCGATATTTTCTAAGGCATGTTTTACACTCGAATTGTTTTTCAGCATGAGTTACCTCATGGCGTTTTAGATTTATAAGATGTTTAAACTGCATTAAACATATATCACATTTGTAGGGACGATAAGTACTATGATTCATATAATGTCTTTGTAAGTTATATCGTGTACAGAAAGTTTTAAAACAAATTTTACACTTGCAATTGCTCTTTTTTTCTCCTGTGTCCCTTCACTGAATGTTCTCTTAAATCTAACTTAGTTGAGAATGTTTTTGGGCAGTACCTGCAGACATAGTCTTTACCACTTTTATGAATAAACGCGTCATGTTTTTCCATGTCTACTAAAAATTTGTGACAAATGCTACACTTTTGGATTTCATTTTGTTTATGTTGTTGCATATGTTTTTCCTTAAACGACTCTTTAAATCGTCTCCGACAAATTTTACAAGTTACCGTCTTGTTACAATGACTACGACCATGCAGCAAAAAGCTTCTAGTCGTATAAAATATCATATGACAAATGTTGCACTCTTTCGGGCTATGAATTACCATTATGTGAGCTTGAAGCTTTAGCCGGTGGAAATATTTTTCACAATACTCGCATTTTTCTGTACGATAGTGTGTTGCAGTTAGGTGTTTGGTAAGTGATGATATCTTTTCATATTTTATACCACATTCCTGACATTGTTTAGATTTTGTATGATTCTGTTCATGATCATTTCTTGCCTTTTTATCAGGAAATTCCTCAAGACATATTCGACAATATAATAACTGCTTTTTAGAGTGCATATTCTTTAGGTGTCTTTTCAAACTTGACGAGGTAATAAAAGTCCCATCACATATCTGCAAATAAGTAGACGATTGTATTAAAGTAATACATTAATGTCATAATAGAAAATTCAATAAACTTGAACAATGAGGGCTAACGTTTCAGGCTCACCAGTTGGCGCCACTGGTCGAGTAAGGTCGTGTGGAACGTAATTGTAAGGCGCGGGAAAAGTTTATAGTGTTTTATTATTATTATTTCGTACACCAGCATATAAAAAAACCTTGTTAATTGTGCCTCAGTGTTGTACAGTTCCATTTTGTTTGGAAACAAAAGGCGGACATATGCTTCTGAGAGACAAAACTCGCCTAAAACAATGGTTGATAGAGATAACTTTACTCCTTCGAAACATTCGTGTGTTTGTAAGAAACATTTTAATCCTGATGATTATGCGTTACCAAAGGAGTCTACTACAGAAAATCGTGAGTAATAATCATGTACATTAGTTGTTTTCATCATGCTCATTCATAATATAACCTAACTTTAATGACATAAGATACTTCTGATAAGTATAATAATTTCCCTACTGAGCAAGTAAATTACTACTTTGCCCTTCTACCATCATTGTGTTAGGGTAGTGGCACCAGTAATTGTCATTATAAGACATACTTTTTATTCATATGCAGATTTCAAAGGGATAGTAAACATTTTCTATTAAAAAATACATATCTGGAGAAAGCTGATGGATTGTTCTTTAGTTTAGGGTAGGTAATAT
>JANEYF010001354.1:0-54411 GCA_029963845.1 Rhamnusium bicolor
AAGACCACACAATCTAAATACACGAGATGACACCCAAAGACTACCTACCACATGGAAGCCTGCTCTGGTATTGCAGGCTGCTGTCCATGAGGAAGCAAGAAACATAACGCAACGAACACACGAAGAGGAATCAACCAGAGCTAATCTAATAGGACCAAGTACACGGAGTCGCCCTCGAAATCAGGAGATGGGTGCAACAGACCGTGACATAAGCACAGACACACGCATGCGCGTCCGAACAGGACCGATTACACGAAGCCGCGCTCGAAATCAGGAGATGGGTGCAGCAGACCATGACGCCCGGAGTGTGTCGAGAGCAACAGAGCGTAACATTGGTAGAGTATATAAAGAACTGCCAGATCCAGAAAACGTCATTTCAGTTCGAGATATATATATATATATATATATATATATATATATATATATATATATATATATATATATATATATATATATATATATATATATATATATATATATATATATATATATATATATATATATATATATATATATATATATATATATATATATATATATATATATATATATATATATATATATATATATATATATATATATATATATATTATATATATATATATATATATATATATATATATATATATATATATATATATATATATATATATATATATATATATATATATATATATATATATATATATATATATATATATATATATATATATATATATATATATATATATATATATATATATATATATATATATATATATATATATATATATATATATATATAATATATATATATATATATATATAATGAAATGTGTTATTTGTAATTGTCTCAGAATACAAAGTAATGTTCAAATATGTATATAAAAATATATACATAAATAGTGGGGATGCAGTTATTAGGTGGCTATTCAATTAAAAATCTCTGTTTTTTATCAAGCTTTCGGAAAATTTTTATTCCTTTCTCAAGATAACTAAAAGTATAGTACATTATAATATTAAAAAATTATTATTAATTATTATAATACTTACAAACGTGATTAAAAAGATGAAAATGAAAACATGGCATAAAAATTGTTATAAATAAAATGTGTAAAGATCAAGAAAAAAAGTAAAAAAGTAAAATATGTCAATTTAGACAATTTCAAACATATAAAAGTAGTAACAAAACTGTTACCAAGGATGTTAAACAATTTTTCATAAAAATATATCAAGGCAACCATAAACAACTAGTAAAATTTTGATAAATAAATTAAAATTAAGTCTGTTTGTACAATACACACACAGTCATAGATCTATGGAGTTTATATTTCAATCAGGCGTTCCACAGGGTTCGGTATTGGGCCCCTTATTGTTTACCATATTCATAAATGATATCGTACTTGACCTCCAATGTCCATCTCTCTTATATTGTTGATGACCTGAAAATTTACCATAATATTGATAGTATTTCCGACTGTAATAAATTACAGGCAGACTTGAACACACTCAATAACTGGTGCAACAAATATAGATTTTTTAAATATCAGTATATGCAATATGGTTTCGTTTATCAGGAAGATGAAAATGTTACAATGCAAGTACGATATTAATTACTATACTGGAACGTTGCGACACTCTTAAAGGTCTAGGTGTCACTTTTGATTCCCAACTGTCTTTTAGAGAGCATACAAATAATATTATATCGTCATCCTTTACAATGTTTGGTTTTATCATGCTCAACTCCCGCGATTTTCATAATACGACTACACTAAAGACTTTATACAACACGATGGTACAACATATGTCATCTGCAAGTTCTCGTTCATACTTGCTCATTGCGGCTTCTCGTATACATTTTATATTTGTTAAAATACGTTTATTATGATTATTATAATCTTTTGAAAACGTTGTAATTTCGACTTTTCCCTTTTTAAAATTTTAAGTGGGCCTGGAAACAAAATTTCATTTATGCACAAAGAAGCTCCCATTGGTAGACTACATAATTTATTGAAAGATTTTTATATTTTTCTAGTGTTAATATTAATGTACACAATTTAAGCGAGCGTCTTAAAAACGATACCCCCAATGTATTCTAGACGTCAAAATATAAGTGGTTCACGAGCAAAAAGAATTTTATCTTACGATCACATTATATGAGGGATCGATGGTCTGGACGGAGCATTGTAACTGTTTTATCCATTTATCATGAATAAAAGAACATTAACTCGCTAGATGGGATTCAATCTTGAATTTAAAAAAGTTACGCCTTTAAATTTCTTTGGTAATTTATTAAACCGAAATGTTTAATTAAGATGTATGTTGAAATGCAAACCAGGCAATTTAATCAAAGGCCCAATTTGAAATAAATAAATATGCATATTATAAAACCTATATCTAACATATTCTAGTTTAATCATTAATGTTATCACCGGCGATTGTTGAAAATTATACGGCTAAAAGTTAATATCACTTTGTTATGGAGGTAACATGATCTTTTATCCACTGTTGATACTTTTACCTATAACAAATAGTAGTAGCTTTTTTCTGGTAAAGTATCGTTTTACATCAAAATTGTTTGTTTAGTAATTTGACGGAACAAATGTAAACTCGAGAATTTAAGTGATTTGTTGTTACCTGTCTGTGAGAAATTACTAACACGCAATCTAGTTTGTTCAAATGATAAAAGCAATAGCTTAACCAAGAAATAAATGATTGAAACTAATAAATGTAATATTCTATATGTTATAATCTATATGTTCTTTATAGTTTACTTTTAAGCCTTTAAACAGCGAATATCTTTAACTGTTTTCTGTTGTGTAATTAATGGTAATATAATCCCTTTCCTTTTGTTGCATTTCTCGGAATTGGGGACGTACAAGTACTTAAATAACAATTCAAAAGAAAGCTGAAGATATATATTTTAATGTACTTATGATATTTTGTAAATACGTTCATGCGTTTTCCTGTGTTAAAATTTTAATTAACTGCTTACAGGAATGCATTGTTTTTTTTTATTTAAATTTTTTATTTGCGTTATAAAAAAATGTCCACATTTGTCCGCAATTTTAGAGTGCTCATTTTAAAGCTTCAAGTATGTTATTTAAGAGCATACTTTCACATTTTGCTTTTAGCCGCTTTTTTCGTTAGAAAACATATCTAAAGAAAGCAGATACATGGGGCTGATTTTAATAAATATTATAATGTATATTCTAAAAAAAAAGATTAATAACGCATATTGTTCGTCATAAAATGTCTGCAAAATTATGAGTTTTCCGGAAAAAGTCGAAAATGCAGAACGGAGAGCATTTCTCGAAAAAATTCGTAATATTTGCTTTAAATTCGCATCAAAATGGAGACAATCTGGGCGGAAAAATTTGAGATTTCTTGCATAAAATAAAACATTGTTGAGTAGTGTACTTTAGCAAAACACTGAGAATTATTTGGAAATATCTACATCAACACATCAAGCTCGAGGTCGAGCAGGATCCCAAATTTTCTTTCAGAAAATTTCGAGAATTAAAACGAATCTAGACTTTTAGTAAGTTCTGATTCGTCTATTACAAGTAGATGAAGATAATTCATCAGAAGATGAACTTTACTCTTATATTTTTTACTAATCTTATTATTGCGTTTATTTTGTACTAAATTTGACATCAAATTCATTTTGAGTATTATATAAAAAATTAGTAATTATATTTTTTCTACAACCGAGTGAAAAGTGCAACTTTGCGCTTCCAAAAGAAAGCGCAAAGTTGCACTTTTCCGCGAGCATTTTTTACTTTGTCGCTCGCCGAGCGACAAAGTAAACGTTTAGTTGCCATGGAAACCATAATAAAGAAACGTCTAGTGTATCTGCGACTTTTGACACAAAAGTAAGCATTGAGGGTATTTGACAGATGTCCAATTTGGTGACCAGCGCGGGATTTTCAAATAATTAATAGGTACTAAAGCAATTTTTTATTTTATTTTGCAGTAAATACCATTTTAACAAACATTTCTACAAAAAACATGTGTTACCCAAATTGATGCTCACATTTTGAAATCTGAACTGTCAAATTTGAGGTTATTAATAATTATTAATTTTTACCAAACATTTTTATAAAAACACCGGTTGTAGAAAAATCCTGTGTGTAATTCGAGCGCAAAGTGACATTGCCGCTCTCGCGAGATAGCCTCGCTCCGCTACGCGTCGCGCGTCAAACTTCTCGCTTAGAGCGACAATATATCACTTTGCGCTCTTAATACACAAATAGCTACTATCTATGTATTTATATATTTATAAATTCTTTCTGCAACCATCTAATTGTTTTTGGCAAATTTTTTGAGTAGAAAATACATTTTTACTAGTCTAGCCTGGTAACGTGACATAAGGGAATGGTAAAGTTTTACCGATCTCTTATGTCACTTTTCGTTGACAACAATATGGTAGGTACCTAATTAACCACTCTATACAACAGTGTCTGAAATCTGTCAGTTGAATTTTATAAATTTTGTTTACAAAAGATTTCAGGTTAAAAAGTGTATTGAGAGTAGCTAAAATGGTTGCAGAAAAAATTTTGGAAGCAAGTTATGAAACTAACCCAGAAAGTGTTTTTGCTGGGCTCGCCGGCTTGCAGAACTCGCTGGCTTTCGCCTAGTAAAGAATCAGTTTCAGGTATTGTTATGTTAATAACTATTATACAGTGTATATTATTAAACAACATTTTAAAAATCATTTTGGTATTTCATATTTATTAAAAATTGGAAAAAAATTAAATAATTTAAAAAATGTGTATTTTCATATACCTACAAGGGTTAATAGTTTCATCAATATTCGACATATTTATAGAATATCTTATTTTCATCCAAAATTATGTCTTCCTTGAGTCAAAATAGTAAAACTTTTAAACGTTTTGTATTTTTTGCTAAAATTAACCGTCTTTGAATCACTGTGCGATGGTACAGCTCATGGTGGTTCGGCGACAATAATCCGCAATTGTATCTCACACCATGAACTACAGAAATATCAAACGGAAAAATACAAGCAGCAAGCGTTCAAACGAATGTAACACCATGGCATTTTAATACAACTGTAATATACAGCCCACCATGTCATGCAATATCCACAGACGAATACAAAGACTTCTTTTAAATACTTGGCAGCAGATTCGTAGCTGGCGGAGACTGGAACGCGAAACACAGTCATTGTGGGTCAAGATTCATAACAACCAAAGGTCAAAATCTCTTGAAAACTATGACTGGACAACAACTATGACTGAGTGCCTTACCAACGGAATCCCCACGTATTGGCCGAGCGATTATAGAAAACTTCCAGACCTATTGGATTACCTTATAACAAAAGGAATGTCTAAAAATAACTGCTTAATAGAAACTAATTATGACCTATCATCTGATCATACACCCGTTATCAATAGCATTGGCACTACACTCATACACAAACCACCCCCTCCTCGACTCACTTCAAAAACACAGATTGGACAGCCTTTCAATCATACCTAGAAGAAAACACTAACCTTAACTTACGAATCAAATCTCCAGGCGACTTGAATGCAGCAGTTCAATACTACACTACACTTGTGCAAAAAGCTGCTTGGTAATCTACACCACAAACTGAATACAAACCAACGACCACCACCAACGTGCCCCTCCATATTCTCAACTTACCTGCACACAACATAGACCAACATACTTACAATAGACTAAGTAGGCAGCTAGAAATAACCATCAGAGACGCGAGCAATGACACCTTTGAACAATACGTAACAAATCTTGCAGCAAATAATCAGACAACACGTTGGAATCCTGCCACCGGTATTGGCAATGTCGGTGAGAATGGTTGTATGTCGATGTATTTCTAAGTGTAACCCGCTTTTAGGCAGCTTCAATTTTGGATTCAGGGGTTGTCTAATTTCTGTTGTGTGGTGTATAACAATAAAATCCCATGTTCTCTATTATTCTTTATTTATTTATCCGTATTTTATTTCTTACAAAACTTTAAAAACAGTCTATGTAAATTTATTCAGCATAAAACCGATCCTACTTTCTGTACTTTAAACTAATGTCAGTTTGTCATAGCCTCTGACACACTATATTTAAGAATAAATAAGTATGGAAGACAGCCCCTTTATATTTACAAATCAGTTAAATAATGATTCCTAAATGTTAACTTACTGGATAGGATTTGCATTTTTATTTTCCACTTCAGATTTTCATAAACGCCGAGTTCTATATTGTACCTACCTTCGTGAACAAGAAATTTTTATTTTCGTGACTTACTCGAGAGTGTAATAAAACGGGGATAGACTTGTAACTTATGGTTATCGGATACTCAACCTTTTGAAAAAGCTATTCTTTAAAAGCCAGGTTAAACTATCTTTATGTAATATAAAAAAAAAACTCAATCAGTATCGATTGTAGTAGTGGTTTAACTTTAACAGGCGGCTTAAAAAGGTTAACCCTATTTAGAAGTTTCATGAGAAAGTGTTCTTGGCAAATGGTCTTAATTTGAAAACTTGTGACGAACTAACACTAATGTTAACTCTCAAACATGCAATTAAATATACATAAGTAGTAACACTTCCATATGCATATCTCGCTAATCATATTCACTGGCCAACACAATTTTTGTAACATAATTCTTTTGTGTGAACACAATAGACCCTATTATATTGCCAGGTAATAAATTTCATGATGGGTCAGCAATTTTTAAAGATCAAGTTAAAACAAGGTGGGACATTTTCAGTATCAGTCTTGTTTTGACCTTCCAAGTGCCCAATTGTGTTTGTTAGAAAGTGTTTTCGTTTATCTACATAATTCTGTTACGACAAAAATGTCCAGTCGAACGCGCCGAAGTTGTAAAACCTCACCTGACAAGTTCTGTTACATTTATGGAGAATTCCTTGTGAAGTCACATGCAAGACCACTGTCTGAAAATGTGAAAAAAGCGTATTTTCTATATTTTGGTATTTTAGTCGGAGACCAAAACAAGCAATGGGCTCCCCATGTTTGTTGTGTAAGTTGTAGCGTATCACTAGTGCAGTGAATGAAAGGGAAAAGGAAAAGCATGCCTTTTGCGGTTCCAATGGTATGGAGAAAAGCCAGACGATTCTCTTCATGAAAGGACGCAAGGAAACCCCCACAGGACACGTCTCCATGTTCGGCGAGGACATCCAATGACACGATTCCGTCAAGTACCTTGGCGTAATCATGGATAAAGGCCTGACTTGGAGACAGAACACCGAAGCCATCGTGGTAAAGGCCAAGCGGACGAGAGCTCTTATCTATTCGATGGTTGGGAACCAGAGCAGGCTCAGTCTGAGGAACAAGCTTCTGCTAGTCAAAGCACTCATCAGACCACAGCTGATCTACGCCTCCAAGCATGGGGATACCAAGCGAAGACCTATCTGAAAAAGATCCAAGCCGTGGAAAACGTGGCCATCAGGACAGCGGTGGGCGCACCATGGTACGTTAGAAACGCTGACATCTTCAGGGACCTGGAGTACACACCAGTCACCGAAATCATCCGGGATAAAGCGAAGAAACTTACACCTTAGCTGAGGAGCACAGGAACCCGCTGATCAGGGAGGCCCTCCCATGATCCGGCCGACGCACCGAGGCACAAGAGGCCGAAGGTACAGTTACTGGATAACGGGTAAGTATAACTAATCCTTTCCTTACAGATGGACCAAACCCACGGAAAAGACATGACACGACTAACCACCCTCCCACAAACCTTGCGGGCGCCGGTCAGTAAACCGACCAGTGCCCGTTGTCCCCCCTGGCTCCGTGAAGGACGAAAGTGCTAAGAAAGCACTTAGGCCTTCACCTCCTAGAGCTACACAGTTCATCTTCACCTTGTCCGATGATCCAGATGACAATGTGTCAATTGACACTTTGTGTACTGGCAGTCAATCCCAAGTCACAGAATATCCACACAGTCCCTGACAGACAGATGACTACCCCCGGGGGTGACAAGCTGGCGAAGAAAGAAGACGAAGACAGAAGAGCGCCAGAAGAGGCCCTAGCCAGCAGGGTTCATCAGCCAGGACCCAGGGAGGTTGGCCCGCCCTGCACGAGGCCGGTCCAGGTCTACAGCGATGACTAGGGTAAAAAGGCAATAGTCCTGCCTGGCCCTAGCATCCGAGACCGTCATCATGCCAAATGGATATTGGCGCAATGGTATGGCGAGAACCCACCAATCATTTCGATGATTGCTATTTTTATGTAACAAGAACTGAAAAAAAAATATATAAAGTCAAATATCCGAATTTGCCATCGGCTGTAAGACCTGTTCCTCACAATGCATCAGACTTACCAGTGCCAACTGCGCCTTTAGATTGGCAAAATACTGTTTTGAGAGATAGTGGAAATAGTAACGACTCCTCAGACAGCCCAGACAGTTGTGCCGGCCCTTTGTATATTCCAGAAAGTTTTAGTGACCCTCACTTAATTGCTCAAAATGAATTGAATGATTTGGTACGTGATTTGGTGCTGTCAAAACAACAAGCAGAACTTCTTGGTTCCCGACGTAAGGAGTAGAACATACTGGCTAAAGAAATAAAGATTACGACTTTTAGAAAAAGAAATGCAACATTTTCGGCTTTTTATAATATGGAAAATTCATTATGCACGTGTATTGATATTGATTGTTTAAGGCAGGAACTTAATTAACATCGAGCATTCCCCTTCTGAGTGGTGCTTATTCTTAATCTTCCTCCAAATACAGCTTAAAAGCAGTATTACTACATAATGGAAATTTAAAACCATCTATACCAATTGCCCATTCAGTAATAATGAAAAAAAGATTATGATAGTATGAGCACCATTTTAAACAAAAGTAATTACGACAATATAAATGGCAAATATGTGAGGATTTAAAAGTAATAGCCATTTTAGTAGGGCTTCAAAGAGGCTTTACAAAATATTGCTGTTTTCTTTGTTTGTACGAGTAGGACAGTCGTGCAGTAAAAGAACATTATGTAAAATGAATTTGGCCTGAAAGGTAAGAATTTGAACCAGGAATTAGTAATGTTAAATCTGTACCCCTTGTAGACCTCAAAAATGTTCTATTGCCACTTTCTCATATTAAACTTTGACTAACGAAAAATTTTGTGAAGGCTATGAATAAAGAGGGTAAAGGATTTAAATACTTAAGAGAAATTTTTCCCAATTAAGTGACACCAAACTTAAAGAAGGCATATTTATTGGTCCTCAAATTAGAAAATTTCTTGACGATGCAGATTTTAAAGGACAGGAACTCAGAGCTTGGAACTCATTTGTAAGCGTAGTCGGGGGATATTTAGGGAACAAGAAGAATAAGAACTACAAGCAACTAGTAAGTAAACGTTTAGATTCGTCCCAACGCTTGGTTGCCGTATGTCTGTAAAAATTCACTTTCTGCATTCTTATTCAAAAATTTTTCCTGAAAATTTGGATGCGGTAGGCGACGAGCAAGGAGAAAGATTTCATTAAGATTTCGGGACAATGGAAATTCGTTATCAAGGACGATGGTCTTCAGCCATTATGGGTGATTACTGTTGGTTCTTAAAGCGAGCCGATTTGACCCTCCATAAGAGAAAAAAATGAACCGAGCACATATTTTTCAAAAATTACTCTCTACCTTTGTAGATATATCTATCTAAGCCTAATATATGTCATATACGTCATTGATATACGGGGTGTTCCTAAATATCATGTACATAGGCAAGAGGGTAATTCTTTTGGCTTATTTCATGAGTGAAAGTTTATATAAATATAGGTCCGCAAACGCTTCTTTACTGATCTACAGGGTGTTGAAATTTGAAGATGTTTATTTTTTTTTCTTTATAGCTCCTGCAGTTTTTGAGATATTTAGCTCAAATTTGGAATATAGGTTAAGCTGTAGGGCTGACATCATAGTTGTGAGAATCTACAGGGAGATTTTTTTTCAGGGGTTATGCCCCTTTTTCTCCCCCTTTAACTTTTTTTCGATGCGCCGCTGGTTGATTCTAAAATACAACATAAATTTCCTATTTTATTTAGAAACTTTTTGGTCTCTTGTAGTTTTTCCGTATATGCGACCGTTACCGAGAAAAAAATAAAAAACTATTTTCTGTAATTCGCTAGATAAAATTGAAAATTTTTAAAATGGTCTAGTAGGCTCCAGTTTTATTTGAATAATCTGTTGTTGTTATTAATTTTGACAGGTCGCATTTGAAATCGTAACTTGTGTCTGCATATGTGTTTTAAATACTCGTTATAATCTCGTAAAAATGTCAAAAAAAATCTTCAAATTTCAACACCCTGTAGATGAGTAAAGAAGCGTTTGCGGACCTATGTTTATATAAACTTTCAGTCATGAAATAAGCCAAAGAATTACCCCCTTTCGTATGTACATGATATTTAGGAACACCCTGTGTAATAATAATGTCCTATAAATCTTGGAGATTCACTTGTTATTTTAAGTCTTGCATATGGCTCATGAAATTTGCTTTTTGTATTGTATTGACATTATGGTAAACACTATTTAAAATAAAATTGTAGCTGCTATCGCGAACCGGACAGATACACAGACAGAAAATTTTTTCTGTCTGAAATTTTGTTTATCGCCATAATTCGTCGAGATTCATCCAGAAATGCAATAAAAATTTTCAAATTTATTTCACGAATATATAACCCTCACCTTGAGGGGTGAGGTAGTAATTAACAATTATGCTATTCCTGTCCATAATGTTTTAGTAATGTAACGAGAAAACGTTACGTGTTACGACTTTTTGCTTGTCATTTCTGTAATCAGAAGGCTTTATTCCAGTAGGATATGATATTCAAGTACGTGTAACAAAAAAATATTTTTGTCCGCCAGTAATGCAGTATGTAAATTACATTGAGTTTGTAAAATTAAGAATTCTAACTTATATTAATCTAGTGACTCACTTTATTGTCTATATAAAAATATCTATGTAATTGATAAGGATTATGGTATGTAATTAATGTGTAATTATTCATGTATTAATCCTATTTTCCCTAACTTTAGAAATTTAAATTATCAATAAAAAGTAATGCTAATAATTCTAAGGCTGAGAGCATAAGGTATAATGGTATTTTCTCTGTAATTATCCATAATCCAGGAGATGATTTTCGAGTCATTTCATGAAAAAAAGTTCATATGAACATCAAAGATCCATTACTGCTCAGATACTTAAAACACCCATTTTTTGGAACATTCTCTTCACATGGAGATATTGAGTTTTGGATTAAAATTATATTGACCATTACAAATTTGAAACAGCATTACCACTGACGTGGGTACGGGGCTGAGTTACAAATTTCAATCAAAATTTTCATGACAGAGAGATAGTTTTTAAAATCGAACCCATTTTATGAGAAACAATTATATCAATCCAAGTTCAAGTCCAAGTCCTCTTGTTGTATCTCGATAAAATGCATCGAGTTGGAGGAACAACGACATAAAAGATGGAAAGTGTGGATCTGCAAACGGTTTATGTTTGAATCGACAATAAAGAAAAAGCAATATTGGAAACATTGCTGGAAATAACTTCCGTCAGCGATGATACATGAATCCATCCTTCTCCTCATAGACAGGTAAGCACATTAGATGATTAATCAAATACCTACCCCTTTCGACTAATAATAAGAAGGAATGAATTACATTATACAACTAAAAGCATTTTAAACACAGGAATATGGGCAAATTATTGAAAATTTTATCACCAAAATTGTTTCCAAAGCAATATTTTTCTATAAATCAATATTGTACTCTGACATTTGTTGTTTGATACCAAACTATTTTAGCCATTGGAAACTACGTTTCAATGAAGGATTAGAAAACAAAATTTTTGAAATTAAATATACTTAATATATTGCAATTACAACATACTGATTTACTGACAGTCCACAGCATTTGAATTTAACGTTGATATATAGCATATATTGGTATTTAGGAATATGTCTGCCTGCCTGTAATTCAATACATCACAGTATTAGCCTGAAGAAGTAGTTGTTTCAACTAATTTCCAAATAATATGTAGGTATTTTACTGCTAACCGTGCACCACACTGTATATTTTATTTGAAATGTTTCAAAGTAGGTAAATTCAAACTTAGAATCGATAAAGAGGTTTCTGTGGTTGGAATAGTAATTATTTACCTAAAGTTAGATAATAATGAGTAATCTTCGAGAATTTCCTATGCTTAATCTTTATAGCGGTACCCCTAATCAACAATTTCCTAAGGGATTTGATGGAATCCGCTATTTCACGCATGACTTCGTTATTTGTCTGATGTCCTTTGATTAGTTTGAGTTTTCTCCTGTTGCCATTATCTTTCCCTCAGTGGCATACCGTAAAAGTGTACCATGTACTGCAGATAACCACTTAACGGCAAAAGTAAATGTTTTTGATAAAAAAAATACAATCATTAGTAATAACTATGATTGAAAATAAATTTTTTTTGGAAATCAAAATATTATTGATAATCAATTTTCTTTAGGATTTATGTGTCTTTTATGTGGCCCACGCCACTGATATTACCCTGCCTTTATTATTTAAAATAAATACATATACATGAAATACATAATAATTAATGTGTGACAGTGGAACTAGATTTTTTTCAGAAATAGACATTAATCCATGTACAAGCTTATAAGAATTAAACAAAAAATACAAATAATCTGATTTTACTTAATAATTATAACAAACTTAAAAAAGACGTACGACAAAATACGTAAAAAACTAAAAAACAATTATTTTCAAACAGAATGGCAAAAAGCAGGAACTGATATAAGAAAACAGTGGCGGGTGGTAAATAATCTTATTAACAAGAACAACAATAATGATAAAGCAATTTTCAAATTAAAAATAGATAACTCGGTTATTACCACTCCTGAACCTATAGCTACTAGTCTCAACAAATATTTTACTACGGTGGGTGATAACATTATTCAGCAGATCAATTTAGAAAAAAACGATGAATCTGACAAAATATACTTTACAGATACAGTCTTGTATCAATCGCATAATGTTGAAAATGTCACAATTGAGGAAACAAAAAATATTATAAAAGACCTCAAAATTAACGCAGCGCCCGGTCAAGATCATATAACAGCTAGAGATCTCTTGGAGATACTAGATGTTGTTGATCCTATTATTACAAATATCATAAATAACATATTACCCAGTGGTGAGTTTCCTGAAGTTAAAAGTTTCGAATGTTATACCTATCTATAAATTAGGACCACGAAAGCTGCCAGAAAACTACTGACCCATCTCACTAATTTCAGTTTTTTAAAAAGTTATAGAGAAAGTAATTATTGAAAAAATGTTGTCATTTCTGACCAAAAATAACATCATAGATGAATACCAGTATTGATTTTTGTGCAACAGTAATACTCAAAGTGCAACAACGGATCTTGTAAATTATGTAACAACCCATTTGGATAAGAAAAAATTGTATTAGCAGTGTATGTCGACTTAAAAAAGGCGTTCGATGTGGTCAATCACACCATCCTATTAAACAAATTAGAACAAATTGGAATCAGGAGTCGCATGCATCAGTTAATATCTTCTTACTTAAAATATCGTCTGCAGTTTGTAGAAATTGACGAAGTAAAAAGTGAACCTTTACAAAATAACAGTGGAGTACCGCAAGGCTCTGTTCTTGGGCCCTTGCTGTATTCTCTGCATGTGTTAAGTCTAAAAGTGAAATATCTAAGGAAGGTATTACTCATTCGCAGATGATACTGTATTACTCTACACATGACAAACTACCAGAGTTAGAATTCATAGTAAATTCAGACTTAAGTCGTTATAGATTGTGGTTACTTAAAAAAGTAAAAACTTAATATAAATAAAACAACATTTATGTTATTTAGTCAAAATAATAAAGAAATGTACCCACTAAATATACATATCAATAAATGTAAAATTACAGAGGCGACAAAGCATAAATATTTGGAGTTATATATTGACAATAAATTAAATTGGAACACGCATTTTGACAAGATACAAGAAAAATTAATTCCGATTGTGGGAGCACTGTACAGTTGCCGTGATCAACTGCATAAACAAAAAACATTCAATATATATAACGCATATTTCAGGTCAACATCAGGATACTTAATAACGTTATGGGAAATGTGTAATAAAACTCTGTTTGAAAGAATCCAACGGCTACAAAATAAAATATTAAAAGTAATATTTAATCTACCCTATGGAATATCCACCACTGATGTATACTCCATTTTAAGGGATCCTAACTTGGCAACTATGTTAAAAATAGAACAGTGGAAATTTATTTATAAAATTAAAAACAACAAACAAAAAAGTAATTATCAGATAACTGAAAGGAATCAAACCTAACATTACAATATCAGAACAGCTCATAATATAAGATTAACTAATGTTACAACACAAATCGGCTTAAATAATCCAATATCTAAAAGTACCGAGACTTTCAATAACCTACCAAAAAAACCTTCAACACAGCTATTCTTATGGAAAATTTATACAAGGTGTTAATACTTTATATAAAATATAAAAGGTAAACATGTATTTACAACAATATTAATAATACTAAATTTAATAAATTGCAATAACTTTACTAGAATTCATGTTACGTTTTCTCTAGAACAACTCTGTTACCGACCATTGGTTATATATGTGTATATATGTATGTATGTATATATATGTATATATATATATATATATATATATATATATATATATATATATATATATATATATATATATATATATATGTATATGTATATATGTATATATGTATATATGTGTATATATATGTATATATGTATATATGTGTACATATGTATGTATATGTATGTACATGTGGACTATTGGTCCGGTAAGATGCCTTGCACGATCCCCCCATCTCACTGACCTAGATTTCAATTTACAAAAGGCAAGTTAATAGTGTAGATGAACTACAATAAAGAAGAAGAAGAGGAAGAAGAGGGTAGTAGATCAGATAATTCCAAAACAGTGTATTAATTTTTAAAAGAACTTATCAGCCCAGTAAGAGTAAATGTCGACCTGGAAGCAGAGAACATATCGAGCATTTGTTTTAATTATTTTGCTAGTTTTAGTTATTTAAAATATTTTAAACTGTTATGGTATTTATAACATTCGCGTTTCAGATAATTTAATGAATTATGAAAAATAAATGAAATTTGATCATGAAACTTCTAATATCTACAACTTCGAAAGTCTCTAGGATTATTTATCTGCAAGTTTGCTCCTTTCAAAAGTATAGAAAAAATATGGAAGCTGCCATTTAAAAATCACATTTTAAAAAAAGAAATGTTTCAATAATATCGGTTTTTGCAAAATTTGCATAATTTATCAAGCGAAATACGACATTTGAAGCTGACTTTATTTTGAAAATATTCTGTGTAATGTTTTAAACTTATTCCATGGAAGTTTGTATGTATCCAGTGGAAATAATAAATAATTTAGTAAATTTTTGAGGCGCCACTGTCTTTCATTCATTCCTTCATCGAAGTCGCTTGACTAACACAATACTTCAGACATTTTGAATAATCTTAGGGTTTCACGTTGAAGATTATAGTTTTCACGAGTTTGGGATCTAGGGGTAGAATTGGCATCATCTCAGATTAAAAGTCTCTTCAATGCATTGTTAACTCGTAAAGTGTACTTAAGTTTAACAAGAAGTGGAACTAACAACAATAATTATTGTCGGTCTACTCGTGGCATTAAATAAAACTATTTCTATTAAAATCATGTCCTTGTCTTTGATTCAATTATAAAACTTATGTTGTATATATGTATACAAATTATTTAGCCACTGCATACTAGCTAGTATATTATTTCAAGTAAATGTGGACTTTAGATTTAATTTCATAAAAGTGGTGGTAGTAGTTGTAGATTTTTGGCTTTGGATATAAACCATTTAGCTACAAACTTTTTCTTCTTTTTTTTTTGTTTTGTTTTGGGGCAAAAAAATATTTCAGAATACCTGTTTATATGTTAAAATTTGTAAAATCAATTTTCTTGGTTCACTTACAAAGCAGTATTTCTATCACGTAGATAATTAGAAGGTATAGTAACCACTAATATATGTTTATAAATTAAAAATGTATATTTTGTTTTTTTATTTGTAGATCATTTCTAAACTGCTACCCATGAAAAAAAAAGTGCTGATTCCGTGTGATAAAATTAAAGCCATCAGCAAGAGGTGGTTAAAACTCCACTGTAAACGGAAGGGCTCTGTCACCTTTACTCAAATGAAATAAAACTTAATAGAAATCAGAGTTACTTAGGCAACTTGGTAAGTACACGGTTTTATTTTTCAAACAAAAAACATTGTTTCGCATTATTTTATATATAATAAACAGTAATTTAGAATCACATAGTATGTTATTGCATTAAACTTGATTAATTTATGTTATATATGAGCCCTAAATGATGATCAATCGAACCGAAACAATTCCGATAGTGGTCGGAACAACAATAACTTAATTAACCATTATATGCCATATGTCAGGTTCAGACTGAAACTCAATAAAACTCCAAAGTTTCGTGTCATTCCAAAAATTTTAAAAAACGGTATAGAAAAATGTGTTAAACTTTGGGGACACGAAGTAATATTTTGTCAGGCAAACATCTGATAATAAGAAAAATTAAAAAAAAAAAAAGAAAGTTTAGACTGGGAATTATCAGAAAATTATAAAGTTTTCTCTTAATATTTATACGAAAAATGACATTTCGTAATAAGATTGTTACGAAAACTTCGTTGTAGGATGACAGATCAATAACGTATATAACTTGGAGGGTAAAGTAATAATATTAGACTTGAAATTTATGTGGGAAACTTCGAAAATAGCTGACATAAAATGAATACTTTATTAGTTTCTGTTTCAGACCATACCATTAAAATATTATCATTTAAAGACAAACATATTTAGTTCCCTTATGATGGAGTAAAATTATCAGTCATCTGTCATGTAGCAAAAAAATTAACATTAATTAGAAGAAATTAATTAGAAGAAACAATATTTGTTCGATCTGAAACAGGTATGGATATAATCTCATATTACATATACTCATATGTATATAACTAATTGTAAGACGAGTTTACTTTATATCATGCATCGGAAAAAAGAAGACAGACAAGACAATCACAACGATAAAAGCAAAATTGAAATCATACGTAATGTTTTGAACGTTCATTTTTATCATAACCTGGAATTTTATTTTTCTCACGTGACTCCAATACTTTCACTTACAGTGTGACCGTAAAGTATGGAATAAATTCATTATTTCCAAACCAAAAATATTTAGAAAACATCATCGGAGACGCCGATTATTAATTTCAATTGCGCACCTTATCCTTTATTTTTTGGTTATGACGTCATCACTGTTCTGTTATGACGTCATCGATATTTCTTTTAAATGGAACTCCATTTTTGGATGCTGTTTCAACAGCTGATTCCAAATATGTACCACACTTAGGGTCTAAAATTGATAAGTTGGAGGATACGGCCATTAAAAAAATAATAAGTAAAGGGCAAGATAAACACGTCTTTTATTAATTTTTGAAGTAGGCTAGTTTTATTTGTTTTTTGTTTTATCATTATCGTCTTTGACAATAAATCACTTAACAATACTTTACCCAATTAGTGGTTTATCAATAATTGTTGTCAATTTATTTGAATTTATAACATGAAGATACACTCATGTGTATTAATTTATTTAAGCGTAATTATCCAAAATGGTACTCGGCAAATATAATAAAAAATATACGTAAAGAATCTAGGCATTTTGATAAATACAAAAAAAACTCAATCAAACTATCACTTTCAATAATTTAAACCATTAAATTGAATTTTCTCAATCTTTTCAAATGGAACACCCTGTATATGTTTCAAAGAAGTGATGTAAAAATGAAAAACGAACATATTTGTAAGTACTTCCCTATGGCTAATTGCAACCATTCTCGTTTTATAAATAAATAAGTGTTTATTTTTCAATTAAGAACTCTTTAAATTGAATTTTCTCAATTTTTTCAAATGAAACACCCTGTATATTTTTCGACGATGTGATGTAGAAATGAAAAACGAAAATTTTTTGTATGTACTTCCCTATGGCTAATTGCAACCATTTTCGTTTTATAAATAAATAAGTGTCAAATTCAAGAATAAACCTGAAAAAAGAGGTTCCCTCAAATAATTCATTAGAAAAATTTATAATAGGTGTTCGACGTGTTGCCCATTTTGATTGACACACGTCTTTATGCAATTTTGAAATGAGGCCATTTAGTGGGACCATTTCCATTGAAATGAGTAAATAGTATTTAACCAGTCCTTTACTGTATTGTTTTTTTGTAAATTTTTTTGCTGTTTTCGTTATTCGACAAGCAATAAAACCTCAGTTTGGTATAAATTGTCGTGTACAAAGGAGCATTTATCACACTTATCGGTCGTTAGTTACAATTTACAATTGAATTTAAAATATTTGGAATTTTACAATATGAATTTTAATAAAGCGGAACTTGTTTTGGGCGAGTCAGACCGAAATTGTTTACTTACCAATAGAATTTATCACCAACGTTATCCTGAAACAAGGCCTCCTGATGTTAGCAGCTTCCAAAACCTTCTCGATAGATTTCTGGAAACTGGAAATGTCGAATATAAAAAAAGTGAAAGAATAAAACGTGTTGTGAACGAAGAAAATGAGTGTGGAGCTGGCAACGGTTGAGAATCCCCATGTTAGGCAAAGAGAAGTGACCTCATTAGTAGGAATATGGTAAGTAGACGGTCTGTGGGTCGAATCTTAAAAACAAATAAGTTGCATGCATATCATATTCCAAATGCACCAGGAATTATCTGATGACGATTTTCAAAAGCGTCTACAATTTTGTAATTGGGCCAGAGGTAAAATGCAAGTTGATGTCAGCTTCTTTAATAATGTTTTGTTCACTGATGAGGCAACTTTTCATAAAAATGGATTTGTTAATAGGCACAATTTCCATTATTATGCTTCGGAAAATCCTCACTTTTTTATGCAAGTTGATAACCAACACAGATGGTCTATAAACGTTTGGGGAGGAATTATTTGAGAACATGTAATAGGGCCACATTTCTTTGACGGTACATTGACTGGAGCTATTTATCTTCATTTTTTGGAAAACTATCTGCCACAATTATTGGTAAATCTCCCTGGAAGAATTCGAAATAGAATGTGGTTTCAGCAAGTTGGTGCTCCACCACATTATTTAAATGCAGTTAGAGACCACTTAAATAATACCTACCCTCATCAATGGATTGGAAGAAATGGACCCACTAAATAGCCTGCTAAATCCCTAGATCTTACAAAAATGGATTTCTTTTTTATGGGGATACGTGAAGGAAATTGTTTATAAAGACACACCAATAACAGTACAAAATATGAAGGAAAGAATAATAACTGCCTTTAGATCTATCACACTGGCAGTTTTAGGAACAGTGGGAACCTCATTTCAAAAGCGCATAGAGATATGTGTCAATCAAAATGGCCAACATGTGGAACATTTATTATAATTTTTTCTACTGAGTTATTTGAAGAAACCTCTTTTTTAAGTTTATTTTTGAATGTTGTAATTATTGCTCAATAAAACGAAAATGGTTGCAATTAGCCATAGGGAAGTACTTACAAAAAATGTTCGTTCTTCATTTTTACATCACATCGTTGAAAAATATACAGGGTGTTCCATTTGAAAAAATGGAGAAAATTCAATTTAAAAAGTTCTTAATTGAATACTAATTTTTGGCCACCCTGTACATTCTTAGGAAAAGAAAATGAATCAAAAATATTAATTAGATGTCTCGTAACTGGTATTCACATAAGTTTTTCTTAAAACCCATAATTGTGACTGTGGTGATTTTTTTTAATATCCATCTGCAGATGGCATTATTTCAACAAAAAAATTCATTACATCAAAGTGGTTGGGAGATAGCCAATAATAATACAGGAATGAATAGAGCCTAGAAGGAGGCTTCAAAAAATGTACTGATATACATAGCATTCCATTTAAAAAAAAGGCACTTGGTCCTGTAATTTTGTCTCAGCTAGCCCTGTATGTTCGAAAATAATTTCCAGTTATAGACTTTTTTATCTAGTTTACTCGCAATTTTTTAAAAAATTTCTAGCTATCGTAGAACTCGAGATATCGAGGTCCGACGCACTATTGCCCCACCCTGTATATTTACTTTGTGTGATAATATTTAAGTAAATTAAACTTGACAGATTGTTGTTAGTTAAAAATTAGAAATCAGTTAAAAATTTACGGTTTAAACCAAATAAAATAAATAATTAAATGCAAATCAAAGTATTTAAATAATTAAATAATTAAGCATAACATTAACAACCCTTAGACCATCATCACTACACTAGTTAATAAATTAGCGACAATTTGTGAGTCTGAAACTACATCGCGCTTTTCTCTTTTCAGGTATAGCAAAAATCCCTTTTCTTTATTTTAGACAGTCAAGAAATATGGTCAGATGTAATAAATCAATATTTTTTTAATAGTATAGTAAATATCTATATTTTTTCCAGATTAAATTAAAAACATTCCAAATTGATCCTGTACAAGCTTTTACATGTTTTCTCATATTTATAACACGCCAACCGAGGCCACTGATTAACGATCAATTAATTCTGTTTGTATGCCGTTTATATTGTATTGCTTTTGTATTTTATTACTTTTATAACCAATAACCATTAATACTGTGAGAACACATAAAACCTTTGAATTTTTGTATGTTATATTTGATCACGTCGACTATGTTTTAATATCACTTCAACAAATAACGGACAAAAGTAAATTATTCCACTTTAAAAGATATTTAAATATATCTGTTCAAAACTGGTTCATATTAGCTTTAATATAAAATCATTCATGATATACAAATTGTGAACCAAATTTTTTATAAAATATTTATTATTAAAGATTTTTTTATGGAAATAAAAAAATACATATTTCATGTTTTCATGCAAATTCTATACGTAGTTACAACTTGATATGCAAATAGATTGTAGAAAACCAAAATTTAGCAGTAAAGTGAAATACTTTTATGGTGTAAATGTACGAAAAAAGTTCAATTCATTGTAGTGTATTTGTCTTCTACTAAGATAATTTGCTAGTCTTATAGTTATTAAGAGATACTGAAATTGTTAATATACTATTTTTGGTTTGTTTATTTGTCCGTTTCTATGGAAATTTCTTACGCATTATATAGAAGTCAAATGCATTGAAGTAAAATAGATTACTGGAGAAGATCATTAATTTTAATTAATTTGTTTGTGTTAAAATAAATTGTAAAAGGGGTCTTTCTTCATCGTCACATTCCTATATAAGTGGGAAGAACATAAATACTTTGAAACAATTACTTAATTATTTCCAATATTATTAACGGATAAACTTGCCGAAGAAGTGAAGGGTACAGATAGTACTTGTGTTGTGAGAAAACAATTTATTCATTCAACAGTTCACCTAATCCTAATTTTTGACAACTTGAGATAAATAGTTTGAAAATCTACGTCTTAACAGACTGTTATGGGAAAGTCATTCTATGGAGATTTCACATAGGATAAAAAATGTTTCTATAAGTAATCTTAGCTACTCTACTACCACACTAACTTATTATTAAAGCTGGCCGAGGTCACCTGGCCGACAGAGCCGTTATATGACTCATATGTTTACATCATATCATAATACTTGAATAAGTACAATAAATGGAAATAAATTTTAACAATAATATTACATTTTATAAAAGTTTTTATAAAATTCACCCTTTTAAGCAGATTTATGAAGTAGTTTGGTTGTCGTCATCACAAAGTGGGGAAGATTTATAGTATAATAACATCAGGTATGTTTCTACAGCTGTCCCCGTCAGCGATGTTCGCTTTGGTGAAGAAAAAATATGTTTGTATTTTGAAAATGACCGTTCGACATCTACGGATGTAATACAGGCATAAGTAAAACAATCCGTGAACTCACTTAACGAAGTTGTAGATGCACCATCACAAATTTGTCTTAATTTGCTAAAATCAGGATCATTCTCTAATACACTCTCGAATTTTTCACTAACGCGATTATTTTTTGCGTCATTTATAGCCTGTAGCTGTGTATTTACGTCGTCCACTATTTGCAGCGATTCTACTAACGATAACGAACTATTTTGCAATTTTTCTATTGCGTCGTGTAGTCCTCTATAATTGTTATTAATAGTTTTTAAATCTGTTTCAAGGGAAACGTCTTGAAAGCTTGTCTGACTTTCCCTAATAACTGCAGCCTCGTTAGGGTTGAACTGTAGGATCACAGCTTTCATTTGTTGAAAATATTCAGCATAATAAAAAGCCGCTTTCAACCACGTTCCCCAACGTGTAAGAATCGGCTCTGGTGGTTCAGGGATACCAGGACACTGTCTGTGAAATGCTCGGAGCCGTTTAGGAGATTTGAGAAATACTTTTTTTGTATTTGCTATTAATGCATCTACCTCTGGAAAACATTTTCGAATCGTTTCTGCCACAAGATGTAACTCATGCACGTTACACGTAACATGTAAAAACCTACAATTGTCTCTTTGAAGAGAACGGCCTACCATGCGCATTGTCGCGGCACCGTCAGTCACAAACATCAATACTTGACTTGTTGAAAGTTCAAATTTTTCGAATGTCTCTAACACCACACGCGTAATTATGTCGCCAGTACACGCAGTTAGTCCTTTACTAGCTAGTAAAAGTGGAAATGTTGGTTTAAGAGGGTCCAGTATACGTACTATAATATTTAAAATAGAATTTTTTTTGCAATCTGTCGTCTCGTCAATACATAACCAGAGCCGTGTATTTTTTAATCCACATTTAATCCTATTTACAATGTCTTCACGAACAGCTGGAATATATCTACGTAACGATGTACGACTTGGTAAGTTCACCTGGGGATTGTATTTATTCCAAAACTCCCGAAATGGTTGTTTATCCAGTATGTGTAGCGGAATATTACAGGCTATTAACATTAACAATAAATCAAACATAAACTGAGTTGTCAAAAGCATGCCATTTTTTTATTTTGATGTTGCACGGTATTGATATGACGACGACAATCTGTTTTGTGCCAGCACATTAAGTCTTGATTGCAAACTTTACAAATTATTTTGCATCCGTCAAAGAATAAATCCGGAACCTCACCGATAAATTTATTCACTGTGTCCGCGTACGCGACATTATGTATAATTTATAGGTACAACCTCACGCATTAACCTTTCAAATAAGACTGCAGCGTAAATCACTTCTAAATCGGCACGTGTGACGCCAGCGCAAGACTGTGACTGTACTCCAGCCACCTCGGCCAGCTTTACTTATTATTAGTATATTATGCGATCATAGGGCAGTGTGATAATATTTTTATTTATATATTATGCGATCATAGGGCAGTGTGATAATATTTCAATATGGTAATGAAGATGTTATAAAATAATTTCTTCAGTAGCCTAACGAATTGTTTTCTAATTTCTGCCGAATGCGCCGGTAATAAAAGTACTTTTTAAAACTTCTAACTTATTATTGCTTCGTATTTATGCTTTTCTGGAAAAAATGAAACAATTATTCAGTATTACATAAGCATTCTTTCATGACAACAATAATAAATACTTATAGTTTTTTATATTTAATACAATCATTCTTATCTGAATATGCTATTATAAAAGTTTTAGGTATATAATAAATTAAAAACAACACTTCCAATGCAATTTATCCTAGAAACTGTTAAAACAACTACCCAATCTAGGAGCAACAATTGCATTGAATTAAATAAAAGTGATGTGTAAAGGCAAAATTAATAAAAATCATTAATTCGAATAATTATCTCTTATGAAACAAAAGACAATATTCCTTGATTGTCAATTAAGAATAAAAGAAATTTTGAATTGCTTCTTAAAGATCGTGAAGTGTATGATTTGTACATAATTAATACAAATTCAGATTAATGATTTTAATATAAAACCGTCTTGAAATTTTAATGTGATCTGATTAGATAAAAAATTATAGGAAATTCGCTTTGTCTCTCAATTATTGTTATTAAAGCTTTTAATAAAGTAAATAAACTGTTCTGAATACTAATGGTAGTGTATACTTAATATTAAACGAGACAACTAAAAAAAAGACGACAAAAAAATTACCTGTTTTATGCAATTTCATACATATTTCATATAGCTCAGAAGTTAAAAAATTATGTAAAGAAAACATTTTCTGACTAAAATATGTAAAATTATTATACTACATTTCCAAATCTCTTTTTAAAACCGTTTTAACAAAAGAGTTTTTGGTTTCATAATTAATAGCTAACCTATCTGGTGTTAAGGGCAAATTTGTAGCCAGATATGGCATACTGAAATGTACTGCAACGAAGTGATTATTTTATAGAATTAAGTTAGGTAACTAGGTGCTATTTGTCTGTTTCGAAAGATATTTTAAACATTGTAGTACTGCGCCCTTAATAGTGGTATTGTCAGCTGCTCCTTAATAATAGTTCAATTGTTAATTATAGATAGGTAGTATTGATCTGTTTGTGTAAACATTCCAAATATTCCAAGTTGCGAGCAGTACGTGAATCGCGAAACGCGAAGCGCGCATACTGCCCCCGGCACTCCTGTGTCCGTCCTACCGTAAAGGTCTCCGAGACTGGAAACAATCAAATCAGTTCCCGTCTGACCGCCAACCGAAGCACCACGCCGACTAGCACAGTAAGTAAACTCGTGAGTATAAAGGTATGTATTTAAATTTAATACGGAATTATTCTAAGTCCGTAAACAGGTGACGTAGTTGCAATATTCCGCGCATGACTATCGCGTCTCATCCTACTTCTGCTTTTGGCAGTGTTTAGTAGATTGGGGATTTTTCGAACAAGTCAGTGACCGTTTAGCTGCTGACTGAAGAACCACTCCAACCAGCATAGTAAGTAATCTTGTTGTGAGTATAAAGGTATAGGTTTGTTTTAAATTGAATTCGGGTGACGTATTGCTATATTCCGCGCATGACTACCGCGTCTCATCCTACTTCTGCTTTTGGCAGAGTTTAGTAGCTTGAGGATTTTCTAGAGCATCCAGGACAGTGCGTCGTTGCCACCCGTACCGACCAGACGTGCCGACCCCGACCGCTCCAGAGAGGAAGCAGCCCAGGATACGGAGGTAGGTAGCAAGGTTTGGTAAATATAACAGTCATAAATAGTCATAGGGTGCTTGTATTGGTGCTTGCTTCCACTCCTGGTATCCGTCCGCCGTCTGCTTATGGCCGATTAGTTATTGCTGGTTACCTTTTTTTTTCGCTGCTTAATCACCGTAGTACCGTGTCGCACCGCTTATCCGACCGCTTACTCTCCCCGCTCGCCTATGATTAAGACCGTTTGTAGTATAAGTTGTAGTTACTAAGGTGTATATAAAGTGTAAATAATAATTAGTGTGTAGAATAAATGTAAATATATTGAATAAGAGTCGTTTCATTGACTGTAGTGTGTAAGTTACCTTTTCTCGACCCCTGGCTTATCCGTTTCTTCACTGTAGTTACCCGGCCTCTATCGTCCCGCCGATAGAGTAAAGTGGTGTTTTTGCACTCTAAAGAGAAACTGGCGCCCGAGATATCCGTACCGTGAGCACCGCCGTAGTGTTGGGCGTCAAAGTAACACTTCTGCTCTTGCGTAGAGCAGGGAAGTACGTCACAGTACGTGTATATTTTATTAGAAGTAAAAAGCTTTTTTTTTTAAATTATACTCGTATATTAACTAAGACATGTGCTTTGTTTCTACATAAGAAATTTTAACAATTTATTTCTCTAATTCTGTTTATTATAAGAACTCGATATTTAATTTCATGAAAAGTAAAATGTGTTTACATAGCACTTTGTTATATATTTCTAGCATTAAGTTGCAGTCTCTTCTATGAAATTTCTCAGTTTCACAAACATTAATTATACTGGTGGTCTTGTCACACGCAACTATTTAACGAAGCAAGCTTCCTTAGTGTATGACTCAAGATGAAAAGGAAACTCTGAACTGATACGAATAAAAAAAAGTTATTAACCTTTTCAGTGAACAATGAATTTAAACTCTTACTCATTTATGTACTTAGCTAAATATGATTAGTTGTACATGTACATATTTATGTTTATGATATTACAAGTTTATTATACCGGGTGACAATTTGAAAACTTGTAGTCGCTGTATCTCCGAAAGTAATGAAGATATCAAAAATCGCCCGTAACAGTTTCGGTGATATAAAGGAGGAACTCGAATAATGTGATAAGTAATACTCCACCACCAACCCCCTCAACTCCAGCCACCCCAACTCAAAAATCTTAAATGTTTAATTTGGTGTAGTAGTTTTGAATTAATTTATGAATAAATGATTTAAACTTAATTTTTTTTATTTAATTTACTTTATAACAACTGTTCAAAATGATTTCCATTATTTTCTAAACAATAATACAATCTATTTTGAAACTCCTGTCGGGCGTTTTCAAATACTTCTCTGGGAATAGATCGGCATTATTGAATAATTATTTGTCGTAGTTCGTTGATAGAGGTTCGGTTTTATAAACAATTAACTTTAGGTAGGAAGTCTAGAGGAGTTAGGTCTGGTCATCTTGGAGGCCATTCTATTGGCCCTTTTCTACCAATCCATTTATTTTCGTAATGATCGTGCAACCACTGCCTAACTGGGAGTACGTAATACGGAGGTGCTCCGTCTTGTTGAAAATGCAGCAAATTCTTAGTTAATGCAAGATTCCCGTGAGCGTCTTTCTGGTTTTCCACTTTATGTACTATTATTGATTCGATGGTTCCTTCCAGCATCTCAGCATAAATATTGTCATTTAAATTCTTATCAGTGAATAATGGGTCGATGATGCCATCCCCTAATATACCTGCCCACACATTTATTTTTTCAGGATACTGCGTATGCTCTTCTCTGAAAACGTACGGATTTTCATCACTCCAATAAGGACAGTCATGTTTATTAACTCGCCCATTCATATAGAAGGTACATTCATCACTAAAACAAATGTTTTTCACAAGTTGAGGCGTATCTATAATTCCCTTTGTTATTAATTCACAGAACTCAATTCGCCGATTAGGGTCATCATCACAAAGTTCTTGATGAATCTGCATTTTATACGGATGAAATTTGTGAAGTTTCAATATTTTTGGAACCGACTCGCGTGATATCCCTGTTATTGGGGCTGCTTGACGAGTAGATATTGTTTGATCCATGGCAAATTGTCCAAGGACCTCAATTTGGGTTGCTTCATCAAGTAATCTTGGTTGGGTTCTTTTCTTATTGGCGACAGATCCAGTTTTTTCAAATTTAGAAATTAGTTCCTGGCTTACATTTCTATCAGGATATCTCTGGTTGAATGATCTAGCGGTTCTGAAGGCACAACGATTCTCAAAACAATAAATGAATATTATTTCAACACGCTCTCAGTCGTGGTGTAAACCTTTATTAGGATTGAATAGTCAAATCGGTCACAGCAAAAATAACAGCTCGGAAAGGAATTATAACTTTTTACAAAGAAAAAAATCGCAAAAAAGTGCATACAGAAAGAATGTCTAATATAAACTAGCCAACTGAAGAACACACATACACAATGCGGTACGGAACTAGCAATATACACCGAATTCAGACGAATTTATGTGTATACAATCAAATCAATGGTATGAAACTAGTTAAATGGTGATGGTCTCATCGACGTCAATCACCAGCACAATGTACGTTACAATGTTATTCAGCTATCTCAGTTTTTTGTAGCATTCTGCATAGAATTTTTTGTTCACATTTCTTCAACTGCAATAAGAAGTGCTGGAGTGCGGCAGTTTTTGCTACTGGCTCTGCAAGTAGCGTGGCTGTAATAATTAAATGTGCGGCCGAAGTCTGGTGTTTATTCTGTTATTCACGGGTTCAGTAAACAAACAGCAGTCATTTTTAAAATTTAAATCACTTGTTCATGAATTAAATCGAAAATTATTAAACCAAAAAAAAAAAACTGTCTTTGGCACTATTAGAAAGACCTTTTCAAGTACTTTTCTATAACATATCACAAGTAGGGAGTTGCCATTTAAGATTTTTGAGTTGGGATGGTTGAGAGGTGGAGATGCATCACTTATTCTTATTAGAGTATTCAAGTTCCCCCTTCATATCACCAAAATGGTGATATCATTTTGAATAGTAAGTTTTAATCATTTATGCATAAATTAATTGAAAACTACTACACCAAACTTAACTTTATTTGGTATCATTGGAAATCACTTTTCAACTGCTTTTCAGTGAAGTATCACAAGAGATTTAAGATTCTTATTACAGTATTCGAGTTCCTCCTTCATATCACCGAAATGGTTCCAGGCGATTGTTGATATCTTCATTAGTTCCGGAGATATAGCGAGTGCAAGTTTTCAAATTGTCACCCGGTACATGATATTGCGTGTATTGACTTGAGTATTTACTTACCTTTTGTACAATATTGTTTACAGAAATATACAGTTTGATTTACAACCGCATGTGTTAGTTTTGGTCACTATGGAATGACTAAAACGGTACTTACAATTAATTACTTTTGTTTACCATTTTCATCTAAATTTTAATACCTAGATAAGTTTTTTCCAGTATATAATCGTACATTCAGTGAATTTGAATGTGCACAAATATTATTTATTTTCGCCTAAAATTTTACGCAAAATTGTTTTCAGTGTTTACTGCAGAAATTATCAAAAATAACAATATATATATATATATATATATATATATATATATATATATATATATATATATATATATATATATATATATATATAAAATTTTCTCTGATTTATACCAGTTTAAATGTAAAATAAAAATAATAATCCAAAAAAAGTGTGAATTTTTGCATTCAGGACTTTGAATTGCTTTCCAGTATAATAAAAGAATACAATACAATCCAAATGCAGTTGGTCGAAAGAACGTTTGTAAAATAATAATTATCAGTCTAACCGGAATGATTTTCGTGTAAAAGCACATAATAATTTCATCTAGAATTGCACGAGAAAACGATAAAAGCAAAAAGGCTAAATATTGCCCTGGATATATTCGAAAGCAATTTCCATACATTCAAATTTTAACAAAGCAACGTTATGCTGATTTATTTTTTGTTAGGAATAGAAGTGACACGGTATAAGAAGATTGACGATGCGAGGTTGTCAACGACAGTCACCTTGCTAATGCTTCATCTAAGCCTTGTGGGCCATAAATTTCACAGTGGGGATATTTTTAATAACGTATTACTTTTTGCAGATATGGTAATGACTTTCTCTATAGATAATGGTTTAAAATCTGACTATAATAAATTAAAACGTTTACATGCCTTAATTTTCATTAATTTATTTTTGGATTAAATTTCTATATAAGAAATAATTACTGTAAATATATACGTGATGTCTCTAAAACATATGTTAAAAAGTTAACAAGTCACTTTGTAAGCATGTAACGGATAATCGATCGGAGATAACTTTCATCAACTTGTGCTGTTACATATATAAAATATTTTCCGTTTGATAACTGTACTGCAATCTCTATACTAGGAACAATCTAAAATTTCCAAAATTTCATGAATTTAAACCAGTACAATAATATAAATAAAAATAATCGCGTAAATATAAATATTCGCCTTCTAGATCTAATATTGGGTAATAAAGAATGCTTAGTAGAAAAAGCACTTGATGTCATAATTAGTGAAGACGTATACCATCCGTCTATTATTATATGCTATGAAATTTTAAAGGAAAACTTAGGTCATAAGAAAACCTAACAAACACTTACATAAGCATAATTTTAAGGAAGCCATTTTTCCTCTCCTGTATTAGTGTTTACTTGGAAACTGATTGGAGCTGTCTAGATAATTGTGTAGATGCTGATTTGGTTACACAATTGTTTTACAATCAATTGGACTTAATTATTAATATCCATGTACCTAAATTAATTGCACCAAGTCGCAGCTATCCACCCTTGTTCAGTTATTCCATAATAAAAGACACACCAAACACTATATACTGCACTCGACGTGCATTTCGCCAACCAAGTTGGCATCATCTGGGGATGATTGAAACTAAACTTATGCTAACAATCTACCCTAATTATACCTAAACTATTGTCACGGTTCACCAAATCGTCACGGTTCGGTGAACCGTGACTCACTAACCAATAAAGCGGGCTATTTGGGATATGCCCTCTGTAACTATTCATACCATTTTTACACTTTATGATTACCAAGCTTTCAAATGAAATAGAAAAATGAAATAGAAACTGCATAGATACATCACATTCACCTAATATAATACATCTTAAGTATTAAAAAATTCTGCAAAATTATAAAACATACTGTCATGTAAATATTTAAAAAGGTTCCTTTTAAATAATTTTATGTTGTTTATAGGATTAAGTTCATCTGGCAGTTTATTAAAGCATTTGATTACAACATAGTTAGTCCCTTTTTCAAAATAATGATATGATGTGAAGTTGTGATCCGGTATTAAACATTTTATTACGAGTGTTATAGCTATATAAATTATTGTTACCAATACAAAATTAAAGTCTGACAAGTTTTTTTCACATGTAATAAAATTTCATACACATATCATTTGCAAAAACTAAAGATTAAAATAAAAAAAATTTAATTTGAAAATTGGTTTACATGATTGCGCCAACTATATTTCTAACTGCTCTTTTTCGTAACTTAAACAATCTATCAGCATATCGTCACTGTTCTTTCAAAAGCTCATAAGTCTAAATGTTGTCGAATTAAGTGTTAATGTTAATAAGGTCCTAATTTTTATTTTACATATTTCTATCAAAACCTATTACGTCTAATTCGTTTAAAATTACTTTTACAGATAATTTTTACATTAGGTTAGGTTTCTTGTGAGTGGGTCCCTGTGGACCCTCCCACTGCGGCCTCTAGCAGGCCTATTGTGGTTCACACCTAGTTATATTTCACCCAATAAGTTTAGTCTCTTAACGAAACTGATAACTTTATTGGGTAAGAATGTGTCCAGATCCTTTGGCAGTAGTTGTCCTTTGCCAAATATTGAGAATTGGATCCTCTCCACAGCGGGACAGGTACATAGAATGTGGTCTGCCTTATCATCTTCCAGACATAGACGGCATTCAGCCCAGGTTGAGATAGCCATCCTAGCAGCACTTAAAGATATGCCAAATATCGGTTCTGGTCCGATGATTCGTGATCCCACTCCTTCTCTGGCCAAGGAGTCGGCTATTTCGTACCTTCCATACTAGAGTGGCCGAGTATCCAGATCAGAGTCACTTTATTGTTTTTGCTCAAATGGTTTAGAGCTATCTGACAATTCCATACCGTTTTGAAGTCACACCGGTAGGAGCCGCCAAGAGCTTTTTTATCGATCTGCGTGTAAGATGCATATATTCCAGCCTTCGCACGCACAGTTCAGTTTCATGAACCTCAGCCTGAAAAACAGTTGCATGAGTACCTAGGCATGAAGATATCCTCACCCTTGGTCTGTAGCTATGTACTCCGACTCCTGTCCCCTCGGGAGTTTTGGAGCCGTCCGTAAACCACCAACTGTCTGCCCTCAGTAGGTCGGCTTTATTCCGATCCCACTCATCTCTTTCCGGTGAAAGGATGTTGAAGGCTCCTAGTTGGTCATGGTAGGCATAGTAACCGAGGGTATTCCCAGGATGCTGTGAATCTCTATGTCATCAAGCAACCTGTTCCGCTCCATGATACTAGTCTGCAGCATATTAATAGCCGCTTGTTGCAGTCTGTAGGTTGCCCACCTGGCCTCTCTCTCCTAATATATAAAGAGAGGGTAAATCCAGGAGGATTTCCATTGCAGCTGACGGTGTGGTGCTAATTGCTCTCGTAACGGTCATGCATGCTAATCTCTGCTGTCCAGAGAGTTTGGTTTTGGCCGCCCGTTGTGATCCTTTCGGCCACCAAACAATGGATCCGTATGTTATCATTGGTCTGATGACCGTGATGTAGATCCAGTAAATTTGTTGGGGACCCATGCCCCAGGATTTACCACAAATACGACGGCATGTCCATAAGGACTGCTTTGCTTTGTGGATTACCTTTTCCAGATAGGAGTTCCAATTAAGTGATCTATCTAGAGTGATTCCTAGATATTTCACATCCTCCACAAATGGAATAGTTTCACCCATTAAGGAAGGAGGTCTTAAGTCCTCCAGCTTCCTTTTCCGGGTACTATTACTGTTTTTGAGGGTTTACAGACATCTGTTCCCTGTCACACCAGTTACTCACTGCATCCAGTGCCTCTTGAAGGGTATTCGATATTACTTCTTCAGAGTTTCCTCTGACTATTATGACTAGATCATCTGCATATGCTAGAACCTCAACCTCCCACAGTGTGAGAATAGCCAGTAAGCCGCCTACAAGAAGTGGCCACAAAGGGGGAGAGAACCCCACCCTGCGGAGATCCACTTGTGGCTCTAAACCTAACTGTTTCTCCCTGTATAGACCTTGTTATGGTCCTGTTTGATAGCATAGCATGGATCCAATCGCCTATAGTAACCTCAATCCCTCTGGCAGCCACTGCTGCATATAAGGAGTCAGGCAGTGCATTATTAAATGCTCCCTCAATGTCGAGAAAGGCTCTCACCGCAATTTCCTTCATTTGAAGGGATTGGGTGATTTTCTCGACTAGGTTGTTAAGTGCTAGTTTTGTTGATTTTCCTGTCTGATAGGCGTACTGATGGGTATTGAGGGGGTGATGATTCAGGATGTTCCCCCTGATATATTCATCCTGCACCTTTTCCAGGCCTTTCAATGTCAGGCTAATTGGTCTAAGCCATTTAGGGCTTGGTTCTTTCAAATTTTTTATATTACATTCCATGTCATGGCATTCTTTTAAAAGCTAGTGAGTCAGATTTAAGAGGTTCTGAAATTATTAAACTAATGTCTGCTGTAAAATATGCAATGTCATGACAATCTTTTAAAAGTTAGTAAGTCAGACTTAAGAGGTTCTGAAATAATTAAGTCTTCTGTAAAATTTGTGATTTCGGACTTAAGTGATTTTGAATGAACATCAGTGCTATGAAGTTATACCCCAAAATATGACTATATATATTAATCTCGACAAAAAGTTTGAGTGATAAATATATAGTTTTTTATGTTAATTTTCTGAGTTGGTATAATGCGAAACATGAAGAAGACAGTTTACACAATAAATAACCGATATGAGACTTCCAATTTAAATTATTTTCAATATCAAGAAATTTTGTGGAAGCTACCTAAGTGAGGAAACAATGAGCCTAAATTGAATCCTTGGGGTACTTCAATTATTATAATCATTTCTTGTCATATTCATAATCTGAGAGGTTCTGCAAATTATGTAATCAATCAACTATACAAAGGTGGCTATCAGTTCTGCAGAGTACGTATATCAGGACCCCAGAAGCAAACACCAAATAAACAACGCGCCACTATCCGAGAAACCGTCGTCTAATAAATAACTTTTTTCATATACTTAATTCAACATTTATCGTGAAAATAGTCTGGAATTAAGTTTTTAAAAACATGTTTTCTGTATATCTTTTGAAATTTTCTTTTTAAATTAGACCTGATATTTTAATTATTGTACATTTTATTCTATATCGTATGGAACTATTACCAAAGAAAAACTTAATCTAACTAACAAGAATAAAGTTACAAAAAAAGCTTCTACGCTTTAAATGTTTACACTTGAAGTTCCATAAAAACCGTAATTGATAGCTATTATATACAGCTGAACTATACATTTTCAGTGTTATTTCTGAAAATCAATTTATTAGTGTTCATATGAGTGTATTTCTAACAAAGTTTGGTATCAGAAACAAAAGCAGACATATAAACACGCCAACAGAATATGGAGCACAGTGGCCTACTTTATATTATACCCGAAAGACTTGAACCGCACGAAATAAAATATACAGAACTAGTCCGTCGACCGAATACAAACAGGACACTGTAATATTCGGTTGTGAATAAATAAATCATTGTATCAGTCGAGTCTATATCATAGTTGCAAACTACTGAGCCTAAGAGGCCCTTTGGGGCAAGTTGCGTGTATATGAAGAAACATGAAAAGGGAAAAGCTCCAACTATAATACAGAAATGATGTACTATAGATAGCTCTTTTCCTGGTATAAATTCTTCAGCTATTGCGACATTATGTTTAACTGTTTAATTGCCTGAAAAATTATTATTTTTTTTAAGATATACAGGGTGGTCCGAAGTTTACCTGACAAACTTCGACACGTGATAGAGGGACTTAAAATAAGCCGAAAAGTTCCTATCAACTTACATCCTTAGGGGATTGCTAACAAAACTGCACAAAACAGTGGCGTAACATAGTTTCGGCGAAAAAATTCATCTCCCCCACCCTCTGGCAGCGCCACTGGAGGCAGTACAAAGATAAGATTTTATGAAACAATAGAGACTTAAAAATTATCACCGCACCTAAAACTTCAAGTCGATAGCTTTCGTAATTTTAGAGTTATTAAAAAAATTGTTTGTTTTTCACAAAACTTTAACATACTGTATCTTTGTTAGCAATCCCGTAAGGATGTAAGTTGATAGGAACTTTTCGGTTTATTTTAAGTCCCTCTATCACGTGTCGAAGTTTGTCAGGTAAACTTCGGACCACCCTGTACAATAGGATTTCATATGCAGGGTGTTCGGCTTTACTTTCCTAACACGAAGACATCGCTTATCTTGCGAGTTACAACATCGGTTAAATTAGAGAAAAGTTACGTGATATTTTTGATAAGACCTTGGGGTCAACAGAACTTAATTATCTGAATTGGTTTTTCAGATATCTGGAAAAAATGAAAAATTCGTATTTTCCTCTTCTCCCTTCTGGTGCTTATTTGACATTCAATCTTTATTCTGTAAAAACATTCTTAGAGCAACTTTTTGTGTTTTATATGATTTTTATGAAATGAAGTATTAGAACGTTTCGTTCACTAAGAATCATCATCAATTCCATGTTTTCTTACGGCAGCCATACTGAATTTTCATATCAGAAAATAGTTTTTTTTTTCTGATTTCATTGATATAACTAAATCCTATATTAAACTTTCACTTAAGATGCAAATTGTTAAAAACCACAAATTTCATACCACAATTATTTTAGTTTTTCCACATATCTGAAAAATCAAATCAGATAATTAAGGTTTGTCAGGTAAGAAAATTACGCAACTTTTCAAAATGAATGTTTTCACTCGCAAGATAATTGGGATCTCTATGTTGGGAGAGTTGAGCGGAACACCCTGTATAGAACTATCGTAGATACAAAATAAAGCAACAAAAAGTTCCTTTGTCCTCAAGTCTTCATTGATTCTAATTTTCATTAAGAATACATTTTCTAATTTAAATAGATATTATTAATTTATAGCGATTTGTATCACCAGGGGTAAGTGCCACTTTTCCTCGCGTTGCATAGTGGGCCAGAATTAATATTTAGCAGGACAAAACTTAAATTTGTAAGAATTAATTTTGGGAAAACTCCTTTATTAGTATCTACAGGAATGGTCAGTGCATAACGACATTAATTCGATCCTTCCGTTGGTTAAGTATTTTATTCACATATTTATTTATTTATTTTTCTCCTTAAATATTGGTTTAGATTACATGGCGTACATATAGTGTGCACAGTTCTTTATTTGTTTTTTTTTTATTCTAATAAATATCCTTGTTGATTTGAACTTTTTGTACGCGCTTTATTTGTGCTCTCTAGGTCTTTCTTGCTAGAATAAGAGAAGACACGGGAGATTTTTATGACCACACCGTGAGTCCGCACGCATTAAATTTTACTTGTGATTTTGTGAATTATTGAACAATTCTAAAGACCCACCTGTGCATGTGCATTGTGCATACAAGTTCAGTAGCATTCACGACAACTGGCCGGCCAGAGGAGCCCAGTTAAACAGCAACGTTAAAGGTAGGAGACATTAGACCACAACCGTATTATAATTGCATATTTTTACATTTTTATCCTGTCGAACAGTCCTATGGTTTTACAACAAATTTAATAATAAAAAAAACAGTCCACTATATCCCGCAACACTCATCAATGAGAATTTCAAAAAATAAATCATTTAGGAATAGTAAAGCAAGTAAAGAACACTAATAATGCGCGACCATTCTTAGTTTATCAGTTGCTTTTGTATTGCATAGAAGTGGTTTTGTGTTCTCGATTGTTTTTGAGGATGTAAAATCTTTCTTTTAGGAATCTTTTTGTTAAAGGTATGCTACTTTTTCCCTTTTTGTTTAACATTTTTTAATACAGTTCTTTTGATATTACCTTATTCAAAATATTAACAAAAAAAGTGCCTATATTTTTAAATTACATATTTACTTGGATAAATTTTTAAAAAATTGCATGCATTTGTGTAATTTGAAGTTTTTAAGGAAGCTTATACAATAACTGTTAATAAAATGTAGTGCCCATTAGGGACATATAGGGATAACTTGTTTTTATTTGAGCTTTCTTTTGTCGTGAGTATTGGCATATTGTTCTATTTACAGAGACAATGTCCACCAGAACAGAGTTAGTTTTCAAGAGTTAATTTACTTATAAATATAGTTAGCTAATTCTGAATTTAACTGCACAATCCGGGTCATGAGATTGCCCTAGTCTTTTAAAAAGTCCAATAATACAAATTTAACCCCCTCAGCCATCCCTGAGAAAGTTAAAAAAGCTCAATTTTTTTTGTATTTTCTACTATAATAACATATCCAAAGGACGTTTTTTAATATTTATAAGAAAAAGTACAGACACGAAAAACTGAAAAAATTTGTCTAATCCTTTAAAGGGTGGTTTGGGGCGGTTTAATTTGGCAACAATATCTGCCAGCCAAGGTAAGAGTTTTTTTAGCGTCTTGTGAACCATAAGCTGACTGAGCAGACGTTTTTTTTAATTTAAACTATTTTTTTATCAACTTTAAATTTTGATCCATTTTTCGCCACTTTGAGGGCAAATTGCTCAAAAACCGACCTATAGGAATGTCTGCCACTATAGTACAGTACTGTACACACCCAAACAAACATTTTGCTAAGTTTGGTCCGGTAACTAACAAATTTTTTTTTAATTTCCGGTTACCGTGCGCGAACCTTAAGTTTTATCTGCCAGCGTAATTGTGGTACGTGGAGTACATATACTAACTACCTATGCGGACAAATATCGGTAATCATTCGATAAAAAAAGTTACCCCCTCCATATCCGGCCGCCATACCAAAAGTTTCAAAAGAGAAAGAAGTATGGTACCCATATGGTCTCTTTGATTACCGACTGGCAGACGGTAACCTTTCATCGTTGAATTTGCACGCTATTACTTAGACTATATGTGCAATACATTACGTGATAGTATGTCTATTTAGCCATAAAATGCACCTAAACTCATTCTGCATTTCGATGCATTTCTATTTGAAAATGGAATATTGGAATACACGCACAGGTAGGATAACAGATTTCTACCAAGTAACATAATTGTTCATAATTTATATTTAAAAATGTAAATACGTATGGTGTTCGTTCTCTTTATCATTTCTATGCCTATGCGGTGTCTAGTACATAATATATTTTGTCGATACAAAAGTAATATAAATAAAAATATTTCTCACCACCAATCAGAATTTTATTCGCTACATAATGTGTTTTTATGAAAGTAATCACTAAGAACCACAAATAGAGCAACCTCATATGGGATGTGTACCCACCCGTTTCTGTTATTTTTGTATATTATCTGCATCTTTTTACGGTTGAACAATTATGAAAGGTGGTGAGATATTTTAAAATTGTTAGTTTTGAAATTACCGTCATTCTCGCGAAAACTTCAATTATATAAGCTCTATATTAATAAGCGCAAATTAATCCTTCGTCTAAAAAACACGGAAAACATATATCCACAGTGGAGCGTTATATCGATGAAAACTTTCCAACTCTGAAGCAAATTACACATGTGTGATTGTGAAACTTCAGAAGACTTTTATGCCACATTTTAAGCAACATTGGACAAAGCAGGAAGATTTTACGGATGCAGTTTTGAAAAGATACACTAAATGGTTTGATGAAGATTTTCATGTACAGTTCGATGAAGATACCTTCTACATCAGCGGGTGCGAAAAGATGAAGACCGTGTAAGAATTATGAAGCATCATCCGAGCGAAGCAAACACAGGAGGATAGTAAAGGCAGAAATTGAGTCACAAATACAATACTGACACCTTCCTTCGTAATCAAAAATGAAGTAAGATATTCTATAAAATACATCTTTTACTTTACTATGAATGACGATAAAGTGGTTCAAGTCTTAACCATTACATCATAGAGTGCTACATATACTCTATGCTTAGCTAAACCAACAGAAATAAATATTCTTGCACGTGTGACGCAAAAACCAGAAATATAAGAAACATTCAGATTTGGTTTCCCCACTTTACATGCTTGGATAATATTTATGGAGTTAGTTCTTCACATACAATATAACATAGGAAGCAAGAAAAATGCTACCAAAAAACTTGTACAAGAACGTTTTAGAAATGATTTGGGTTTAATAGTAGAAAAACCTCGTCAAGTTAGTGGGACTAGCAATGACGGAAATACTGCAAGGAGGTTTTTTAGCAACTTTACCTGTACATCTGAAATATTAGGTGTTGATGAAGAATGGATTAAACGATTTTATATTATACTTCAAAATATGTCTTGCGGTAAGACCATTAACACAACAAAGTTTGGTAACTACACACGTATTACAGCTGAGCTTTATGTAAGAAAATATAATTGGTACTACATGCCCGCTTCAGTTCACAAAGTTTTGATACACGGAGGAAATATAACTAGATATAATGCTATTTTACCCCTTGGATAATTATCGGAAGAAGCTCAAGAATGTAGAAACAAAGATTACAACAAAATGAGACTTCGTCATTCAAGAAAGTGTTCCAGGTCAGCAAATATCGAAGATGTTTATCACAGTTTATTGTGTACATCCGATCCATTCATAACAAGCATTAGATACTAACCTTCACAGAATTACGTGAAACTCAATGAGCGAGTTTCGAATTTACTGGGCACCTCAAATTAATATTTCCCCTTCTTTGTAATATAATGGTGTAGTTTATTATATTATTCAAGAGTAAACTAACTTATTTTCAAAAACAGGGTACGTAATGTGTCACAAATTGTATATTATCTATATAAGTCCAATCATTTATGCCATACCTGTATTACTTACTACTTACTTATCAATAAACATCTTATCAACTTTTTCGTTTTAATTGTTAACGCCTTCATAATATCAAATATCTGTATTGTAAAACGGATAATCAGGGATTTAAAGCTGGAAGTACCGAAATTCACAATAAATTGTGGAAAATTGGATTTTCGGTCCGACATATTAAATTCACCATGATGAATTTTATACTTCTGATATTATATTCGGATGCAGCGACCCAAAAAACCCTTATGTATCACATTTCATAATAATTGAGAAAAATAAAAAATGTTAAATATAATTTTCTACATATTTTTTTAAATAAACAATTTATAATATTTGTATAAATGTTCTTTAATCACATTACACTTTAACCTTTTCCTGATATACATACCAAATTTTATGTAAATTGGTCCAATAATAACAAAGTTACAGATTTTTGGCAGAGAAATGTCCGTTTGGTACCATTCTGTGGCGCAGCGTGGCGTTTGGTATGGGAATGCATAAATATTTTTTCCTCAGTAAAGAACGTATCCCATCATTAGAACACTTTTTTTTGTCAAACTCCTAAATAAAGATTTTCTTTTTCTGTTTTAAATATTTAACAAGTTATAGTTGAAACTGTTAAAGATAAGAGCCACTTTGCAAAAATTCTTTAAAAGAATTTTCAAGTACTGCTCAAGTCAAGCCATTTGCACCTATTTCTAACTCAAATAAGGCCCCACCTTGAGTCTGATCGATGCTGGGTTTGTTCGATTTAATCAGATTCTAGGCTTTATTAAATTAAAAATCGAGTAGAAAATTTTTACTTCTAATAAAATAATAAAAGATTTTATGAAAGTCTAATAAATATTCATTAATTTAATGCTAAAAGAATATTTCAAATTTATTTCATATTTTTCTTCCACATCGTAAAAATTGACGATTATGAAACAGAGAATCCGTATAGCAGTGGCTATGATCAATATTTTCAAGAACAAATGCATTCGATTAATTCTAAATATAGACACTACAAACTGTTCATGACCAAGAAAGGGTTCAATTCAAACCTTGATAGTTCTATACAATAACTGTTAATAAAGTGTATTCAAGTTCTCATGAAAAAGTAATAATAATTTTGATGAGTTACAGGTGATTAAAATAGAAACTACATCAATAAAAGTACAGTATATAATTTCATATTTTTACTAGATAAAAGATAACATTATGGATATAAATTATGGTAATATTTTTATTGCCTAGGAATAGTGTTTCGATATGAGTTGTTAAAGTTTATTATAATGTTAGTAATTTGCCGGGTTTCAACCACCATTGGCGAAAAGTAATGTTCACACATAGTTTATAAAGCTACGTATTCATTTGAGCATATTTGCACGCATGAATAATTTGCGTGCAAATACGTTCGTTCATTAAAATTATAAAAATAAAATAAAACCTTTGTTTATGCGCGCAAATCTTTGCTCCAATCGTGTGTGTAAATTAAATGTGTCGTTTGATGGATGATAATGTCTGAAAGAAGATCAAAATTTCACCTTCTTGCAACTGGATGTTTTTCACCCTATTAATGAAATGATTGGAATTAGTCACAGTTCATCGCCTATTAAGTTTCTCCCCCAATAAGGAAAGGTTTGAAAAAGAAAAGGCATTGATTAAGGATATAGCTGCGAGTGATAAATATTCTGTAAGTTTAATTGATACAATAATTAGGAAACGAACATTTAAAGAGACACTTCGAAATTCCTCGAACTTTCAAATTTAAAGAGAAAATCATAAATTTGTATCGATTCACCCATGGCATTTGTTTAAAAATATAGGTATGATAGTGGTTCTTTCATCGGAAAATAAAGTTCAACAACTTTTGGGTACCTCAATAGACAAATTTGAAACAAACGAAAAGTAGGGGTTTTACGAAATTAGCTGTAAGGATATATGTTGGACAAACTAGACGATCAATCCGAACTAGATTCAAAGAGCATACGACTCAACTCAGATGTGGTAGAAGAGATAAGTCTAGTGTTGCCCAACATGTGTTTCAGAACAACCATAAAACAGATAGCAGTAATTTAAGATTAATTAGGAATGTAACAAATACTAGATAGCTGGATGCATTTGAAAGCTTACAAATTACAAAGTGTAAAAATAGTATGAATAGTGACAGAAGTCCAATCCCATAGTCCGTTCTATTGGTTAGTTAGTCACCGTGAAAATAATTTAGGTACAAATAGGGTACATTGGTAGCATAAGGTTGGTTCCAATCATCTCCAGATGATGCCATCTTGGTTGGCGAAACATGCATCAGGTGCTATATATGGTGTTTTGTGGACAATGTCAGTGTTTGCTTCACATCAAAAGTTACAACCCACCTCAGGATGAACTGTAACACTATTACTACTAACGGCTTCTACCAAGAATATACATTAAAATGAACCAATTATTACTGCTATAGCCTAGAGAATAAATACATATAACGTACATATCACTTAATATTAAAAGAAATCTAGAACGCTACAAAATTTGAAATACGTACAGCCATCGAGAAAACAGCATGTTGGACACCACAATTCCTTTGTAGACATATTGAATTCTGGGCTTCAGAGTTAAAATATTACTGCTTATTTTTGGATTCTTTATGGTCCGCATATATTTTAACATCCTGTATCGCATTATTTACTGTGTGAGGCTCATTTTATGGCATATTTTTCAGTATTCTCAAGTAAATGACTATACGATGCGAGTTGCTTAACCTGAACAATCGTTAAAATAAATGAAAAGTGTTAATAAACATAAAATACATGTATCCTTTTGAATCGAATACATAAAATTAATTAAGTAGGGATAAGACAGATATGTCTGTGGTTGTAAAGGCAAACAATAAAAGTTTTATATCAACTTTTATTAGCGAATTAGCCACTATTGAAGAAGCTGAACAGGCATACTGTACATTCCTTCACTAAACTTACCCATGCATATCGGAGCATTAAGGAAAGTTGAGCTATGAAATTAGTATACAATGTTGGGAATTGACATATGTTCAAATTCAGTTCACGGAACGAAGTGCCCTTTATCGTTTGTGGTCAGTTAGTCATCTACATGCCAATAATTGACAGTATTTAATTTGAAAACTGAAGGGCAACTATCACTAGCATTAAATATTATTTATATTTAACACGGTCGCGACGTTGTGACCCACCCGTGGGTCACGCCAGTGTTTGTTAAGTTTTGCGGCTGAAACTTCATTCTGTTTTTCGATTTAAGACCGTAATTTGTATATTTTGGGTGTTAATAAATGTTTTATAATATATAAATTGTTCTGAAATTGTTGTCGTATACGTAGGAATGTGTGAGGAATCGAATGGTGTACGTAGTTTGTTGGACCCCATCTTTCGTTTTCCAGATATCGTCGTTCAAAGTGTGGAGGATGGGATTTTTTGTCATTTCGTGTTATCTTTGCGCGGGTGTATCTCGAAAAGAAGATATCGAGTTGCAGTTTGCGCCATTCGATTCGTCTCGTCGTGTTTTATATTTATGAATTTTATCAGATTTTTCTGAGATTTTTATTTCGATTTTTGCTAAAAATTCACATACTTTTTAAGAATGTTCTAGGAAAAATCTAAAAAAAAATCATCCGTATAGATTTCGATGAGATAAATCGAATGGCGCAAGTCGCAGTTCAATATCGCGATCCGTTTTTGAGTTAGAGCATGTGATGTGTGGGCCCGAAATGACATCGGTGTGGTTCTCGTCTTGTCATTTTCTTAATCGAAAATTGACCCCATATTTTTCAGATCAGGTTCTTCTACATGAAATGGGGCGTCGTTTGAGAGATCGCCCGATTTTTTATTTCTATTGGTGTCCGACATATGGGCTGTCAAAGTTGACGACTTATAATTATTCATGTTTCTTTTACTTAGTAAACCAAATTGCCAAACCGCGGTGTCCAGAGCAATGTGGACCTGTCGTATAACCGTAGATACAATACTAATATCCTTCAAACTAAACGCAGATTTTTAACATGCATTAAACTTAGTATAAAGCGTGACCCACCGGTGAGCACGGACGTTCACTAATAAAATATCGCGTGACCCACGGGTGGGTCACAATGTCGCGAACGTGTTAAAAACCACAATTGCTTAAAAAAAATTGCAATTTATATTAAGTGGAACAATAATAATCAGCTTAGTGAAAGTAAAAATTTATATACCTCTCATTTGATACAAAGCTTCCTTTTGCAAATAGTGAACCAAATTAATGCAAAAAAATTTCCTAAAAAACCCAAGCTAATCAAGTAAGAAAATATATCTTGCATTATGTAGCCCCTGACAAAAAATCATTTGCAGCCTTATTGCGTATTGCGAAATACATATAAAATACATTCATGCTAAAATAGACATTGAATTATGTCTAGAAGGAAATTATATTGTTCCAAAGTAGTTACTATCTATATGTACATGGGCGACTGTTACAAGGGAGACGACGCATTTCAAATAATTAACTAGAGATATATCTCACTCACATATATCTAATACTCCCTAAATAATAGGAAACAATATGTAACGCAAGCTTATTAATTTTTAAAACAGAATTGACAGTGTCACATAGGCAATGCGGAATTATAGAGGAAAATCTACATCAATTAAATGCGTTTAAAGTATTCGATACTGTTTGTCCTAAAAATAATATGTAGATGATAACATGTTTCGGATTATATTTTTGTAAAGCCAGAATGTGGCGCCTAGTTAAGTTTTTATCATGTATATACAATATTAAATAAATCTTTTAAATTGGAATTGGAATTGGATTATATTTAATCTTCTTTACTTAGGAGACAAAACGTATGTGGAAATTGAATACCAGTAGTTGAAAACAGTTAAATTCCTCAAGTTCCTCAAGAAATAATATTGAGCCCATTGTTATTACCTCTTTATAAAGTTACCTATTGTCAGCCTATATCAAAGGCACTAAAATCGGATTCTCGGATGATATATTTATCTTACTTAAGGCATATTTAATACCTCCTTGGTCATGAATTAAACACCACCCTGTATTCCTAAAGTTAACTAGAAGTACCTTGTTTAGGAGGAGGCTTAGCATTTAGAGATAAAGAACTCATACCCAATAATCGATTATGCTAGGATTAGTTTCTGGTTTAAAAAAGATTCCAGGTCTTCGACTGATGGATCGAACCCGGGAATTCAGGGTGTAAGGCAAGTGTCCCTTCCGCTCGAAATTCAGTTAAATATGTTTAAAATACATTGTTAATAAGAATACACACTTGATTTAGTTATAAGTACAGATAGAGAATATTAATAATCGTAATGGACATACTAATTTTTAAATTTTATGCTAATATTATTCATTATTTATGCTAGTTGACCAACAGTTAACTGCGAAATCCTGTTTTCTGTTTTTTAACACGCTTTTATTAGCTTCACCTGTATGTTTGTTTGTAACCGACTCGATTTTAACCCACTTTAAACGGACAGATTTAATTGAAACTTTGTACACTTACGAAGAACCGGTAACAATACAATAATTTGATAAGTTTATATCATTATCCTGATCAGGATCGCCAGAAATAAATAATTTCCTTTCCTCACGTATCCTCTGCGTGAGAGCAAGAGGCTTAATACTGTAAGTACATTCCGTGATTCTCAGTTCGGTCGTTGGCCGAGCGGGCTAAGGCACAAGTCTTAGTCGACGCGAAACGACGGACTCCTCGGGCGTGAGTTCAAATCCCATGGCTGAAAAACAAATTTTTTTTTTCAGAAGTATCTGTTGGATCGTAATATGTTATAATATCAGCATCAATAAGCAATATAAATATAGTTTAAAAAAACTAAAAAACACGCTTTCATAGCACATCAAACTAAAAAGTGAAAAATAAATATAGTTTAAAAAAACTAAAAAACACGCTGTTAAAGCACATCAAACTAAAAAAGTGAAAAATAATTATTAATATAAACTGAAAACAATAATGAACGAAAAATACTAGTATTATTGTGAAAAAAGCGTGGGGCGCTTTGTGCCATATTTTTCGTATATCGAGCAACCCACGCTTTTTTTCACAATAATACTAGTATTTTTCGTTCATTATTATTTTCAGTTTATATTAATAATTATTTTTCACTTTTTAGTTTGATGTGCTTTAAAAGCGTGTTCTTTAATTTTTTTTAAACTATATTTATTATTTGCCCATTTGGTTGTTATTTGTTTTTTGTGTTATATTATATAAACATTGGATAAATATAAAATATACGATCTTCATTTTGTGAAAATTTAAATACTTGGGTCCATAATATGAGGGGATGAGGTATGGACATCCGTTTAATTTCCAATATTCGATCAGTGAAGTTAAGCAGCACTGATCGAGTCCGGCAATTAGGTGGATGAACGATAGCTCGTCCAATAGTCGGTAGGCTGTCAACAGATAATCCCGGGAAGGCCACTAGCCTGATGCAGGCGGAGAGGCAAGCCCAGGTGGAGGGTCGAAGAGACCTACCCAGAGGGTTTGCCACTCTGCTAGCGGTGCGGGCGGGCAGGCCCAGGCGGTGGGTTAGTTGACAGTCGAGGACCGTGGTTCGGAGTCCACGCTAAACTGTAGGTCCCTAGGTAAAAAGGGCCCATAGTGGCCTACTTGCCTAGTAAAATAAGTAGCTACTACTACTACTACTACTACTATAAGTACAGATAGAGAACATTAATAATCGTAATGGACATACTAATTTTTAAATTTTATGCTAATATTATTCATTATTTATGCTATTTGACCAACAGTTAACTGCGAAATCCTGTTTTTTGTTTTTTATTTGCCAATTTGGTTGTAATTTGTTTTTGTGTTATATTATATAAACATTGGATAAATATAAAACATACGATCTTCATTTTGTGAAAATTTAAATACTTGGGTCCATAATATTGCAATGGCATTTATTAGCATCCTTTATTTATTTAATACATATTCTCCATTCAACCTTACTTGACATACCTTTACAGTTTACAAAATTCATTTTATTCTAAAGGATGCAAATGAATATCCTTTAACATAGCCGTGATCGATGACCCTGCTATACCGGTAATACAATATTATATGAATGTAAATTCAAGAACAAACATACAAAATTATTTTTTTTATTAAATTGCTTTTAACGACAGACAGAGCACGGGCATGTCGTTCCACAGTGTTTTAATTTCCAATTATCATTTAAAAATGTCTGCTACAGTGTATTTGCTATATTCTATTTGTTCGGTGAATTCAGCAGATTTCTATTTAAAATTCAAAGGTTTAATATTTGTGTAGGAAATATTGCTCGACTTTAAGCCAACTTCTTTATAAGTTTATCTAGATTTTAGAGTTTGTGAATGAAAAGTGGAATAATTTGCATTAATAATCATTTATGTACGGTTATTAAAGCGTCCTTGAAGTTTTCACAATTGTTCCAATGGATGTTGTATCTCTTAAGAAGTTTTGTAAGGACCATGACGTTTCAGGCTGCTAGAAGAAACAATGTCTTGAATAGATTTTCAAGAATTCCAGTTTGTGTCGTTTAGTTGGTTAATCGGTTTAATGCTAGCAAAAGGTTTTCTACGAAGTTGATGAGAAAATTATTACACTTTATTAGTAAAATATAAAAGAGAAAAACAGATCAGAGAATATTCTTAGAGTTCCCGCAAATTTAGAAAAAAAATCAGGAGATGAAATCGTTTCTTATCACCAGCTCATTGTAAACCGATTAAAAGATAACGGCAAAGTTTCTTGCCTTTATCTTGTTGATATGTAAATAAATTTGAGGAGTCTTTGACTCTGCAATATTTTCTATAATAATAATTGAATAAACAAATATTTAAAAACTGTTTATATATAGAGCACATTGTTTTAGTATTTCACAATAGTTCAAGTCGATTAGAATATAAAAACTACAACTACTTGCTTAAAAAATAATACAGTCAGTAAATATATGTGGGTAACTAGTAGTTAATATTTCCTCTGATGGAAAATAAGTTTTAATTAATGCTATACAAAAAAATGTGCAACAATATCTCATAGATAATATGTATCTCATTTAAGAGTGTCATGCTTTTAAAAATCCCAATAGGGATTTTTTATTAAACAACTGATTGCTAATTCTAATTTAAGGCACACTGAAATGCCTTATCGCAAAGTTTCATAAAGACAGCTATTTTTTTCTAATACCAATATTTTGATTTATAAAAATAAAAGTTAAGGGTAATATAAGCTTTTATAAAAACTTTGTATTATACGGGTGGCTGACTTTAAGTGAAATGCGCTGTATATAAAATATAAAAAATCGGAGGTTTTAGGGTGGATATGTTCAAGAAGTCTAAATGTAAATCCAAAATAAAGAAATAAATAAAACAAATACATAGGGAAAAACTGAATTTTGTTTCACTGAATGCCTATTACCTTTGAAATAAAGCGATACGAGATGTTTGTATTTGTATTTTTGCTCACGAAAACATATTAGTTTTAGAAATTACAGGTATACGAGCGGTGGCTTGAAATTCAACCACGTAGAAAACCAGATAAAGGTGAAGATTTAGATTTGTTCAGGTAAAAGAGCACATCAAAGTCACCCTTCATTGAATAGCAAAATTGAAATGCAGCAGTTGCTGAGATCCTCCGAAGTATTGATTTTGCCATTAACATATCCCAAGTAGATAACGTGAATGTAAGCGAATTTTATAAATATATATATATATATATATATATATATATATATATATATATATATATATATATATATATATATATATATATATATATATATATATATATATATATATATATATATATATATATATATATATATATATATATATATATTCAGAGAAGGAAATTCGATGACTGTCTATGTTAAAAACAAATATTTTCAATTTTTAAACGGGGATTGCAGTCATGCGACAGATAATAAAAAAAAACATTCTTTTTTTCTATTCAAGCTTTCGAAACCTTTATTATTTCTTCATCAGAAACAATAAATTATAATTAATTAAACTAAGTTATGAAAAAAGTAAAAAGTTAAAGGTTAAAGTGAAAGTTACATTCATTGAAAACTACAAATTCTTGATGAATTGTAGAAAAAAACACTAATAATTGATTGTTGGTAATGTACAGGAGGCCAGTCGTACCTTTGTGGCTTCCACTTGGATGGCTCTATATAAGAGCATCGACCAAGCATCGCACACGCGGGCAACTATAGCAACCTGCGTGGGATTCCAGACCCAGGAGAATATATAAAAACAGAGAAGGAGGTAATAACGCGGGTTTAAATACATTACAGTACAAAACAATATAAAAACCACTGACAAGCCTGCCAGTGGTTTTCCTTTAGTGTCTCTTTTTCAGTTTTGTCCATCATTTTAACTCAGCTACACCGTGCTGATGAACACCAATTAGTCAGAAACACGTGTCTACGGTCTGCATTCTTCTGCCATTTGCAATTTTGCATTTTTCCACCTTGCATACTTTACGCGGGCGTGTACCCATTAATTCCTATAGTTTTGTACTTTAATGTATTTAAACCCCTGTTATTACTTCCTTCTCTGTTTATATATATATATATATATATATATATATATATATATATATATATATATATATATATATATATATATATCATATATATCATATATATCATATAATGGGTTTAAGTCGGATATGTATACGGCTACGTCTGGAGTTCCGCAAGGCTCCAATCTTGGACCGCTTTTATTTTTTCTCTTTATTGACGATGTCATTAAAGTGATTGACTGTGATAAGCTCCTGTTTGCAGACGATCTAAAAATATATGCTAAGATTAACACAATACAGGATTGGTTATTCTTACAATCTCAGGTTAACTTGCTTATAGAATGGTATACTACTTCCAAACTTTATCTAAATGTATCTAAGTGTAAAGTCGTAAGCTGCGAAAGAACAAGCCAATTTTATGTGAGTATTCTCTAAACGACCAAGTGAAACCAAAACGCAAAAAGACCTCTTTTAATAAACTATAGATTTAAAAAACTTCGAAACTGCAATTTTAATAAACTATTATATTTTTGAAAAATTTTAAAAACTTTTAATTCATTTAACACTTCTGCGACTCTACGAGTACATCTTCCACATATATCATGTAAAATACCTGCCTAGCTAAAGTATATTTAGAGAGGCGGCCCTGGATATTTTTTCTCTATTCATACTAATTTCAAGCTTTAAAATGCATCCAGCTCTCAACTACTTGTTACATTCGTAATTATTCTTAAATTGCTAATATCTATTTTATGATTATTCTTAAACACATACTGGACAAGACTAAACTTCTGCACTACCATATTTAAGATAAGACATGTGCTTCTTTTTTGATTACAGTCCTTACATCTGATTTCGTAAATCTCCGACTTTTCTTTGTTTGCGGTCTTGTCCAAACCACACGAGTCACTGTTCTGGTGCCCTTTTTTATAGCTGGCGGTGATCCTTGATGGTAGGAGGTACCAAATTATTTCTTAAATAAATCATTTTATTGTAGGTACTTGTATATGGATGACTAAAAAGTTGCAATTAAATTTACATGTGAATGCTAGTTTAGCAATTTTTTAAAATTGGTTAGCTTTGTAATTGCCAGGCGAATTGTGGCGACTGCGCCTCTCTGCCGCTCTTGGCGACGCTCGTGATATGCAAATAAAAATAATAATTAAATAATTGTAGACTATTACCTAGAATTACTTAGAAATAGTTGATTAGATTAATTAAATCAAAAGTAACTTTAGCATATTAAAGTGATTAAGACATGATTCATTACCCGGAAAAATTAGAAAATTCTGAAATGAAATTATCAATAAAGTAATAAAAAAAACTTTGTTGCAATGCACATATATAGTAATATCAGGGTTAAGATAGGTAAGTAGGAGGAAAATAATTATTAGCAGTCAATTTAAATTTAAATCTGCAGGAATATTAACTACCGTTAGCCTCCATGCTTCACATCACTTAGGTATCCATCATTTCTTGTAAATTACTTGTGACTCTATAATCAATCTCCAATTAAAGATGCATTTAGTAAAAGCAAATTTACGATTTACTTTTCCAACACTTATTTAATTCAATAACAACTTTCTTAACAATCCGCATATTATAATAATTATAATCACAATATTTTTTAATATAATTCTCAAGTGCTGTTATATATCAGGATTGAAAAGGAGACATTTTAGACAAATGGTACATAGTACGACACCGCCATTTAATGAAAAGAAAACGTAATTTATTTATCCTTTTACTTATAGGACATATCAAACAAATCCAATCGAAAGGAAAACATGAAACAGTTACACTACATAATATGTATATACATAATGACGCAGTAATGCAGTTACCACATAATATTTGAAGTAATTTTTTAAACAGTGTGAAATGTACAATTATCATATAGGAACTTATCCATTAATAATAATAATAATAATAAACAGTACAGAAATTAGACAACCCCCGAATCCAGTGCCGAAGCTACATTGGCGAGGGTTACACTTATAAAAAAACACCGACACACAACATCGACATTATTAGTGTCGGTGTAACGTAAGAATTCGAACCCACAGCTACGATGGAGAGATTATTTAATCATACTTGCCATGGTGTCACCGATCCAGTGTATTAAGCGTAATTTCCTTCTAATATGGATTTCTTTAATATTGGAAGGTAGGGAATTAAGACTTTTACTACAATCAGTAGTTACATTATTGCCTTTCAAAAGTGTTCCGCGCTTCTGCTATGGAAGTGTTGTCTGCAAACAGTACAACACACTTAAAATTAATATGTAGTGATAAAACATTTATAAACAAAAAAAGACAAGTGGTTCCAATACAGTACCCTGAGGAACACAAAGTTCAAAAACGTTTTTTAAAAATTATGTATGAAAGAAGCCATTTACATCCTACAGATTTGTTACACTATATATCAGGCAAATCTATAGTAGAATAGTACTAAACCATTATCACAAAAACCAACTCATAGACCATAGATCGAGCACGACATCGAGCCCAACAAAATATGAAAGAAAATGTTGCTCAAAAAACAATTGGAATGAAAAATTTTGTATATTTAGCACCCCAACCATTTAATATTCTTCCAGAAGATATAAAAAATATAACCTATTTCAAAAGATATAAATATGAAATAAAGAAATGGTTACTTAAACAAGACTATAAACAGATTGAAAGACTTATAGATACCGGAACTCTCTAATGGAATAACAATATGATATCATGAAATATCAATATTATTTTGTTTTTAACTTAATGTGTGTAATTTAATATGTGTTTAATTTAATCATTAATATGTTTGTGTACAGCAATAATTTTAAGTACTATATCTAATGCCCTTTAAGAAAACAAAAATCTCTTACATTTAACAACAACCAGTTACAAAACAAGAACAATATTACAGTCAAGCCCAATTTAGTTTCTCTTTGGTAATATTGAATTTGAACACTAGTACGTAACATAAATGAGTTTTGGTTTTTTTTTTCGCTTCAAGCTTTTGAGCTTATGCGATATTTCCCTGTTTATTTAGTATACATACCAGTTAATATTTTTGTATGTATTATAATATATTTATTGTTAATATTTTTGTATGTATTATAATATATTTATTGTACTTTGTATATTTTAAATAAATAATATCATTATTTTCTTCGTGTCTCAGATTGCTCTGGAGTTTAAGTATTTATCATCGGTCCCTGAACAAGATGTTGAGCTTCTTGTATGCGTTGTAAAATGCGTCTATTCTTGATCGACAAGTATACGTCGCACTATGCTGCAGTAGGACAGATTTCCGGATTGGTATGTAGTCCATTTTGCAGCTTCAGTGTTTTTAAGCCTGCAAGTAGTTTGTGTGGTATTTCCTCGGTGGCTCCAATTACTATTGGTACGATGGTAACGCTTTCCGTTTTCCACATCTTCTTGATCTCATCTGCCAGTGGTAAATATTTGTTGATTTTATTTTATTTTATTTATTTTTTTTTTTCGGTTTCCCGATGCCGGTCAGTCCTCCCGTGGCCTCCGACGCCTCACGGGAGTCGCGCCGACGCAACAACTACAGCCACTCCCCACATCCCGCAGGGTTAGTGACTGTAGATACCAGAATCGTGTGCCCTAAGCAGACGGAGAGAACCCAGAATGACCGCCTTCTGCATTTGACCTGCCAGCCACTCGGCTGGTTTTCGGCAGGCCGGTATGACCTTCAGTTCCGAGAGCAGCGTAGGCTTTATCCCTCCGAGTACACCGATAATAAGGACGACCATTTTGACCGAGTAGCCTGGGTACAGCACTTGGAGCTCGTACCGGAGATCGCGATATTTGGTCCGTTTCTCCTCCTCCTTCAAGGTGATGTTTTTTCTCCGCAGGTGCCGAGAACTCGATAACATACATCACCTTGAGTTGATGGTCGAGGAGGACTATGTCAGGCTTGTTGGCTTGGATTAGCCTGACAGTCGGGAACGAGTAGTTCCAGTAAATCCGGCATTTCTCGTTCTCGACAACGGACTCAATATCTCCGGGGACGTAAGGCAGCACTGGTGTCTGGTCTACCCCGTACGAGTGCCTTAGATGGTAGTATAGCACTCGTAAGGCCGCGTTATGTCGGTGGATGTAGGCCGAAATCGCATATATGGGGCATGCAGAAAGTAAATGCATGAGCGATTCCGGCGCCTGATGGCAGGTCCTGCAGTTGATATCAGGAACCTCTACACGCCACACGCGGCTACGGTAGACCAAGGTGTTGATAACACCATCTTGGCAGGCCATAATGAATCCCTCGGTCTCCGACTTAAGCCCTGCTGACCTTAGAAAGGCGAAGGTCAGCCTGGTCGATAAACCCAGTGTTCTTATAGAAGACACCATGCTGGGGTTTATCGACGTGATTTTATTATTATTTATATTATTATTATTTTTATTGTTATATAATATAGAAGATCTAGTTCGGTACTTAACTGAATGAATGGTCGATGTAGTCGATACTGAGTGGATCATTCTAAATATATTACCATAATTAATTATTATAGAACTAGGTGCCGGAACATTTAATAATTAGGGTATATTTCCGTACGAATTGTTCTATTAACGCGCCTAATTAAGAAAATTTATGACTCAAATTTATTTCGACCAATAGAAACTTGTGGGGAAGCATCGACATTTATGTATGTTGGAATTAGCTTATCAAATTTTGATTATAAAAATAATGAAATTAAATATGAAAGGGTCGCCCAGGCGCCATATAAGTTTGTCCCTTTACCAGAGAATTTCATAAAACATTCCTCCCACTATTATTGAGCTCACAGCAAATTAAACGCAATCCAATTAAGTACAACCCTCTTTATCAACCCTTATTAATGTGTAGACCTTCCCATTTACCAAATTTTATATTTCAGAGCACAAGTATATTTTTACAGATTAATAGTAATGTCTATTGTACATATTTATTAAGGGATTGAATACTATTTTGTACGTATATAAAAATTTTGCAGCAGTATATCATTATGTAGGTTTGTTCATCAGTTAATAGTTGCTGAAAGACAACTAAGCAAAAGATGAATTATTTATAATACTTGTTTTGCAAGTAGGGCAATATTTTCTAACTTAAAGGGAATTAATCTGTTTTAGGGTGACGAATACTGGTCACATATTTTATTAGGTAATTAATTTAAACAAAAGTACTTTTCGGTTTATCTACAAGTTTATCCTCCCCAGTTGAAAATGCTAAAACTATACATCTTTGGGCTTGTGCATTTCAATTATAGGGGTGAAAAGCATGTAGAGATATTGTATTTAAAACATTTTGTTATCTGTTCGTATTAAAAAAAGAAAATTCATATGTAAATTATTGAAGAGGATGAAATTCTCTACAAAAACTTTTTTCTGATTCATGACATTTATATATATTTGAGATAAATCTAAAAGGGGTTTTGCTAAAATTAACATATAAAAATATTTTTAAATCATTCATTTAACACAATTTGGAGAATTTATGAAAAGTATTCATAATACACAATTTTTCTTGAGATCAAAAGATTAACTCATGGAAGAGTATATCTTCTAGGAATTCTTATAAATGGTGAGTGATAGACCTTTTAATATTGACACTCATTTAATAATAATA
>JANEYF010001355.1:0-41402 GCA_029963845.1 Rhamnusium bicolor
CCAAAAGTGACCACTGTAAAAGAGCACAAAATTGCCAATGTTGCTATGTTACAGTGGGGGGCAGTAACCAGGCATTAGTCTGACTTGCTTTATTTAGAAGTTAACAAATAACAAAACTATATAATTCAAAAAAAAATGTAATATACATGGTGTTTCAAAATATACAAAAATCTTGAGAGTAAAATAAGTAGAAAAAATGTTCTTATGAACATATATTGGAAAAGACCAAATTTATTTTGTGAATAAAATGTAGCGGATATGTATAATTTAAGTACTTAAGATTTATGGGTCTTACCGCAATAGTCCAAAATTCGGTGAATCCTAAAATTTACCTACCAGTTTGATGTAGTATACGAAAAGTTGTGTCGTTAATTTAATTTCGGACCTTTTACCACGCCATAGCGGTCTGTCAGTATGTTCCTTCTGACATAAAAAACAGAAAACCCGTCACCGGCGGGTTTAAATTTTGCAATCAAATTGCACGTAGAAAGTACATAGGTAATAAAAATATACAGGGCAGTAACAAAATATACTATCAAAGGAAGTAATAATAGTTAATTATTACCATAAACAAATAAAAGCTCAATAAATAAGGCAGATTTTTACAAAATATAGTAACTGAAGTTTATAGAAATTATGCAATAGTGATATACAATACGGGACAACTATTCAAGCGAAACCTGTGTTTAATGTAACAGACAGTGATGGAATAATAGAAAACTGGTGTACGACAAAGGCAGTTGTTCTTGGCGCTACTGCCACACGGCTAAATTGGACATTCGTTTGCGCATTGTGTCGCACCGGCAGGAACTCTAAGGCTAGATTCACAGTGGAAGGGTATGCATGCGAACTGTGGTTCAAATACGCACGCTCGTTCGCCCTGATACGTCATCTATTTAGCCAGCACTGAATATTGTTGAGATGTCTTTGTAATATATGGAATCGGTATGAATCTAGTATACCCGTATCTCCAGCGGAAAGTTACAATGGCTGTGAGCTTGATTAATGGTATAGAAAATACATAAAATTGGTCCTGAAACGCTGCTCTGTAGAACTTCAGATTTAATGGTAAATATGGATGTAAGTTTTTCCTCGATTCTGCTTAGGTATTGGACAGGTAAGATTTCAACACCTGCCAACTAGCACCAAAGTGGCAGGTGACTTGACATCGGAACTTTAACATTATTACTATGGCATACTGAGGAGGAATAATAAGTTCGAAACTGGTCTATGTCTGGTTAGGAATTGACAAATGATATTGGCTACCGATCTATCATGATTTAAAAGTATAATCCAATGCAGGTCGGGGTATTTGCCCGCTGAGTAGTTCAAATCATATTTAAAAACAGTAGTTTAGTAAACCTGGGCTAGAGGTCGCCGCCTCGGTATTTGCTTGTAAGTCGCTATCCGCCACAGAGACATCTATGATGTCGGTCGGCTAGTAGCTACGGACCATATAAGAAGTTTCACATACCTCACTACTATTGAATATCATAGTAATTAATTTCATACCTTTATTTGAGAGTTCTCTTAGCACTCGTCCTGTAATCAGGCCATAGCCAGGGTTTTTGGGCTTTAAGTCAATCAGGATTGTTGTTCTCATCACGCTCATATTGAATTTTTTAATTAGAATGCTCATTTGAAAGTGAGCCTCAAAACTTGGTGGAAGTCGTTATTTTTTTCATCAGTTGTAACGACTGGTGAAGGGCTTGATTACACCTGCCAAGTAATTTGTTTCCTTGTCGTTTTTAGCTCAACTTCCTTCTGCTAGTCAAATTTGGTGAAGAGATTTCTTGTGGTTGTTTAATTCTTTTGGTTGACAGGTTTTCCAGGTAATTTTGGACTTTCTAATTTTTAGTGTTGATTAGATATTGTGTTAATTCCTTGGCTGCTCGATTTAGTTTTACTGTTTTGCCATATTCTTCTGAGCCTTCTTATGAATAAAATTTGCTTTTATTATTACTGGACAATTTTTCCATATTTCACACATCCTCATTCAGGATTGATTGCCATGTAGCCCCCTATGTAAAGCTTTCTCACGAGGTGTTCTCTGCATCAAACAAGTTTTTCTCTATTTTGAGGGGAATATCTAGTGATATTGTATTATCAAGTAAACTTCTCAATATTTCCAAGATTTCTAAGACATTATCATTATTAAAAATTAAAATTTTCTTTGAACGGACTCTAGAGCTATCTAGTGATTTTTATAAAATAGGTACCAAATTAGATATCCGTATTCGAACCTAGAACACGCAAGGGATTAATAAAGAGTTTTTAATGGAGCTTAATATTTTTGTCGAGAATGTTCCCAAATTAGTTAATTATGTGTTTAATATAATACATTAAATTTAAAGTCACATTTTTTGCAGTTCTTACTAACTCTGGTGGTATCCCAAACACCAAGACATCATCATCACTGTCCATTTTAAATACTTTTTAATATTTCTTTTGACACTTACAAGTATTAAAGCGAAATAAACACCGATTCAGACTTTTATCACAACAATAAATAAACACTGATTGTCAAAGAAATGATTTCAAAAGCAATTAGATTGTAATGAAAAAATGTTATGCATTAATAAAATTTCTTAATTTATAATAATATTAATTGCGATTTCAGAAAAAATAGTATGTACACCTCGTAGTAAAAAGCACATTCCCGGACTTCAATGTTTGTTGGCTTCAGCCTAATGCCTCGACCAACAATAATTTACATCGTCGTCCGGGAATGTATTCCCTTTACTACTACTACATACACAATGTACTATTTATGTCATCTGTGAATAAAAGGTCATCACACTCAATAGCCTTGGTAAGAACATCAATAACTAATAAAATGAGAGACCCAAGATTAGACCCCAGAGGCTCTGCTCTGGATACAGCTGCATACAGGTACCAACCTACACCCATTATATGCCACGTATTGTAATCTATCTAAGTAGGAAATGAAATTCATCAAGTTACTTGAGAACTCAAAGTCTATCAGTTTTATAGTGTGATTATTGTTATCCAAGGTCTTTTAGAAATCTGCATGCATTGCATCTAGCTGTCCCTGTTCATCCATGGTTTAGGATATAGTTTGAATAAATAAAGCCAAATTAGTTATGGTCGATCGGGTATCCATGAAACTATCTTGATATACTGAAAGTGATTTTTACGGACGGGTAACTGTGGTTGTATATAGAAATCGCAGAGACTTTTGCGAAATTAGGCAAAATTATAATGGGCCTGCCATTTGCTAGATTAATTTTATCGCCATTTTTTAGCAGTGGACAAACTCCTGGCAAATTTCCAACAGTTCGGAAATTGGAATATGTAGTGACAGATAGAATAAATTATTATTAGAAATAGACATATCGATATTATCTTCTAAATAAACAGCATTGAAATAAGTTGCAAAACCATTTACAACATATTCAGGGGGATTGTAAGAAGTGCCTGGTATTTATACATTATATATTTTTTCATTTGTTTTCATTTCATGGTGATATATTTTAAATTTATATTTTTGTACACGGAAAATGTTGTAAAGCAACACCGTTGATACACTTCCTGTTAGAAAAAATTTCATGTCTATACTTATACTGCTTATTATTATTTTTTTTTTTCAATAAAAATATTGTATTGCATTGCATTGTATTCATTGCCAGTCTCCTCACGAACAGATTCGAAATAGAAGCAAAAGAAGAATTCGAGTATTTCCCAGGATTTGACTTAGAGATATGTGGATGATATTTTTGCAGTGTCTGATACAAAAAATCTCTAATATTGACAACTTTGTTTCTAAATTAAACAGTTGTTTTGCTTAGTTAAGTTCATATATGAAATTGAGGACTACCGTATTGATAATTAAAAATAGTGAAAATAAATTTACAGGAAAGATACCAGTACTCTAAGGTATATCCCTAAAGATTCTCACCATTGTACTCAACACAAAATGGCGAGTTTTAATTTTCTATTTCATTGCCTCCCCCTCAATAAGGCGGAGAAAAAAGAAAAGACATTGATTAAGGATATAGCTACGCGTAATGGATATTCTGTAAGTTTAATTAATAAAATAATTATGAAATGTAAATTTAAAGAGCCATTTCGAAATTCCCCCGATCTTTCAAAATGAATGAGAAAATCCGAAATTTTGTATCGATTCCATCCGATCCACGATTCACCCGTGGCATTGGTAAGATTTTTAGAGAGACAGGTTTGACAGTGGTTAATTCATCGGGAAATAAACTACAACAACTTTAAGGCAATCCAAAAGTCGGGGATTTACGAAATTAGCTGTAAAGACTGTAATCAAAAGTATGTAGGACAAACTAGACGCACAACTTAAACTAGATTCAAAGAGCATATGCTAGACAGCTGGATGCATTTGATAATGATGCCAACTTGGTCGATGAAACGCACATCGAGAGCAGTATATGATGTTTTGGTGAGTCGTGGAAAACTGCGTCAGTGTTAGTCATTTTATTAGTTCAAGAAATAATAAGAAAATTTGATTGCGAGAAATTATTTAAAAAGGTTTAAAATCCTTGAAACTATTAGATGAAGAGTCAATACTGAATATAATACGTAAAATAAAACCTAGGTGTATATGTGAAATATCAGAAATATTTGTAATTTTAAATTACAGAACCCTTAAAACTAGTTACTTCATAGAAACAGAGAAAAAATAACTAATTTCATGCCATTGTATTTAATATATTTGTACATAATACTAATAATATAGTCATTAAAGAAACAACAGAATTTCATTTTAAACGTACAGGCAAATTTGGATGTTTGTATAGAGCAACTCGGTAACTGTAAGAGATACAAAAAAAATGGATGACATTAAAATATTAAAATACGCTACTAAAAGATTATTTTTGCTATTAAATACTGGCACATCAAAAACGACCCCACATATGATATATAATTTGAAAGTGAAAAAAAAATTCTTTTTAACTAAACCATAGCCACCTATGATTCCCATGTAAAAAATACAACTTTATGCCATAACTCGAAATTGACCTTTTTTTTATTTTTCAACACCACTGTATTGTCCAGAAAAAAGTGCATAAAATGTAAAAGTTGTTTTTTCATATCTTTACAAACAACCAAGATATTGACATGTGTCTAAAAGTCGAAAAATCTAGCTTTTGTTTATAACTCGAAAACAAAAGACGATAGCAAATTTTTGTTTTCGCCAGTGAATTTGTCTCAAAAAAAGAGGTGGAGAATATGTCTTCCATTTTTTTTGTATCTATTACAGTTACCGAGTTATCCTATACACACATCGAAATTTTTCCACCCTGTATATTTCAAATTTTTATAGGTGTACTGCGTTATTTGTATTTAATAATATAATGCTAATAATACCAAAAAACAAAATCACAACACTCAAATATGTCACATCGCCGAACTCAGAATTTAATGCTCTATCTAAAACTGTAAAAACATACAGGAGGTCATCAAAAAAAATCTGAAAGTTGCTGTCATTTCCGTTAAATACTTTTTTTATGTCAAATAATGTATTTTTATTTGTGTATTGACTATATGTAATATCATTTTTATAAATTAAATGTTAAACAAAAAAAGGGGTGAACCATATCTCAGTGACACCCGGTATATCACAAATTTCATCACAACAGTTAAAAGCATTTCTTTGTTATTTAAAAAATAACAATTTTCTTAAGAACTTTGACTCTCGATGGCGACTTAACAAAGCACTTTTGGATACAAGTAAGTTGAGTTCAATCGCCTTATTTTAGTCTTGGGAATATATGAAATCTATTTGTACAGATCTTTCAGCCAGACCCTGTATATGTATAATTAAAATTATTTTTCTTGTACTTGTACCTACTTACCGTCTTTCACTTTCCCGTAATTTTTCATGAAACCCCTGGCAGTCGCAATCATCCCCTTTAAAAATAAAGTCCGAGCAAATAGAATCAAATAAATTTGTAGTCAGTGTTTCAGTTTCTTCCAGTTGCTCGTCTGCTTTGAACATCACAAATTCTGGATACGATGGCACACTGGAAAAATTGTAATAATCGTTTGCCTTTACGTAAGTCCGACTTTTGTGTCTTTTGTGTTTTTGAGTCACATGAAACCGAAGAAGTTTTAATATGCACATGGTATTACACGATTTAAAAAATATTTGGTTACAAATATCTCAAAACGTGTATTATTGCTGCACTGGGAACTAAGATAGCACTATTAGAAGATTATTTTTAAAAACATTTGATTTAACTGAGTTTCATTTAATATTTACATAATTTTGTAAATGTAGTAAACATTTAAAATTTAGATATGTAAAAGAAAAAAGTTAAAAACACTGTAGTCACTTTAAACCGTGTTAACATTTAAAGGGGTACAAAAAGTTACCAACAATTTGATTAACATGATTAAGCCAGATATAATTTTAAGACTGAACCAACGAAATACAATCTGGAACTGTCACAACAAACAATTGGTAATATAAACCCACTAACCAAGTCATTATTTACGCACGAAATATTTGCATCAAAAAAGAAACAATTATTTTATCACTAGACGAGAAAAGTGGATTAACTTGAGTTACCGACAGTGGCGTGTGACAATTACATGAATGCGTATCCGCATGTCATAAAATTTTAAATATATCAAGTATTAACTTTCATATTTGGGCAAATAATTTATTCAGGCAGATTAGGATTACAATTAGAAATTCATAAATGCGAGAAAGATTCATCGTATTCAATTGTAGGCCAGTCAGCGAGGGCATTATAAGCGGAAATAATTCTGCACAAACTAGAATTAATTTATTGAATTGGGTCTTAGAAGCCACATACTAATTTTAAACCCCCCTGAGAGATTGAGCTTTTGCGCCATCTTGAGGAAATGTCCAAGAAAATAATTTTTTCTACTCCCTACATAGAAAATACTATTTTGCTCCCTCATTTCAGGGAGCTAAGTAGTACTTTTCCTCCCTCGGGAGGAAAATACTTTGCTTCCCTAGGGAGGAAAATACTTTGGCTCCCTCTGGAAGCAAACAAGTAAAAACTTCAAATAGCTGTAATAGCAGTGTATAGACTTCTTTTATTGATACACAAACTTCCTGAAAATGAAGCTTTTCTTTGAAACAGATTTTTTATTACTTATTTTTATTTATAAAAATTTAAAACAGTTTAAATCAAGGTTTAAATTAACATCAGTAACTAAATATTGTTAAAATTTATGGTACAATTAGTTAAATTACTAATGGAGATTGCCCCTGAAGAAATATTGGTTCTGCTGGTGGAGATCAGTTCCTGTTTGTTGTTTTCCAAAGTCTTGGTCGCTGATGAAGTACTTGTAGAAACAAAATTTTCAAAAACAAGACAACGTTTTTTGGTACTTGAAGTAGTACTTTCTCCCGTAATTATTTGGCTGGCTGCCTCACATTTTTTAGAAATACAATCATCTAAGTACCCTTCTGCTACTGCGTTTGTTCGCCATCCCCCATGTCTTTTTAGAGTGAGATTGTCACTTCCAGCATTGACTAATAACGTAACTGAAGTACGGCGGAAACTGTGTCCAGTATAGCCTTTCGAATCATCCAAATTTAAAAATATTGCTGTTCTGTATGGAATTTTGGCAATTGTGTTTTTGCCAATTACCTGGTTTGTACATTTCCCTTTAGCATAAGTTACAAAAAAATCTAGAATGACATGTTTTAGGTGACCTACAGTCCAGATATTTTCTATACATATCCAAGACAGATACTCCGTTTAAAATCTCATTTGTTATTGTAAATGTCCTTTTGATATTAGTTTTTGAGTCAGGTATTTGCACCACCAAAATATCGCCTTTATCACTGATATCCTCAAGTACCATTTTAACTAATTCATCGCTACGGCATGCCCCAGCAATTCCAAATATAAGCACAACCTGAAAAAGGAAAATGCACTTATGATAACTGCCTAAAATGTCACTTAATTGTCATATATATACTTTCTAATAAAAAATGCTGCGTTACGTTTTTATTTATTATTCAACAATAACGATCAATCTTACCTTCATATGTAAGTAAGTTTCATCTGGAGCTTCTGCAATAAACTTGTTGATATCCTTCCTTGAAAAAGTATTGGCTTTCTTGGCTTTATATCCAGCAGATTTCCTTTTTAAAAAAGCTACTAATTTAGGAAACTTAATGTCGATATTGTCTTTAATTTGGAGTGTAGATCGCAACATGCTGTATTTGCTCCATAATGTTGAAGGCTTCAAATCGGCGCATTTTTTGGAAAAGTAAAATAGGACCACTTCTTCACATATTTTTCTTATTTGCCTAGTCTCCATCCAACAATTAAATAGCTGGTACTCTTTTTTCATATTTTTCACGATACTTTAACGGTAATAGATTTAACGAAACCACGTTTGCTTCTTCCAGAATATCTTGAGGAACTTCATCTTCACATTCGGAATACATTATTATAAACTTTTTGGAAGTTTGTTTATTTTGAAAACAAGAAGCAACCTTAGCAACGTTCCATGTACTTTGATTTTTAACAATATTTACTTATCTAAATACCTATTATGACATTTTGACATATTTGGTATTTTGATTGTCATGCATAAGAAAATATAATAAAATATATGTAAAACCAATGTAAAACACTGTAAATGATCGTAGAAAAAAATCATATGTATTACACAGGAGCAAAGTGCCATTTCCTCCCTTGGATATTGATCAAACTATCCGCGGGAGGAAATTATGCACTTTTCTCCCTTGTCATACAAATAGCTATTTTTTGAAATATTGGCGCAAATATCTCGATTAGTGTCAGCTTAACAGAAAAATATGTAGTTATCCAAGTTAATAATGGTTAAATTCTCCATAAAAAATGTTATGTACAGTTTTGTTCTAAAGCTGTCAGTTTTGAAGAAATAGGCGTCGAAATATGTACTACAAAATATTTAAATAAAGTCGAATATACCATTTCGTCCCCTAACTCGCCCAATTTCGGCTACCAGCTGGAAATTACCTCACTGTTTAATATTTTTGGTCATTATACATGATTTTTGTCATATCCAATCAAGAAAACATTTCGTTTAGTGTACTCGTTTCCACATCATTTTGAAATAGAGTACTCGGTACGCTTTTTTTGTGGTATCCTCAGGTCGCGACCGGACACCTAGGCGGTCTACTAAAAGTACATTTACAACCAATTCGCTACAGGCACAATTTACTGACGGATTGTGAATTCTGCTGAGATAAAATTTAGGTCATTTATAATGACTTGAAAGCTGCCATCTGTTGAGATTTTTTTAATATTACGTGTGTGCAAATTCAGTTTGATTAAAAAATTACAATTATTTTAACATAACTTCTAAAAACATCATATTTTCTAATACTAAAAGATCTAATCTTCCAATTTCAAATCACAAACCGACTTTAAATATAAACAATAAATTTGTGTCGTAGTACGCATGCGCAATTTGAAATTCGTGCCGCAATTGAATTGAATATTTGCGATTTGCAAACCTGAAGTGCAATTCAAGGTCGTGCCGACTTAAAATTTTATTGTAAACAAATACATTCAACCAGATATGCTTAAAACCCAATTTACAATCCACCAGCAGATTGTGCCCGTACTGAATTGATTGTAAATGTACCCTAAGCTATCTTACATTTATTTTGAAGTCGATGGTTCATTCCCAAGCAACACATCTAGTACTGTCTATGTAGTAGCTACCATCAGTGGAATTTTAAAAGTTTCCGCAACTAACGACCGCTAGGTAATGTGAACGATCCATCTACCAAGCGTTCACCAAAATGGGGAATAGTTTTTACGTAGCAATTACTATTCCGGAACTTTCCTTCTTACGTGTTGACAACTAGGTTATTACGTAAACGGAACGTAACCGCAAGTAGTAGAAATGACTAACTTTTGGAACAGCTCTTTAGTGGTACGAGAGCAAATTATATTTTGTTCTCTCTCTCTCGTTCGAATAGCAAAATATAATGTATTGTAATCGGACTTACTGATTGTGAGTTTGAGGTGAATATGTCCAAGTTAAATCGATTAAATGAAATATGCGTAGGTAATAAACCATGTTCTGCAATCACTCTGTGTGGAAATTAAAGCGACTACCTGTTTTCTGTAATATGTTTACATGATACTTCAATAAAAAAGTCGCACTCTCTAGAAATTTGTTTTTTTGAATTAAAATTTCTTCAAAAATTATGTGTACACTCTAAAATAAAAATTTTTTGATGGAAAAATATTTCATTGTTTGTGTGTTATGATCTATTTATAAAAGATATTTGCAAATGAGCATATTTAATAAAAAAAATGGTTTTCAGAATTATATTTTTATCTGTCAATAGCACCGGCACACAAAAAAAAAGTTGTTTGTACATTTGACGCCACCTACCTCCCGACATGTATTTCGACCCGTTGAATCCGAATTTGAAGTCAGTTTGGGCCGTACACCCGCAAATATCGAGTAAATTGAAAAACCGTAAAAAAATAGCGAAAATTGGGTGTTTCGGTAATAAAAAAAAATTTGTGGATCTAAACCAAGCCTAATTTTTACGTATTTCGATCCGCTGAATACGGATCTAAAGTATATTTAGACCATAAGCCGTTTTAAATCTAAGTAAATTCTAAAAAACCCTCGAAAATTGCTAAAAATTGCAAAAAATTGTGATTATGTTGATGAAAAAATTTTGTAGACCCGGATCGAAGAGGATTTTTATGTAATTTGATCTGCTGAATCCGAATCTGAAATATATTTGGCCCATTAATCCCTCAAAATCTCAAAAAATCGCAAAAAACCGATAAAATAGCAAAAAATTGCAGTTGAAAAAATTGAAAAAAAATCTATGAAACACGATTAAATACGTTTCTTGTATTTTTTTATGCATAAAATACAAGTTTAGAATCTGAAAATGTGAAAAATTGTAAAATCTATAAAAAATGACGTATAAACAGAATGAAAATTTTTTTCATCATAATCACAATTTTTTGCCATTTTTAGCAATTTTCGAGGGTTTTTTACAATTTACTTAGATTTAAAACGGCTTATGGTCTAAATATACTTTAGATTCGTATTCAGCGGATCGAAATACATAAAAATTAGGCTTGGTTTAGATCCACAAAATTTTTTTTATTACCGAAACACCCAATTTTCGCTATTTTTTACGGTTTTTCAATTTACTCGATATTTGAGGGTGTACGGTCCAAACTGACTTCAAATTCGGATTCAACGGGTCGAAATACATGTCGGGAGGTAGGTGGCGTCAAATGTACAAACAACTTTTTTTTGTGTGTGCCGGTGTAGTTTACCAAGGAGTAGCATATGCGACGAATGATATCATTTTCTTGGTAGCCTTAAACTGGCCTCTACTACGCTACTACGAAAAGGTTACTGCAAAGTTCCCACGTACTTTACGACCCTCACTTTTAAGTTAGTAGAGCTGGCTGATCCGATCTATACTCCATTCATTTCATATGAGAACTTTTTTTACCTGGGCTCGCAGAGCGACCTTTTGTCGACTTTCTGTCGTGCATAGTTCTCTAATATAGGCGCGCGGTGCACTATATAAATTCACAAAATGTATTTATGTAATACCGCACGCTTATGCTAGAATTTTTTATGTGCTTATATGAAGTGAATGGAGTATAGGTGAAAATAATTTTATTGTTTGGGATTGGCAATACGTTAATGACTGACTAAACATCAACAGTGACAGGTGGAAGTGTTATTAGCGAAAATCAAACAAATGATTAACTCGATGATTTACTTTGAATACCAACAAAATTCAATGTGGCGAAAATCTCGATTGCCCAAAGATGACACTATTCATCTGATCACTCACGTATTCGTAAATTTTATAACTAAATTATTTATTTGTCTGAATTTTGCGAATTTGTTTAATGGGCGAAATTTTAATTTACAATTAATGGTAAATCACAAACAGTCACATCAATTACATTCTTTACTTCAACATTTGTTGATTCTTCAATACAATGTCCGATTTTCCCAACAATTTTCCTGACCTGGTTATTTATCTATTTCAACGAATAAGGCTCGGTTCCGCATCAATCAAATAATTTGTTAAATTGTTAACTTGACTTAACTGTAACGTAACTTATCTATAAAAGGTCGATGAATGCCGGAAAATCTTTGTTGTTTTACGCTTTTCAGCGCCTAGTTCGATTAGTTCCGAATAAGAATGTGTTGTCTTAATGTTACTAATAAGTTACACAAATTTAAAGCTCCAGAAAATGTCCCGACAACGTTACAGAAAATTTAAATAGAACAATTTCGTTTATCATTACTTTGAAGTGATTTTTTGGTAACGCTATGCAGTCGGCATTACTACTAATTCTCACTTTAAAGTTAAAAATGCTTTAAAGTAATGCAGAGTAGTATCTGCGACGTTGCGCATACTGCAGTAGTTACCTGAAAGTGTAAGAACTATGCAGTACCTGAATTCAGTAGAATTTACGTGTAGTAACACACGGGCATACCACAAGGTGAATTATACACTAAAGTCGCAAATTTAGTGACTTTGGTACTAGTTGGGTTGATTTGACTTCCTACATAATCTGTATCCTTTTTTTCGATTTAACTAAGAGCGGTAGGAATACTCCAAAGGTTTTTCTATTTCCTTATTTATTTCGTTCTCGTCGTCTTCGTCCAATTCATATACGTCTACAATATTCGAACAAGATTTTTCCAGGCAGAATCCACAAATTATTGAGCAACATAAATTGACATTAACCGAGATATTTGCAAATATTTCAAATTTTTTTAATTTTTTTTTTTTTAGAACTTTTTATCAAGATGACGGCAGAAGCTTAACATCTCAGGAGGTGCAAAATAAGTATATGAGTTCTGCGGTGCAATTATTAAAATTAATAGATTAAAATTAAATCTCACACTCGGTTAATTTAAATGACGTACCGATTGGCCAATAGGTCTTTATTTTGTATTATTATAACTCAGGTCCGCGAGTAAATAGTACATGACTTAAAAAACAAGGGCTGACTCAGGACACCGCACTGACGTACACGTTATAAAAATATGATAAATGATATATTACCTTTTAATTGGTGATTTTCTAGTATCCAAAATAACAGGAGAAATAAATGTTTCACTGAACACACAACACTGCACACTAGTAATTTCTTGAGTTCCAGTAAATTAACAGCATCTGTTCTAGATGTTCAGGATCGAGTTAACTTTTGACGTCTGCTGCTCAAAATATATATACAAATACAAAAAAATTCTTTAAAAGATCGAATAGATGTTAAATATGTGAAGTATAAAATGACAAAACCAAAAAGTCCTTATAACTTGTAAAGCACTGGCGGTTCTTTTATAGGGTCATTTGGTCAATGACCTCCCACATACAAATAAAAAAATAGAGCTATTCATTTTCTGAAGTTTAAAAATATATAATGTACATATTTTTAATATTCTTAAAAATATATATATTATATATTTTTAAACTTCAGAAAATGAAGAGCTCTATTTTTTTATTTGTATGTGGGAGGTCATTGACCAAATGACCCTATAGAAGAACCGCCGTTGTTGTGAAGGGATATAGGTTTCGAAAAAAATAAATGAAAAAAATACCCCCACATACCTCCTGTCGTCTTTGTCATCCCCATCCTGTGCAAAAATCTTAGTCCCTTTGGAAAATTTTCATTATACAAGGAGTTTCAATTATTAATTTTGAATTTCATAAAAAATTTAAATAAGTCCACCATATTTGAAGGTAATGTCTAATATTTTGATTTATTATATGGAAAATTTCATGCATAATCAGAATATGTTAAAATATCCAGGGTGTTACATTTAAAAATTCAAAATTCATGACACTTCCGGTTTCACCGGAAGTGGTATTGATAATATATGTTCATCAAAATAAGCCTATTTACTTCTCATACGTGAGTTTTAAATTTAAAAATTTCATTCCAATTTAAAAAAATGACGGGCTGATACATGATATCGTTGACACCCAGTATACTTGGATACAAGTTGTAGACAAAAATTCAATTGGGTTTAGGTCAGGTTAGGTCAAATTTTAGAGTTCAAAATGAAATTTTCTTGACGGTTGGCGGAGGATATGCAAATTTAGACATTCTCATAATATATAATGGTATCATTGTTCTTCAATGTTATTCGTAGAATTTTCATATAAGGGTCTATCTATCGCTCATTGTGAATTGTGACTTTGTCGGGCTATTGAGAGATTTTTATTCGTTGTATATTTTAATGAACTCATAAATGGCCTATTCAATTGCAGGTTTGCAAATTTCGTCACACCAGATCTTTATAATTAAAAAGTGATACGTTGAAAATCCTATAAGAAATAAAGCAGCGGAAATGATGGTTATAGGCCACGTTGTTATGGATAATACACTGAGTACTTACAAGGAAATTGTCTGATGTGGTAGGTGTTTCAGGATTTACTGTCCAAATAATTTTAAAGCATTACAAATTCCATCCCTATAAAATTCATTTGATCCAAGAACTCAATGAAAATGACAATGTTCGGCGTTTGCAATTTTGTGAGCTAAGAAGCGAACGGATACCCAGTCAACCAAATCTTTTATCTATCATATAATCATTAGATAATACACGTTTCCCAGTAAGTAACAATTATGTCAAATGTATAGTCCATATAGTGTACCATCTCTGACTAATGTCAGCACTAAAAACACTTATTGCTATACACTATCTTCATTTGTTACTTTACTGTTACCAAATATTAATTAGTCCAATAACAGCATTGAAAATTGTAAACATGCACATTTGCCAGAGGAAGGGGTGAAATTATACTGACATAAAATACCTGTACAAAACAAACGGGTCCTCCAAAATACTAATTAAAATTTCAAATTAATGGAAATAAAATTTCTTTTTTCTCCATAATTTCAAGGTACCCAATCGATGGTCATCAACACTGCTTAAAATATCAATTTTCAACTTAAAAGGCGATTTTAGAAAAGCATTTAAGGAACATTTTAAAGATCTACTTTTCGTTATGAAAGTATACGCCAAGAGGCTCAGAAACATGGCGGCAGCAGACGCCGGAATATAGCTGTAGGCCTAGCACAGATCACAGATTTAGTTATTTCCTAACCTAAATACTTATAGCTAGGTAGGGTTGGTCAAAAATAAATCAAGCGAATTCAGAATTATTAAGAATTATTAATTATTGCTGTGCTCGAAATCGATATAGTAATAATTTACAATAAGTTTTGCTAAATAAATAATTCTCGTTATTAAACAAGGTGTTAATCTGCCGTTTTAATAATAAATCGAATTAAAGATGCATATTGTCGAGTGGAATCTGAGATACCATACTATATTTTTTTAACACTAATTACATAGTTCTTCTCGTAAACCTATACGTATATAGGAATCTGGTGCAACATAGTCTTAATAACTCTTGGGACATTCAAGATAATTTGAGCATCTTTAGGTAATCGCAAATTTGCCCTTAAAATTTGCAATGTCATTGACTGCGGAATGACTTGGACTTGGATTAATTTGTCCACATTCTTAAATCATTCTGTAGTGTACTTTTACATTTTGGGTTATTTTCAACACTATGGTCCGTAACATATTTTATAACAGATTTGTTAAGTACGGTTGTTTAATTTATGGAAAATGGTATTTCGTTGTAATCAAGTGGATTTAGTGTATTACAAACAGTGTGTAGAAAGAAATTATTTCAGCTGTTTCACTGGACTTTCCAGTAATACAACCATTGCCATATCTACATATACATGAAATTGTGTCCTCTTTATTGGCAACGATAGCCTCAACGCGTTCAACAGTGTCAACAATTTTTCTGCGTTTTTGCCTATAGGATAAATCTAAATATCTATTTCTGGGCATATTAAGTAGATTGAAATGAATGAAACAAATTTTAAACGCGTACAAAAATTATTAGCAGTTAAAGAAAACAGAAACAGACTTCTAAAAACATACTGTTGTTTTAGGTTAAGTTAATCGCTCATTGCGTTCTGAAAAACATGCATATAACATTTATCGCTATTATATTTAATTATTTTTTATAAACAATATAAACTTTATAAAAAGGTATTTTATCCTTATGGATAAAACACTAGTATTTCAGGACATCACAATTTTTGTAAATTATACAAACTTGTTACATTTTACGTATTATTAACAAAACCTTAATATGCGCCGAATATGGAACACGTTACATAGCACTGATAACATAAATTAACATAAATATTATAAATCTGTGCTTCATATGATTTATAAAATATTATTTTATCAATATTACGTAATTACTGTATCACTTATATGCCTCTTACGTAACAAAGAAGAAACATTATCACATAACGAACATGTTAAAAATAGTGGGCACAAACAAATACGAAAGTAGGACAACATTTTGTTATAAAACAGATTTCTTTTTTAAATCTCATCTAGTTATATAACTACTGCAAGTTTGGTTGACTGGGTAATAAATCCGCTATCTTTCTAACGTTTGTTTTTTTCGATGAATGCTTCTTTCACATAAATGATATAGGCAATTGTCATTATTATTGTCGTTATTAAGGAGATTCCAGTCCGACAATATTCCACGAAGTACTCAGCAACCAGAGAAGTTGCCTTTGCAGGTATTTCGTGATCGAGTTGTCGGATCTTTCTTCTATATATAATCTGTGAGGCAATTTTTTGATCATAGATTTCCTGATCATTAAGTTGGAAGGAGAAGCCCTATTGAGTGGCCTGCAAGATCACCAAACTTACCTATCTTAGATTTCTTTTTATGGGGTCATTTGACGAGTAAAATTTACGCAACCCAACTCAATTCTTTAGAAGATTTGCGACAACGTATTACTCACGAATGCCATCAAATTACTTCAGAAATGCTCTGCAAACATGAAAAACACGGTATAGTTGAATCAAAATGAGCATAAACCCCTGTAGAATGTTTTCTACCCTGTATATTAACACTTTTGTTTGCTAATCTGTCACACACGGTAAGTTATAAAATATATACAGCTTATTTCCAACTTATTTGCAACATAAAAAAACATCGGCTTCTTTGACATAAGTAAAGGGATCAAAGAAGCCGACATTTTTTATGTTGTAAATAACTTTAAAATAAACTGTACTTACCATTATATTGACGAACAGTGTGAACTTACGTGTTAATATTGTTTTAAATTATTTTCCGTTTCTGTAATATGCAACATGTTTTTATTTACCTGTTGCCTATTGGCTGCTTGTAAAATTTTATGTTTTTTTATTTATTATACCTCTTGTCATATATTTGAAACAGTGAAGACAAAAACAATAAAAATTACTAACAAAAGGTACGATTGTATTTTTTTTTCCTTTCTGCCCAACCAAATCATTCCTCGCCACTGACTATTAACGACAGATATAAATAATTAAATCAAAGAAAGTTTTACTCTCAGAGGATTGTTATTTAACCGGAAAGATTTATTTATCTATGCTGAATTAGGATTAATTTGTTTAATAGTAATATTTCTTATACATAAATTTAGTTATTGAGGAAGATACGCTTCCCGTTGAATTCAGTAACAAAAAATATGTGAAAAGATTTTATTACTTGTAGTTTCTGTTCATCCTTATGTAATTAAATATGTTGCAATAGTTTTTAATCATAAGTGTTTTTGTCATTATAGAAAATTTTAATTACATTAAGGTACTTAATACTTTTTTATTTTTATTTATTTAACTCTGTCCGAGTCTGAATGGGAGGGGGGTCTCGGGGACTTCTCCTGCTAGTTTTTCTATTATAAGAGTGCGTTTTCACCAAGTATCCAACATCCAACTTATATCTATAAATCGCTGTTAAAATTTTTCTTTTAGTAATATTAAAAAACAAAAACAAATAGTTCATCCTAAATAGCATATACTGGGTGTACAGGGTCATGGTACACCCACCCCCTTTTCTCCTTTAGTTTTGAAGATAATTGATTGAAATTTGGGATATCCCATATACATAATAAGCGGCACTTTTTGACGTACAAGTGATTTTTTTCACTTCCGGTTTCGCCGGAAGTGACACTAACTTTCGATTTTTAAATGGAACACCCCATATATTATTGCATTTTTGAGTTCTGCATAATTTTTTTAATCCAACGATACCAAATAAGTGACATTTCAAACGTCAATATTTTTTATTATAATTTTTAGTTTTCCATTTAAGTGTGCCATGATGTTTCCGATTTATTCTAAATGACCCGTGTAATGCTAGAAATATCGAAATCCCGTCAAACATACTAAATTACGTGATTTATGAGAAAATAAAGTTCATCAAAATGGTTTTCGGGGCCAAACTAAATTTTTTCAAATGGAATGGTACCGTGCGTGGTACCATTTATTAGTACTATTAATAAGGAATTTATTCATATGTCGTATTAACATGTGCGATAAATACAAACAAAATTACAGCTAAAAGAAAATAAGAAAATACAATTTTGTTCTAATTAAATGTTAAGAAGTAACCTAACTAAGGTGGCTTTGAAAACAATGAAATATTTAGCTTGTCAAACATTTGTTGCTTTACCGGTGTTTTTATTGTGTCTTTAAAAATTGTTTAAAATTCTTGTTAATTGTGTTCAAAATGCCGCAAATTTATATAAGAGATGGAAGAGTTGACATGTTATATTTATGGGAAATGTAGAAAAAATGCCGTTGCGGCAAGACACCTTTATGCCGAACGATAGCCTGATAGAGAATGTCCAGCGAGAAATTATTTTAATCTCTTGAAAATCAATTCCGAAGTGAGCCCAACAATGATCCCGAAGAAAAGTTATTCTTGATGAAGGAACGGAAATTAATGTTTTGGCTCGAGTAGAAGTTGATAAGACTGTTTCTTTAAGGCAAATTAGGTTTGAATTGGAAATCAGTCACCAAACAGTAAGCCGAATTTTACGAAAATACCACTATAAATATTTTAAATACCAATTGCACCAGCGCTTGTACAAAAATGATGATGAACGTAGGATGGAATATTGCAATTGGATTTTGCAGAATAACGTGCAGCCAAACAATGATTTTTTGGGAATGAATGTCTAGATTTACAAATTTGGGATTATTTAACCGACAAAATACAAAATATTGGTCGCAAGAAAATCAAAATTTATTACGAGAGGGTAACTTTCAAGTGCGGTTTGGTTTCAATGTTTGGCGTGGAATAATCGGTAGTAGAATCATTGTTCCAATAATATTTGAAGGATTCTTGACTGGTGCCAGATACTTGGGATTTCTGCAGAATGAAATTGATGACAGTTTAGCTGAATTACCTTTCCATTTGCGACAGGGAATGTATTTCAAATAAGAGGGTGCTCCTCCTCATAATTCAAGGATAGTAATTGATTACCTTCAACGGAAATTCGGAGAAAACGTAATTTCGACGAATGGTCCTGTGAGGCGGCCTCCAAGGTCACCTGATTTAACACCCCTTGATTTGTTTGTTTGGGGTCATTTAAAAAATATTGTCTACGCAGCCGCCGTTACAACCCGTGAAGACCTGGAGCTACGAGTAAGACGCGCAATTAATAGCATAACAGCCCAGCAATTGGCGAACGTTCTTCGAGAAACAGCTATGCGAGTTCAGATGTGCATTGACGTTGATGAACTGCATTTTGAACAACTATTGTAATGTTTTATGTTCATTTTTTTGTGTTCCAAAGCCACCTTATGTAGAACAAGGGAATTAGAACAAAATTGTATTTTCTTATTTTCTTTTAGCTGTAATTTTGTTTGTATTTATCGCACATTTTAATACGACATATGAATAAATTCCTTATTAATAGTACTAATAAATGGTACCACGGTACCAATATGGTTCCATTTGAAAGAATTTAGTTTGTCCCCAAAAACCATTTTGATGAACTTTATTTGCTCATAAATCACGTAATTTAGTATATTTTGACTGGATTTCGATTTTTCTAGCATTACTCGGGTCATTTAGAACAAATCGGAACCGTCATGGCACACTAAATGGCAAACTAAAAATTATATTATAAAAAATATTGACGTTTGAAATGTCACTTATTTTGTATCGTTGGATTCAGAAAATTATTCAGAATGCAATAATATACAGGGTATTCCATTTAAAAATCGAAAGTTAGTGTCACTTCAGGCGAAACCGGAAGTGTCAAAAAGTGCCGCTTATTATGTATACAGGATATCCCAAATTTCAATCAGTTATCTTCAAAACTAAAGGAGAAAAGGGAAATTTTATATCAAATTCATTTTCTGTTGTGCATGTTTCAAAAAAACGTAATTAATTAAATAATCAAAATTTCTTAATGAAATTTAAAACGTATCGATATAATCTTCCCCTGATTCTGAAAAAAAATATATGTTGCCAAATCGAATGATTTTTAACAATTTACATGATTATAGAAAAATCCCAATGACCCCGCAAATGTAAGTGATTTCTCCAAACACTGAAAACGACCTGTGCAATTTCAGAATATCCCAGTAAACACCAAAGTATGGGCTCCCATTGGGCCCTAACCAGGCCTTTACTGGAAATGCTGGCCAAGTAAAGGTCTAGTAAAGGCCCATACTTTGGTGTTTACTGGAAATAAATATGTACCTTTGAAACGTTATTAACAAGTTTTGTAAAATTCGAACAGTACAAAAACATCCTATAGATATTCATTGGATGGTATTCAATGGATAATGGACGTCCACTGGATTATACATTGTCACAACTATGGACATCCATAGATGGTCCAGTAGGGACATCCATAGCTAGTCCAGTGAATGTCCAATGTCTGTCCAATGGATATTCAATGAACATTTTTTTGCATACATTGAGAGGATATCTTGGTGTGGACTTCCACTGGATGTCCAAGTATGTTCGTGGACGTCCAGTGGATCTATTTTTGCGTACATCCTGTAGATATTCTGATATAAATATCCACTGGATGTTCAAAATGTATCCATGAACATCCTAGACTCATTATGAACCCAAAATGGACGTCCAATGGATGTTATGTGCTGTATGATTTGTGGCCCACTCTTAATATCTATATTCGCAACATAAACTCCATTCTTCTCTTTTTGATTTTGCAAAATATGTCTAATGATACTGTGCGATTCAGGAAATACTGAATCGATCTTCGATTCGCAAAAAATACTGATTCGAATCGTTTATCATAATTCGAATCGAATCGCGTATCGATTCGCAAACGAATCGACTCGCAAGGAGCCAGATCGAATCGATTTGTATGGAACTGATTATATTCGAAATTACGATTTGATTAGATAGTTTAGGTATTTATATTGATAAGTTCATTTCTGATTCGCATCATCGCTATCGAACGGATGGGGTAGTGGAGTTAAAACGTAGTCCATTCGTACTTCGGCGCTTCATTTAGTTGTTAGTTACACATCCAGATAAAGTGAGAGATAAATATAAAAATAAAAAATCACGTTGGGTAAGTGTTTCATAATATTATAACTGATAAGTTATAATATTTCCCGCAGTGTTCGATAGTATATACTGAGAGAAGTCGACCAAATAAAATGTTTTGCTAAGATGATCTGTATTATCATAAGTTTTTTTCTTGACTACATTACCATCATCTAAGCATAACAAAATTGTTTTATTAATGAGCATTTGCAACCTTGAATCTTTGACTAATTATCCCAATAACAGCACTTACTTAACCTAACTCAAATATATTTTTTTAAGGATAACGAAGTGTTTTCTTATGGTAAATAAGTGACTTTAGTTGAGATTGACTTTTTAGTGGTTAAAAAGCACATACCTACTGTTAGTAAGCTGCCTGTTAACCATAAATCTGCGCTTGCTAAATCGACATTTTATTTGTAGGCGACGCACGCATAGACGTTTAACGTCATTACGAATATTAAAGTTGATCTTTGTTGTTAGGAGGTAGGATTTGTTCTTTATATAACGTTTACTGGAACCGTTACTACTTAAAGTGTTATTCGGATACTCGTAATCCTATTATTTTTCCATATTGAAACGTTTTTGTGAAAATGTCTTACAAGCCTAAATTAGAAGATTGAGGCCTTAAAGACTACATACGTCCAAGTATTCGAAGGTATAATGACTATTTTAATTACATGTTAATATGATATTTGTAATTTTGTGTAGCCTACCTAACAATACTTCTATATACTTACGCATAACAAATCAATGATTTTAAAATATGCATCTATTATTTATTAGTCCTTTGTTTCCTTAAATGAATCATTTGGTTGCGTTTTCACCAGATAACTTAAATTTATAAATCGCTGTTTTTCTGTTAGTAAAATCGAAGAACGAAAATATTTGAATCGTTCTAAATATCATATAGGTAAATTTAATATATAAATTTAAAGGCAATACTGATGCACATTTTTTTTAACCTGGAAAATACAATTATTTAGTTTCATAAAATGACACCAAATAAAATATTCGTATTTTCTTGGTTAAAAAAACACATCAGTATTGCCTGTAATTTTATATGTTAAATCTATGATATTTAGAATGAACCGAGTATTTTCGTTTTTCAATATTAATAACTGAAAAATTTTAACAGAGATTTAAACCTATCCTGGCGACGCAGGTAAATAAGTGCGTCTTAGCAAAATCGTTTTTGTTGCGATTACAAAGCAGTGTATTTGAAGCCTATTTAATGCAGATATTTTTTGGAGCTAATCAATTTTTATTTATGGTTAGTAGAAATTACTTTCAGTGAGTTGCGTATTTACTTCCTTGTAAACTGTTACTTTACTGAATAGAGGATAGCGATAAAGCCCCCTATATTTCGACTCGATTATCATTATCAGTGTTACCATACAACGCCTATAATTTCGACCCAAGAATGCCTGCCCTACTCATTAACTACTTAATAGAATAAGTAAGAATTTTTAGTAGTTTAACACAGTAATTTTTGTAAATACTAAGGTAAACAAATACAGTGTTCCATTAGTACTACTGCTATTTAAAATGAACAGAAAATAATAGACAGGAATTATACATCCTCATGACACACAGATTTTAAAAATATCTTCCTATGTAAGGCGTGCACTGTGGAAGTTTTTCTACTAATTATTTAGAATCGACCTTAATTTCGATGTACCGATTTGATTCATTAGGTTGATTCGATTCGACATGCCGATTCGATTCGATAGGCTGAATCGATTCAATATTCTGATTTGATTCGATATTCATAATCGAATCGATATTCCGATTCGATTCGATATTTCGATTCAATTTTTTTGAATCGGTGAATCGATTAAAAAAATCGGTTTGAATCGATATATCGAATTTTACCCAGGCCTAGTCTATGACATATTGTATGGATGCGAAAGGCCAGTTAAGATTAGAGAGAACGCCCTCTCACTTTTCCAAACAAAGGACTCTTACACAGGAGTGTGGCTCACGCGTGGCTGACAGGCCGTCTTCGGAGGTAGCAAAAAAGGGTCGTACATAAGGTCTACCAGGCAGAGATATTAACTATTCAAGCAGTGGCAACAGAGGAAGAAGACAGGTATAACTCGGAGCAAGTAATATACATGTATTTCGATAGGAAAGTGGTTTGCTTTCATAGGGCGAGGTCAGCCGTCGTTCAGCAGTACGGGAAACACTCTTGAAGGGCTTGTAAAGCACAAAGAAGAAACAAGCAAACATTTGTCTGTGTGTTGCGGGACATAGCGGGGTTCCAGTGAACGAAAAGGCAGACCAATAGGCTAGAATTTGACCCCTGTCTTGGGCCTGAATCTATTTTGGGTATCACAAGGAGGCAAGTCAAAGAGGGGATTTACGAGACATTAGCATTTCCAAGTCAACGAGAAGGCCAATGAATTGGCTAGACTTGAAACAGTGAAGAGCCGTACATCGAACCTGAGCCAATTAGGCATCACAAGAAAACACGCCACGACAGCCCTCAGTGAGTGGGCCTACGAGACACATGGAAGCATTGGAGGACCAACAGGATCTGTAAGCAAACTTGAGATTTTGTGACGAGACCGAACAAGTCGAGATTGGCCTGGTTACTGGTTCGGAGTCAAAAGACTCTTTTAATCGGAGCTTTGAGAGGTCACTGCACGCAGACTTAGATATTTGTCACTGATGGGTTGAGGATGCAGGAGCAATGAAGAAACGTTTTACCACTTCCTGGGGCAAAGGAAGCATTTGGGTGCCTGAGGCATAGCCTCTTCGATACCGAGTCGCTTCTAAGTGAGTAAATTCATTAGATCGGAAAGATTTCGATGACGCACAATGGGACGAAGCCCCACTGTGCCACTCAAATCAGTCTACAGGTCTTCAAATTAAAGTTATCAGAAACTGTTTTTTTAAATGTTCGTTTTGAAATTCTCTACCAATCTGTCGAGCCGGATTTTTGATTTTTAGCTTTAATTTTTTACAATTTTGATCTAAAAATGAATTTTTACTAAAACATTTTGCCAGCTGTCAAGAACAAACAAAAGGAAATGAAAATTCTACTTTCGCAGATCGATTATGTATTTGTAAAGTAAAGATTTAACACTAATACTGTGCGAATCTTTATACAGGGTGATTTTTTGACTGGGCATTAGAAGTATCTTGAGAAAGAAAAAACATATTGATCTGAAAATTTGGCTGTGGGCATAAACGGCCAGAATCGATTTAAAGGAAATATTTTCAAAATGGTGGCATTTCCGGGTATATCGGAAGTTGACCTCAACTTCGTTATTTTAAATGGAATTTTTAATTTTTTTTTTTTTGATTCTACGTAAGAATTTGAGGTTATTTTATTAAAAAGGTTCCCTATGCTTAAAATTAATATTTTTCGATATAATTTTTTTCGAAAATTTTAGCAGAAAAGGAACAAAACATAAAAATTAGTATCTCATTAACGGTTAACAGTAAGACGTTGAAATTTGTATGCATATAAGATAGTATTGAAGTAACCTATCATGTAAAAAAAATTCAAATTTTCCTACAACAAAGATTCTAGATGACGTCTCTGTCAAGTACACAAAAATGGCAAAATGTCATATATTTTTTAAATAGCATGCTATCTATTTAAGTACACCAGTCGACGGAAAAAAATGCGCTTCTAACCATGTATGGTATCCCTATACCCAAAATGTATAGTTTTTTAGATATTTGAGTTTTTTTTTATATTATCGATGAAAGCTGTAGAAAGCATGGGTCTTTTTAGTAGGTAGGCTTTGACTTGATAACAAAATTGTTGACAAAACAAAATATTCAACAAAAATTGTGACAGATAATACGTATAACTTGCGTTTGGCATTTCAAAGTGCATTAGTTGCCGTCTTATTAAGAAAATGGGATATTTTCATGCTTATCCAAATTCATCGATTCGTTCAGCAGCTGTCGATTTGGGCGTTTCCTATAGTTCCATACAGAAGATTCTAAAGAAACATAAACTCCATAATTATAAATTCACTACTATCCAAGAGCTTTAGCCTCATGACCCAGCTCGCAGGACGGAATTTTGCGAAACAATATCGATTCGAATGCAAGAAGATACTCAATTTTTGGAAAATTAATTTGGACGGATGAGGCAAAATTTTCCAAGGAAAGTATTTTTAATCGAAGAAAATCGCATCATTGGACCAACCAAAATCCACATGCTGTAAAATTTTCCAAGGAAGGTATTTTTAATCGAAGAAATTCGCATCATTGAACAAACCAAAATCCACTTGCTGTACGACAGTCAAATTTTCAATACACCTTCAGCTTTAATGTATTTTGTTTGCGAATGAAAAATAGAATCTGTTATTACATTTATGATGAAAATTTAGATGGTCGAAAGTATGTGGGAATTTAAGAAACGTAGTCAGTAATTTTTTAGACAATTTACCGCTAAACCAATATTCTTCATGCTGGTACCAACTCTATGGAGCTCCAGCTCATTGTAGTGGACCAGTCAATAACGAGCTTACTCAGATGTTTGAAAACAGATGGATTAAGACGATTGGGTCCATGGTCTTGGCCTGCACGATCTCCTGACCTAACACCGTTGGATTTTTATCTCTGAGGTCGTATAATAGATGAAGTTTATTGGTCCCCGGTCAATGATATACAAGGACTTTTGGATAGGGTCACTAGAGCATTTGAAGCTTTAGATCCGAATGAAATTTATAGTGCTTTTTTAGCTATTTTTTAAAAATAATTTAATAAATTGTATATACGATTGTACATACATTAAAATGTTGAGTAAATATTTGTCATTTTCTTAATAATTCCGATCTATCATATTTTTTAGAGATAGTTTTGTCACTAATGCTGATCAAGGTATTGTCAGAGGCTACTAGATGCTGCTTTTCAAATTTTATGGATAATTTAAAAATAACCTCGAATATACAGTTAAATTTTCAGATCAATGTTTTTTCTTCTACTTCTAATGGCCGGTCAAAAAAACCACCCTGTACATGTGTGACCTGTAGACTGAATTTAATAAAAAAAAAACGATTTTTAGAAAAAAATTCAATTTTAGATCGACATTATAAAAAGTTGTAACTAAAAATCAAAAATCCGGCTCGACAGATTGATAGAGAATTTCAAAACGAACAATATAAAAAAAAAAGTATCTGATAACTTCAATTTGAAGACCTATATACTTATTTTAATTGAAAATTAAAAGTTAAATTTTAGATCAAAATTATAAAAAAAACCGCTGCCAATTATTTGGGGATCAGAACTTAATCACCATAGTAAAACTCGACGTGTGGTGGAGTTTATAATAAAAGTAAGTTTTGACGTTTCAAAAGTCACATTTTTTTGACGTTGCAAAAAAACTCGATGTGTGGTGGAGTTTGTAATGAAAGTAATTTTTGACGTTTCAAAAAAGTCACATTGGTGGAATGTCACATATTTTTTTTAAGTAATTTTTGACGTTTCCAAAAAGTCACATTGGTCGAATGTAACTAATATATTTTTTTTTTTGACATTTCAAAAGTCACATTGGTGGAATGTCACTAATATTTTTAAATTTGAAATGTCAAAAAAAACTTTGACATTTCAAATGTCACTAATATTTTTTTTGATATTTCAAATTTTAAGAATCGATTTTGCTCATCAACAAATTCTTTGACATCTAGAATGTGTGTACCAAATTTGAAAGCTTTATCTCAAAAACTGCAGCTGCTATCGCGAACCAGACAGACACATAGACAGAAATTTTTTATTTTGTGTATCATCATAATTCGTCGAGATTCGTCCAGAAATTCAATAAAAATTTTCAAAATTGTTTTCACAAATACATTACTTTCTCACTTTGAGGGGTGAGGAATTATAGCAAAAAAATCAAAAATCCGACAGATAGAGAATTTCAAAACAAACATTTAAAAAAAGTTTCTGATAACTTTGAGGACCTGTAGACTGATTTGAGTGGCACAGTGCGGCTTCGCCCCACACGCGATCACCGATGCCTGTATCCAGGCGACTCAGTCAATATGGCAGTCCTATTAACAGTTCACTTGGAAGAACTATGCTCACGCGGCTCTTGAATTTGAAGAGCATACCAGCCAGCCAAATGATTGGCAGTCCTAATACTAGGTTCTCTCAGTCTGCTTGGAGCACATGATTTTGGAATCTACAGCCACTAATCCTGCGAAATATAAGGAGTAGCTCAAGTGAGGCGAGTTGTGCGAGGTGTGGAGGCCATGAGACTAGTCTAGTGTTATTTGGCATAGACTTATTGTGCAACTTAACTCTATTTACTAATAACATTATAATCTTTTATTAGGTACCTCAACTAAGATATGTATATTAAAGACCACAAGTATCCTTAAGTAGCTTGGTGCAAGAGTCGGCTTACACCTTTGAAGATAACAGACATATACTTAACATTCGAGTATACTGAATTAATTTCTGCTTCTGAAAAAATCTTAATTTTTCGGCCGGGATTGGAACACGGAAACCCGAGAGATAGGTGTAATTACAGCTACAATTTGATGCATATGATCTTTCGACGAATGTGGGAAATTAGTAAAATAATAAATGTTCTTTCACATTGAGAAAGAATCAAATAATAATTAAATATTTTTTTTATTTACCAATAATTTACAAATGATTAATCACTCAATATTATCCAAAATAAATGAGGGCATTACACAATATATTCAAAATTCAATATTTAACAGATTCTCTTCTAAATAAAATTAAATGTTAAAGAGAAATTAATAAAAAAAAATATGTGCAAACTCTTAAGAACTAATAACACTTCATGAAAAATAAGCTCTTTAAATTAATAAAATAACAATTAATCTAATATAATACAGGCATATATTTGGAAACATATCAAAGAAATGTTTTTCCTTACAAAATTTCTAATTCTATTTACTTAACCTGAGAAAAAGATTCAACAAATATTTAGACAAGGAAAAATATAAAATATTTACAAATCGCAAAGCTTGAATACTTCCAATATAATTAAAATAATTTAATGTACAAAATTACTCTTTAATAGAACATAAAGAAAAAACAGAAACAAACTTCATGTTAATAAGGGTCCAAAAAAAAATTAATATTTACATTGTTTGCTAGTTCTTTACAAAATCGGGTTACAGTTTTGTATAAACTAGGCAGTACGCTTAAAAATTACCTGTAATTAAAACAAAGAAATATAACACTTAGTGCGGGACCAATTAAAAAAAATAAGATTCCTTTGTATACATTTTATAGAATCACAGAATAGCTAAAAATAAAATATGACACAAATTATTAATTACACCAAATAAAGAATTAATGTGACAATAAATCACTACGAAAACAATTAATGTCACAGTTGTAATGTTGCGATTATACATAATGCTGTTACAGAATTTCCATTTTTTTAATGTCAGATTAAAATTCACAGAAATTTTCCAACATGAAAAAATTAATGCTCGACTTCTGAAGTTATTTTTTTAATCCATTTGTTCGAAATGTGCACAGGATGATCCTCTATAAATTCACCTCCCTATATTTTCCTTATTTATGAAGTACAGTCGAACTTTTGTATCTCAAAATTCTGTATAACTCGAATATGTTTCTGTGCCCTTGATATACTGGGTGGGGCAATAGTGTGTCCGACTTCGATATGTCAAGTTCTATGATAGCTAGAAACTTGATTTAAAAACACAAATAAACTAGACAAAAAAATCTATAACCGGAAATTATTTTCAAACCTTTATGATAACTGGTTACTAAATGGACCAAAAGTGACAAGATATGGATAAAACAAATCAGGATGGTTTGATTAGCCACTGAGGAATGGTTCTGCACAATTGCTTTACCATATTAAAAAAAAAAAAAGATGGAGTGAAAGTAGTTATTGAAGACAACTTAGCAAGTCATCTATCCTTTAATGTAATACAAATAGCTGTGTGATGATCAGAATATATAATTTTGCTTTTTGCCACCCAACTCGACCCATTTAACACAGCCACTAGATGTGGCCATTTCGACCAATGAAATATTAGCTGGCGCAAAAAATTAGAGCAATGGAAAAAAACACAAAGGATCCCTCCCAGAACAATATTTTCCTTCACAATTAAACTCAGCTTTGATAGACATTAAGAATATGAAGGAAAATATTTTATCTGGATTTTTTTGCTACAGGGATTTTTCCCTCTCAATATGAAGCAAGTTTTGAAACGTTTGCCCAAACCATGCCCCACTGCTGAAGATGATGATCCTAATCATTGGACAACATCAGTAGTTGATTTGTTTAAAGAAGCCAGTCATTGTGAAAGACCAACTATCCAAAGAAGAAAAATTCACGTTGAGGTTGGCCAAAGTGTAACAATGAATGATCTCCCAGCAAGTCAAGCAACTGAGAATGTACCTAAATTTGACGAGACTGTTGAGAATGAAACTGATGAGTCTGTTGTACCTGAACAATTAGAAAAGGGAGAAATTTTACAAGAGCAATCTGACGATGAGAGTCTAGAAAACGAAATGGAATCACTTTCGTTAGAAGATCTACAAATCAAAGATTTGGTAGAAGTTCAATTTAAAACAAAAGTGACAAGTATTATTGGGAGAGAAAAATTACAATATTTTTTTCTTAAGGCTAATAAAAAATAAGCAACACTTTTATGTATTCTAATGTTGAGGATTCATGTGATGTTAATATAAAGCAAATAATAAGAAAATTACCTAAACCCACTCTTTTAAGAAGAGGGGGTTATAAATTTAATAAGATTAGATTTTATAATAATCCATGGTTATTTTTTTTTTTTAGTTTTAAGAATGAAATGTTATTTTTTTATATAAATATTATATTAAAATGCGACATATATGTTTGGAAATCATTTTAAATTTAATAAAACGATGTTCTCAGAACACATGGTTGTTTTTTAATCTTTTGGAAGTAACTGGGTCTTAAAATATTTTTTAAAACATGAAAATTGTCCTGATTCGCCCTTTAAACGAGGTTATTTGAATTTTATATCGGGACAGCTATAAAAAAACAATAGAACATGTATTGTAAATAATGTAAAAACTATTTTAACGTCATCTTATAATACTTATGGTCTTCTCCCCTAAACCAAAATTTGAAATTGATATGTTAAAAAATAAGATATTAGCAAAATATCTAAAAATCGTCCCAATTGACGGTAATTCAAATAATTCAATTATAAGATTAATAGAGTTATTTCGATTAATTGTTTAAAAAATATCTCGAGATAATTTAGTAGTATTAAAATAGTAGTGCGCAATGCTCAGCTTGAGAATCGAGTGAAGAAAGAGATATCAAATAGAAATGTGCCAGTGATGTAATATACACTTTTTAAATGCACAGGCAGAGGCGTTGACATGACAATATAAAACATTCCATGATTTCAATGCAGTGCAGTAGAGATAAGAGATAAGGCGTGCTGTGGGTAATGGTTGACTAACTATACTTTATAAACACTGCTATGATTATGAATATATCGGGTCTTCTATTAAGAGGATTCATTTTAAATCTCGCGCCATTTTTTGCCTGTGACAGATGGAGCTGCCGTATTTAGCAGCTGGCAGGTGTAAACAATGTGATTAATAAAGATGGATCGATCTTACTTTGAGCAATGCTTAGAAGTAGTAAACTCATTACAAGTATGGTGAAAATTTCCCCCGGAGACAGTTTGCAAAATCCGTACCAGTTTTGATCGCAGAAATGGGCCTTCTCGTACAGCAATTGTGAATTTAGTGGTTAAATTTGAACGTATGGGGCAGATTAGTGATGTTAAGAACTCAACTTGTGCTCGGTATATCCGAACTGTAATTGGCGAAGTAGATCCGCAATTAGGCAAAAAAGTTGTGGAAAATTTCCTAAAAAGAATTACCATTTGCAACAGAAACAAGAGCCGACCATTTGGAAGATACTGTCTTCCCCCTTTAATCGCATAGTCTGTACTTTGTGTTGGAATAAAAATATCACTATTAAAATCTAAAAAACTTACTGCTTTTTTATAAATTTAAAATGATACCTCTTAATGGAAGACCCTATGAAATAATTTGATAAATATCTAAAATTTACATTCTGTGGTCATAGATAGGTAATACATCTAATAAATTGATTAAATATCTTGAATTATAATTTGTCTATGCAATACTTAATATTACTAATATCTCGATTATACCTATCGCTATATAAAGGCTGTTCCAAAACATGTAGCCAAACTCTTACAGTAAGTAGATGAACTCAATATAAAATGAAAACTCTTATAAATATTTGGTCAATAACACATATTAAAGGAGTTACACCTTTCAAAGTGGAGGAAAAAACATTATTTGTGCTGTAACTCAAAAACCATAACAGATGCGTGTATCAAAATTTAGAGATTATTTTTTTGGTTATGATCTTAAGGATGACCTTAGTTTACTTTTCAAGTAAGTGGTTAGGGGTGGCACACATGGGATTGTGTATTAATATTTTTAAATTCATTAGCTCTATTGAAAATTTGACTTTAAAATATGATTTTTCAGTCATTATTACAGAAAAATTATGCACTTTTCATATTTCAATAGGATTCACTGTTTCCGCAAAAATCAACTTCAAAAGTCTGATTGAATTGCACGCTTCTTTTAGTATAATGAATATTATTAAGTACAGTAAGCTTTCATCATTTAAATTAATATGTCAAAGTGAAGACAGTAGCCAATTTTACATTTCATTCATCAGACATGATTTTAGCATTGGGCAAATGTTCAAGCCTACTATATCTAATAATATTAATTATAATAGAAGCTTACAATGCAATCAGACTTTTGAGGTTGATTTTCATGAAAGCAGTGATTTCTATCGGAAATGTGAAAGGTGTACAATTTTCTGTAGTAATGACTGAAAAATCATATTTTAAAGTAAAATTTTTAATGGAGCTAATGAATTTAAACATATTTATTAGCACACCCAAAGTAAATCCCATATGCAACTGCCCTTGACCATTTACTTGAAAAGTAAGTAGGACATCGTTAAGATCCTGAACAAAGAATAATCTCTAAATTTTGACACATGTATCTATTACCATTTCTGAGTTACAGTACAAAAAGTGTTTTTTTCTCCATCTTTGAAATTTGATTCTTAAATAAAATATAGGGTGTTCCATTTAAAAAACTGACGTTATCTTTGTATCTCATCTAATTTTGAAGCTGTATTTTTTTCCAAAGAGCTTGTTCAAATCTTTGGAAAAACCATATCACTATGTTTTTGAAATATGTTCATAAAAAAACAAAGAGGGGCGGATAAATTTGTAAAGGATCACTATTTACATTATTCCAAAATCACTAAATCACTAGAATGGTGATACTAAGAAGTACTATCTGGATGAAAAAAAAAAACAACAGTTTCAAACATAAATTTTTTTACGAAATTTTTCTTAGAGATGCCAAGATGATATCTAGAAAAAAATTAAATGTCGGGTTTACATAAATAAAAATTTTTAGAAATCAACAATCGAATATGAAACTAATGACGACAATCTATGCAACAAAGAAAATGGAAGAAGTGAGATGTCTGATATGGAATATTTTATAGACAGTATCTATATTAAAAATGGTCAAAACCATTGGCAAGCTCTTCATTACATTTAAAGGGACCCTTCATTTATATCAATGATTTTAGAACATCAATAACCACCGCTTAAGTGCCTCTATGTTCGCAATTAACCAACAGGATAGTGTTTAACATTACCCATTTTTTCGTCAGTCCAAAAATTAAGCGACACTACTGTTATGTCCACAAATGAATTACATTGCTTTACTACATACCAGTGCAGCTATGTCGTAAACATAATATTGCTGCAACATTACAACTGCAACAAAAGAGTTATTTGAGAGAATTCTACCAAATATTTAATAAATATAAAAGCAATTTATATTATAAATTGAAAATGTGTTTCAAAATTGTATATATGTACATTATTTTTTATACATTCCATAGCATTTAAGATAAATGTGTAAAATATAGATCTTAAAAAATATTTTTCTTTCTACAAATTATTGTTATAGGGAATTTTAGTTTTTTAAAAGCTGTCATTTCTATTTCTTCACATGGCGTACAATGTGGTTCAAATAGAATGCTTATCACAGACTAAAAAACAATTAAAGCAATTACCTTGAGGCATTTCTTTCACACACCATTTAAATGAACTGAATTCAGTGCCATCATTAGGGTGAGGCACCAGTCACCATTTTTTACATTTTATGTTTATATTTTTTTAATATAACAAAATTTTGAAAATTAAATTTTCTTACTTTTTAAGCATTTAATCAGTTTTTTTTTGTAACACAAATATAAGAAATACAATAAAATTATTTTGCTTTAAATTTTCACAAATTTCCAGTAGGTTCTTGGAACCCTTTCGTCCCCTCCTAAACGACTGTGCACTCACCTATAATCACGGCTCTGTGTGCATTATATACTAAAGCAGCAAAAAAATTATAAAAAGTATAAATAGGTACATCTGTTAATACATTTACAATGTGAATCACAGGTAATGAAAATATTCGCATAATCATTACCTAATGAAAAACATTATATATAAGATAATATTATAAACAATATTCATATGGCCAATCAATTTTATCTTATGTTGTACGATGCCTCAAAAAATGGTTTAAAAAAGTATACAAATGGAAGCATATATCCCCTGGAATCGGAAAAGAACTAGCACAACTGGTTTTTATAATTATTATTAAATTTCACATGTAACGAGGCCGCTTTTGGTGTGTGGGGCTGCCCATTGTAACGTCAGATGGACTGGCTGGTCTTTTTGTATGGCGGGCCATCTCGCCTGTTATAAAAGCACACAGTTCTGATCCTCGAGGCAATACAGGATAGAGGTGAGGTTACTAAGGCTTCCCTAAACGTGTGTAGGTTAGAATCCAAGGAATCAACAGAGGCAACCCCAGGTGGAGGTGATATGTTACGGGGTCTAGGAGACAATCTGAAAATTTTAGTATTTAGTATAAATTTTTACTAGAGATGTGGAAAGATTCGAAGAATAATTGCTAGCAACGGGTAAAATATTTGATATATACAGTTTTTAATAGATATTGGTAAATATACAACTATCAACTGTAAAAAAATTAACAGTAAAATTTATTGCAACACTTATCGTGACGTCATCTACCCCGCATGCGCAATAGTACGTGATTTTAGAAAATAATTATTTAGTAAAGTTTGTTTCAAACTTATTTGCAACGTAAAAAAACATCGGCTTCTTTGACGGCGGTAAAGGGATCAAAGAAGCCGACGTTTTCTATGTTGCAAATAAGTTTGAAATAAACTTTACGTGACTTTACCAAATAATTATTTCATAAGATAAAGTTGGAAATCCAATTTTGTCTATGGTGCCCAACATCATATCTTGAAAGTTTAATCTACAGAAACTATTCTTTATATCGTTTGCTTTTATTTATCCAACATGATGAAGCTTGAAATTGTATAAAAATGAAAACAAGAATATATTAAAGTTAGTTATGAATATCTAACACGGATTTAATTTTTTATGGTAGACAAATTTTATCTGCTGAATATCGTGACCATGAGTTAAAAATGCTCCACCATTTAGGCCATATAAAATATTGGATAATCCGAAAATAACATATTTGTATATCATTTCCGACAAAACTGAAAATACAATGTGATCTAATAACACACATTTATGGCAGGAGAAAAATACTATAGGGACCGTCCATAAAACACATGATGTTATTTTCGGCTATTTTGAACTCCCCTCCCCCATCTGTGAATGGTTATGGCATTTCATGATCTCCCTTGGACGCCACAAGACAAGCCAGATAGCGACCTCCCACAAAAAATGTAGGAACAGCAAATCAGTTTGTTTTTTTTGTTTTTTGTTCATTAAATCTTATTTTCAAAATTTATATTTACTTACGAAAAAAATTAAAAAAGAAAAATCTGACTATGACTCTTGTGACGCGATGCTCATCTCATGATCAACCTCCCACCCGTATGTGACATTTTGTTACATATATGTGATGATACAGAGTCAGTTAAAGCAAAGTTGTAACAAATTTAATACTAATTTTGAATCCGTCGAGAAATCAAGGCTAACTGCGATCGTTTCCGAGTTATTTCTAAAAACTGAAATTTCGTATTTTTGTTTATGCCAAATATCTTAAAAACGATTGATAGTATGAATACAAGACTTTGACCTTCTAAGGGCATTTTTTCATAGTAGCGTTGTTAGTTTTTCCTAGAGTGTTCAGCTCTGCAAAGGATGCTCACAACTATCATCCAGTGACGTAAAGGTAAAGGAATTAGATCAGAGAAAAATGATTTTCTTATGTCCAGAATGTATTTTAAAATCAAATGAATATATAATGAATAAAGATATGAAGAAAATTATGGATGGATTGAATGAAAAAATAAAAAAATTGATGAGGATTATATATTAAACACTGAACATCTATGGAATGTGATTGAACAGAATAATATAGATATTAAAAAGTTTGTTAAAGAACAATTACAAGAACTAACAAATGGTATTATTGAATCATATATTAGTAATCGCAATGATGTTTCAAACAAAAATAAAACGGACAAAAACAAAGAAATATACAGAAATATCAACAATACCAAAAATAACGACTACAAAGACATATTTTCGCAAAATAAGTTCATCATCTAAGACATTCAGAAAGGACAATCCAAATACAAGCTATGAAATCGAACAAGCACAAAAAGAATTAGCCAATAGAATAACAGATCTAGAATGTCGATAATTTTCCTAATACAAATATAAATAAGGCATTAACTCTCTTATCAACTGAGCAATCACAAGATGATAAGTTTATTCAAGTTAAAACAAACAAAAAGAAAAGGAGAAGAATCATTGGAACAGGGATGATAATCAAGCTGACGGAAACAATTTCAAAAGAAGCACTATGTCGAAAAATAAAAAACACAGGTTAATTATAAAAAAAATTAAAAATAATACAGACATTAAAAAAATAAAAGAATATCTAAAAATAGAGTTGAAAGTGGAAGAAGACATCAGTGTTAAATTGCTTGGAAACTTACTATAAAATAAAGGATAATAATGGTTAGTAGGATTTGATATAAAATTTATGGACAGGATATATGATCCACAACTATGGCCAAAAGGAGTGGATCTTCGATAGATTTGATTTTCAAAAAGTTGAACGATTTCTATGAATACTAAAAAAAATGGACTAGGGATTTAGAGGTTTTTAAAGATGTCTGTGTTGTTTGGGTAACAAATGTATCAGCATAACATTTTGCAGAAGCTATCGACCATCAGTCATATATCAAAAATATAGACCTAAACGTAGTTTTGGATAAATTCAAAGGTATGAAAACAGGAAGAATGTTAATATGATTCTGCTATAAGTTTTGATGAGCTTCAGCCTATTTCATACTCAGTTGTGAGAAAATTTAAAAAAAAAAGGTGCAATTTCGAGTTATGATATAAAGTTGCATATTTTTAGTTAAAAAGGAAATTTTATCTCTTTTCAAAAAATATATTATATGTGGGTTGCTATTGATGTGTAAGTATTTACTGGCGAAAATAATCTTTTAGTAAATTACTTTTTACGATTTTTTTTTATTTATTCCAAGTGTCGTCTATGACAGTGTTTATCCGTTTATCACTAAATTGCATATTAATGGTTTTATTTCCCATTTAATTGTAAAAAGTGAAGATGTCTTACGAAACTTACGAGAAATATAATATGCTAGAATGCTTTATTCAAAGTAATAACAATTGTGATATTGCATCCGAAATATATTTCAATCGCTATCCAGAAAGAAGACAACTTAATAAGGCTATGTTCAAGGGGTTAAAAGAAAATCTCATTAATTGTGGGTGCTTCAACAAGCCAAGATCAAAAAATTACAACATTGACGTATGCTGATGAAACTTCTATAACTGTAATTGGAATGCGGTTGCAAATCCTTTAATTTCAAGTGGTCAAATTGAAGCTGATTCTGGGATTTCAAGATGTCGGAGCTTGAGTAGTTTGAAGACGCACAAATTCAGGCCGAGATACAATAAGGAAAGAATATCACCTGCAACCAACTGATCTTCAGCGACAATTGAAGTTTTGCATATGGTATCGTCAACAAGATCCATTCTTCTCTTGAAATGTAGTTTGGACAAATGAAGCCTACATTAGCAGTGCAGGAATTTTCAACAGGCATAATGAGCACTATTGGTCTAATATGAACCTTTGCCGTGCCGTTGACATGCAAACTCAGGGATGCTTCGGTTTTAGTGTTTGGTGAGCAGTACATGACAATCATGTTTTAACATATCACATATATCAAGAAAATCTTAATGGTCAACGGTACTACGAAATCCTAAACCAGAAAATTATTGAGGAATTTATGGATAATCTACCCTTAATTGAGGCAAGAAATCAGTTCTTCCAACAAGATGGTGCACCACCTCATATAAGGACCATTTCAGAATTATTAAATACCAATTTTGCAAATAGGTAAATGGGAAATAACGGACCAGTGAGGTGGCCACCACAATCACCTGACTTAATGCCACTGAATTTTTTTTTTTTGGGGCCACATTAAAGACAAATTATACAAGAAAACCAGTACCAACATAAATGAACTTGGACAAAATTTTATAGACCATGTGAATTCCATTTCAAATCTTCATATTTATAATGCAGTTCAGAGCGTTATGAAGAGGTGTAATTTATGTATCGAACATAACGGACATCATTTTGAACATTTACTTTAATTTGAATTTTTATTTTGTAATTGTAATGTATTACAAAATTAGATATAAATATCTGATTTTTTGGTTTCGGCTTGTTGAAGAACCCACAATTATTGAGATTTTCTTTTAACCTCTTAAAAATGGCTTTATTAGGGTTGTCTTCTTTCTGGATAGCGGCTGAAATATATTTTGGATGCAATATCACAATTGATATTACTTTGAATAAAGCCTTCTAGCATATCATATTTCTCGTAATTTTCATAAGACATTTTCACTTTTACGATTAAATGGAGTGTAATTATGATGGAAACAAAATTATTAATATGCAATTTACTGACAAACAGATAAACACTGTCATAGATGACACACACCTACTTGGAATAAATATAAAAAAACGCAAAAAGTAATCTACTAAAAAAGATTCTTTTCACTATTAAATACTTACACATCAAAAGTGACCCCACATATGATATATATATAAAGTGAAAATTATTTCCTTTTTAACTAAACCATACCCAACTATGATTCCAATTTAAAAAATACAACTTTATGCCATCTCGAAATTGCACCTTATTTTAAATTTTCTCGAAGCCACTGTGTTATACAGAAAAAAGTGCCTGAAGAACGTGAAAGTTGTTTTTTCATAACTTTACAAACAACCAAGGTATTGACATGTGTCTAAAAGTCGAATAATCGAACTTTTGTTTATCTCAAAAACAAAAAACAATAGCAAATTGTTGTTTATGCCAGTGAATTTGTCTAAAAAAAAGAGATTGAGAATGTGTCTTCCATTTTTTTGTATCTCTTACAGTTACCAAGTTACCCAATACAAACATCGAAAGTTGCCCACCCTGTACTGCATGATTTTACAGCCATTGTTTTATTATATTTTGATTACTTCAACAAAAAAATTAACAAATTTAAAATCATGTTTCATTTGGATATATAGTATATCCAAATGAAACATGATTTTAAATTTGTTAATTTTTTATGTTTAGGTAATCAAAATATAATACTATTACTATTTGCGCCCCTAAGAATGTCGTGCCCCCTTCGCCCCGAAAGACTCGGGACGCCACTGCTAATATTTCCCTGGAATGGGAAATTTCCCCAAACTAATTCCTAGAAAAAACGGACATTTTACTAATAGTGATGATAAATCTGGTAATATTCAGTGATATTTTGGATAATACATTAAATCTGGCAACACTATTACTCTCTTTGCACTTCAAACACATGCAATGAACGAGTTCAGACTTGCAACTTTTGTCTATAGTGTGGATTGCTAGTTTTCCCCTCAGTCTCACCCGATTAACTGAAGTTAGTGAGTGTTCACTGCTGCATTGTTATCGCTTGTGTCTTGTTTAAGGATTATTATTATTAGAAATACTTTTATCCTGAAAGTTCAAATAAAAAAAATTCGGGAATTTACGCATCACTATTATACATCAACACACACGGCCAAGCATCCTGATGAAACAATCTGATTATAACAAAATTATATTAGCTTAAAAAAATATAAACCATTATTTATCCATTCCTGTCCAACAGATAAAGGATATTTTGCTCACAGTGTAACATTTTTTATTTCATAGAAACTAATCTTGTTTATGCAACACATTAAAAAATGACAAATGACAGCTATTTGAGGATTCTATTCAGCTTTGCAAAAGCGTAATCATACATCAAGAGTGCTCAGATAGCATTTTATTGGATGACAGCAGTTATTAAAATGCAAATCTAATGGTTAATCAACATTCTAATATCTAACCTCAAAATGAGTGTCAAATGTCAAATACTAGCGCAAAATTTAATCGTTGACCAAATGTGTACTGTTGAGCATTGATGTCTAGTAAATATTATGTTTTCTTCAACGTCTCTCTCAATTATCTCTCTTCATATCACCTTGGTCTAAACACACACACCCCCTCCGGCAAAATCCTACGATCAATGTATTGTATTCTTGTCAAATTATCCTGTACAAGTATCGACTTAAAACATACAAGATACAAAATTAATATAAGGCTTACACTCGCGGTAATTTAGCAATAAGTATCAGAAAATATAAATATTACTGCCCAAATCAGGCTGTAAGAATAGAAAATCAAATTTAGGAACATGCAGGTGCTTTTTAATGCTATGTACATAACAAAGTACAGCAGCTGGTAGGACATAGAAACTTTAAACAGGTAAAATAAGTTTCAGGAAAGGTATTTATTCTGTTTGTCAATATAAAGCTACCTACAATACACAATAGGTAATAAATGCAGCTGTTCAATTACCAGGAACATCAAAATTTTCTGTTCTTATATGAATAGTGTCATAAAGACAAAACTAATAGGAATTTATACCAGTAACACTATATGAAATTAGGAAAATTAATATTTGGTCTCTAATTAAAAATAATAAAAACTTGTGAACTTAAAAAACATTCAAAAGACGGAACCATATTACTGTATTAAATAATGGAAGTATTGATTGCAAGAATTTATAAAAATTGTCCTAAATGTAAGAAATTTTTGTGAAATACTATGTAAATATTAATAAAAATGAAAAGTTCTTATGGATATTTTTTGCTCTATTTATAAAAGATAGGAACAAAGTATTTTCCCATAATATTTCAAATCTTAAAATTCATTGGAACATTTTTATTCGCAGAAGTACTAATTTAAATTGTGTTATTTGAAATATACTCCCAGTAGAGTAGATAAATGCATGAATTTTTTTGTTTTAAATTCCTCATTTTATCTCAATATACTTAAAAGTCCATCTCAACAAAATAAAAGGCTTTAAAGAGATTAAAATAGATGAATTTTTTTATAAATTTTAATGTCGCTTTCATTTTTCTTTTGTATTTTTCACAAACATTACCTGTGGTGTGAGTGATGGTGATTTTGCCTCGAAGGTGGTGGTGGATGCTTTCCAGCAAGGTAAGCCAAAGGTCTTCTCTTCTTATTAAACGCTCTTTTCCTTTTTTGCCCAATTAAAAAAGTTCGTTATTTCTTTTTTTGATAGCCGCTCTGCTTCGATAATTCGTTCGTTTTTTTTAAACCCTCACAAGATTCTAAAAAATACGTTTTTTTATCAGGGAAATATTAACTTTAAGGTTGTTTATTTCAAATAATTACCTAATGCTATATAAAATGTAATAAGGTTTTATAATTTTTTCCAGAGAAACCTTGTGTCACAGCTTGCCCTAAAAATTTTAACTAGATATGACTTTTAATTATGGAGTCGATTTTGAT